>VZRS01005470.1:6254-87457 GCA_013398055.1 Ifrita kowaldi | reverse complement strand
TTCGTTCAAAAAAAAAAAAAAAAGGAAAAAAACCTAACCGAAACAACCAAAACAATTTCTCCCTGTGCGACGGCTTTGACGGCTTTTATGTGCTCGGTGCCCGTTTCCAGCGGGGAAACACCGTCCCTGGGAAGCGCGACCGGCGGGCAGGGAGCCAGGGACCCGCGGCCGCGGAAGCCAGTGTGCCCGAGCTGCCCCTTCGCCTTGTCCCCGTGCCCACGGGCGCTGCTGCATGCATTTGGAGGCAGCAGATGTTTTAACAGCCTCTGTGTAGAGATTACCGAGTGCCATATGTTAAATACCACCCTTCCTCCGGAAAAAAAAAAAGAAAAAAGAAAAGAAAAGAAAAAGAAAAAAGAAAAAACCAAAACAAAAACAAAACCAGCAAAAAACCCCAACCCCCCCCCCCCCAAAAAAGGGGGCAAAAATAATAACAAAAAAAATAATGCAACAGCAAAACCCACCCTTTTCGCACTCGCTCCCCTTTTTTTGCTGAGCTGCCTCACACATTTAAAAGTATAAATAATTAAATCAAACATCGCGGGGATGTGCGCGCAGCCCCGGGCGGGCGCTCCCGCGGAGCTGCCGCCGCGTCCGCGGGGGAACCGCACTCCCGGGACAGCCGCTCCTCCTCCCCAGCCCTGCGGCTCCGAGGGAAGGGGGCTGTGCTGCTCCCAACCCCACCGCAGCCGCCGGGTGGCAACACCGCCGGCGTTATTTAGGTCTTGGGACACTTCTGCAGGGCACCAAGTCAGTGTCACGGCTCCTCATCACGAACCCGACGCGCGGTTATCGTGTAATCGATAGTATGTAATGATATTTTATTGGGCTCTGTTGGAGAGCGCTGCAAAGCTCTTGGGGTTTTTTAATAAATCCTAAATTCGTCATCACTCCTATTTATTTAATTTCTTTTCCCAGCAAATCCCAGAGAACCATCAGGAAGATGCTTCGGGGACAGGACGGGCTCAAGCTTTGCAGAGCAATAGACACCGTGTGAGTGCACCCGGCGGCCGCGGGGTTTTTGTTTGTTTAAATGGAATAAGTATTCCTTTGCAGTGCTTGAAATCTGAAGGCTGGAGTATGAAACATGAGAATCTGAAAGTGAAACCGACTGGAAGCCAAAAACGAATAAGATGAACGTGTTTCCACTGTCCAAACTGAGGAAAGCCCCGAAAGCAAACAAATGCCATGAATAATAAAATGTGCAATAGATCTGAAATAAAATTATTCCGGCTTCAGTCACTGGAAACAGTCTATCTTGGTAGTTTGGGGTTTTTTAAATATATCTGATTTTTAGCCATTCAAAGGTATATTACATAATTCCGTGCTGTGAATTCAACAGGAAAAACATGATAAAAAATATCTTTTATTTCCTCTTGGTTTTGATTAAAGACTAGGAAAGTATTTGAATAGCACAGGATCTGCTGCATGTCATCCATGTATTTTCAAGGAGTATTTTAATTGTACAGGTAGTTTTCAACTCTAAATGACTGTGTGGTGGCAGCTTTATGATTAACAGCCATACCCAACAACATAAGTACTGAGCAGGTGAAACATACCCTGTAATAAAACTATTCTTAACTTTAAAGGGTGATTTTATTCAGGCTCAATAGCTAACTGCATTAACTAATGTATTCCGTGATTGATTAACATATTTTTAATTAATTGCTCCTTTCTGTTTTGTGCAAAGTTCCTTCTTTAACCTTTCTCATTCCTTAGTTTAAGCTTTTTCAGAGCAGTAATTAGAAACTATGTTTGTGCAAAGAGTGTACGACTCCAGTCAGATTTCTTTATTAGGTGAGATGGGAAAGGAGTAAAAAAAAAAGCTGGTTGTGTACCTGGGACTGATGTTTTATGCTGGAAGACTCGATAAATTCATCATATTTAGCCCAAAGCATTCCCAGGTTGACATTACTGCCTTATCTGGGGTACAGCGTCCTTTGCAGCCGCCGCGCTCCTCTCTTGGGGGGCAGGGTGATAAGGCTGCGTTCGTTTACTCCAACAAGGAACAGGGAACAGGTGCCTCCCACGCGCCAGGAAGTCAATGGAAAGTGACATTTTTTTACGCTGGCATGCAGAACTGTACAGAAACGCCATCATTTTTCTCTTGGGTTTGGGTTTTTTGTTTGTTTTTTGGGGTTTTTTTGGTTGTTTTTTTTTTTTTTGGCTTTTGGAGCAGATATTTGAAAGAGCAAGCACGGTTCTGATAAATTACAGGTATGAACCACTGATATCTGTTTCATCGTTAATAATATGGTAGAATCTGAAGGTGACAATCCCCCTCCCCCCTTTTTTTTTTCCTTTTCTCCTCACTACCTATGAATCAGATTCCTTTTCTGTTTAAAACAGCTTTGCTGTTAACCTTTTGCATTCCCTACCTGCTGGCATGTTTGTACCAGTCCTTGGTTCAAGAGTGGCTTCAACATTAAATGCACAAGTGGTTTTTTTTTCTTTTCAAACTGTTAAAAGAGATCAATAAAAGACTTTCTGTCCCCAAGCCTTCAGCTGAGCTCCAATTTTTAGAGCGTCTTGCTGTGACAAAACTTTCTTCCTTCCTTCAAAAGCAATGCTCAGACTTTTCTCTGTGGTCTCTCAGGTGGTTTTGCTCTAGCTAAAACAAATGTGGAGCTTCGATTCCATTTTATTTGCTTTCTGTCTACACTGAGGCAAAGATTTTGTATTTCATACACATGTGTAGCACGCCCAGGTCTGTACAAACAGGGAACAGGAAAGGAAGATGTTAAGAGGAAATTGCTCCTTTTATGGGGATTTGGGAAGGGCACATCTCAGTTGTCTTAACAGTGCTGTGAACTGCTAAATAATCACAGTATTTACTCTCAGGAGAGAAGCTGTGTTTGAAAGGTGAGTGCATTGATTCTGTTAATCTGCAGTGAGCGAATTGTCCTGCCACAGGTTCCTGCACTGAACAGTTTGCTGAAACATATGAGGCATATATTGTCTGGCAAAGAGCGAGATGTTTTATGTGGAGCTGCATCAGGGTGGGATTCTGGTTTGGAAGCCATGTGAATGACTGTGGGATGGGGATAAGCTGGACCTCTCATTGTGTGCAAATGTGTACAGCACATCCAAATTCTGAAAACAGGTGGATTGTTAAAGGGAAGAACAGCTTGTCTTGTTACCTCCATGGAAACAGCAAAAATTGTCCATGAATAAATATTTAGCTCTCAACTAGTCTTTTGGATGTCCCCTTTGCATTCCAGGGACAATCTCTAGATCTGTTGACTTTTGTCTTCTTAACATGATCAGACAAACAAACAGAATAAACTTTTATTACCTGACAAAGAGACAAACACATAAAACCCTCAAAACAATAGTATCACAAAATAAAATGGTGTAAATAAATTCTCTCTGCTGAGGTAAACTATTTTACTTGTTAATTTCCTCTTCCAAAACTGCTGAATTAAAAGCTGTTCCCATGGATAAACTGTCAGGATATTTTACTATTTGGCTCTGTGTCGATTACACCTACACCTGGGAAAATTAATTGCTTTTAAAATATTAAAAGCCTAAAATATTAAATTGCATATAATATTAATGACCACCTGAATGCAGTGCTATCATTTGTTTCTTTTTTCGCTCCTTCTCTTTTGGGAATGCAGCATTTTAATCCTATAATGGAATGTTCCAGCACCAGTGTGCTCCAAAACTATGCATTTTATAGTGGTCAGATTGAAGCATTTTGAAATGTGTTGCCCCTTCCCACAGTGGCACTTACAGCCAGAGCCTTCAGTCACTGGCCAGGTGCCACATGGCTTTTGAATAAATGGCTTTATTGAGAGTTCAGACAGTGTGGGCAGTGAGAAAACCCTGTCACCCATGAGTTCCTCAGCATCCCTGGCTTCCCCAAATCGTTCTGCTGAGCACTGCTGCCCGTGGCGAGGCTTTGCTGGGCATTTGAGTGAGTGATGGGCAAACAGGAGCTCAGGGACTGTCCCTCTGTGCAGGAGGGTGACAAACATCTTCGTTCCAAGCTCAGCCCTCAGCTATTTCAGATCTCAACTCCCAGCATTTACATGCAGACAGGTTTTGGCTGACTGAGGTGTCTTGCTAGGTATGATCAAAGTCACGTCTGCTTTGTCTGAGTTCCATACAAAGTCTGAGGAGGTTCTTGTTTGGTCTGGGCAAAGCTCCTGATGTGGGTGAGAAGGTCGTTTGGGCAGAGACAGGAAGGCTGGTGGAGTGATAGCTGCCCTCCTGGTGAAGTGGAAAGAAGTTCTCACAGTTGTCTGTGAAATCCACTGCTGCTGCCCCTGGAGAGCTCCCAAAGCTCCTCCATCACTCCGCAGGGGCAGAACACTTCAGCAGCAGCTGGGCAATGGTGAGCGATTTCTCAAGGGCTGTGTCTCTCCAGGGGTGTCTGAGGAAATGTCCTCCCCTCTCTGCAGCTCTGCTACCTCACCTTGGCAGCACTTGGCTTTTTACTCTCCGCTAAGAAACCCTCTTGCTCCACTGCTGTTTTCCCTGAATCTGGAGCTGGAGTTAACAGGCAGACACAACTTCTTATGCACGACCTTATGCTGCCTTCCAGATGTTTTACTGCTTGTAAATATACACAGGTCTGAGGGAATCGTTGCTCCTATAAAGAGTTAGGTTGGAAGACATCTAGTCCAGTCCACTGCTCACAGCAGGACCACCTTCCAAGCTGGATTGGATTGCTCAGGGCCTTGTGCAGCCAAAATATCCAAGGATGAGGATCCCACAGTCTCTCTGGGTAACGCCTCAGTGCTGCACCAGCATCAGGTGGAAGAACCTTGTACAGAACCTTTGTTGAGAAAGGTTAAGAACTTCTCCTTCTTTGTTAAGAATCCTTGTGCCTGGTCAGAGTTTGCCTGGCAGTAATTCTTGTCCATCCCCTTGAAGTCTTCTGAGTATCTGAAAAGCAGAAGGAAGCAGTGGTGGGTGCTTGCTGGCCACTGGCATAATTCCATATACGTAACTCAGGATGTAGCATGCAGGATCTGTAGTGTGGCTTTTATAGGTGAATGGAAACTGTCTTAGTAACTAAGTAAAAATCACTAACACATGTCCCATACTCCTCTCCTTCACTGAAACCTCCAGATCTCCTACACTGTCTCCTCCCTTGGCTCCGTTCTTGGTCCTTCTTCATCCCTGGTGGTGCAAATCTGTACCCCAAGCAAAACTGCTGTGCTATTGTCTCATTTCTCTGTGTGCTAAAACTCTCACTTGGGCTTTCACCTCATCCTGACATGGTAATAACCTCTTGGAGCAGGTTCCTGGGGTGATGTTGGTAGCTCCTCATGCTGTCCTTCAGCTCTTGCCGAGGTACTGTCTGCTGGCTGGGCTGGGGACCCTTTTGCCTGAGTGGGTTCTCATGCCCAGACGTGGACTGTTTCTTGGGTTTCAATTTTTATTTAGAAGGCTCACTGATGCCAATCACCATCCTCAGAAGACACCCTTCCCGCAGGTCAGGAAAGCACCATTTCTGTTTTACAAACATCTGAGGCTCTGTGCTGTAGAGCGATGTCTTGCATGAGCTCCACGGCACATCGTGGAGTGGCACTGCCTTTCCAGTGTCACAGCTGTTCCTGGACAGAAACACCTCCCTCATCAGACAGGAAGGTTCATTTCACAGATGGTTTCCACACTTGTGTTCTAGCACCACCTTCTCTTGTGCCCCTATCTCACAAATGTTGCACTGGAAAGAAGGGAGGGGAACTGGTTTCACTGTCTATGAATAGATGGACTATTAGAGACTGTTGGCACCTGAATGGGCTTGTTATCTTCAGATAACAAAGGAATTGCTCCATCCTGGAGAAGGTCAGGTTACGCAGATTCTCTGGGAATTGAGGGACAAGTATTCCCTTAGAAGCAGGGCTAAGAAGCCATTTGCAAAGAAAGCTTGGGAAGGTAAAAAATCAAGAAGAGAACACGCCTGTGCAGAAGAAAATCCGTTTTAATGAGTCAAGTACCTGTGAGGTGGAGCTACAGAAGAAAGGCTTCAATTTGATGTGATGTCCAGGAATGAAAGAAGGTTGTCCTAAGAGGATTTGGAAAGGAGCTGACAAAGGACAGTGAAGAACCAGAAGCAGGGAAATGCAGATGGGCTCTGCTGTTGCATTATGTGGCTCTAAAGTTTTTGCTTGCACATCTCAAGTAAAGCGTGATTATTTTTACAAACATCACACAATTGCTCTGCTATGCATTTTAATAGTTATTTATCCCTGAGGTGGTAAATTATAAAGTAGAGGGCCTGCAAGGGTGGGATGCAAACAGAAATATGAGTGGGAGCTCCTGGAGAGCTGGGAAAGCCAGTACTAATCTCTGTTGCTGGCTGTGGGGTCTCAGGAAGCAGGACTCAAGGGAGGAACCACGTCTGGAGAACACGCTTAGAAAACTCCTGTTCCTGGATCTGTTTGGTTTAAAGCAGCATAAAAACCATCTGCCATGTCCCATACACAACCTTGTTGTGAATAATCAAAATATTATATGTAGGGTTTTGAAAGGACTCAGCAGGTTTGGGTGTTTTTTTTCATTTTGTCCTTTTTCCTGTGATAGTCAGGGACACATTGATATCTGCTGACTCCAGCACTTAGAAGCTGGTTCAAAGATGGCTTGGAATTTCCAAACCCTGCTGGGAATCAGAGCATATGTCCATAAAAGCATGAGATGCCCAGAGAAAGTTAGAAGTAATTCGGTTTATCTTCGGAGCTGAATAGTAATTATAATGTTTGCTGACAACTTTCTGATGCTTACTGTAACTGTAGCTTTTTTCCCCCCTCACACCACAGAAACAGCATATTCTTGTCATGCAGCTGTTGCTTACTGTGTCTTCCTTCTGCTTTGGGTGGATTTTCCCATGTTCATATCCGTAGCTTTTGAGTCCTTCTGTCAGTGAACAGCTGCAGGCTGATACTAGATAGAGCTGGATTTTTTTTCTGTGTTCACACACAAGCAGGCTTGTGAACAAAAGATTTTTAAGGAAGCTGATAAATGAACAAGGTCTTTTGGACGATGCAATGTTGCTAACGGTGCGGACAATGGAAATCCTTGTATTTGTCCTCACTGAAAGCCAAGGAAGACATAACTCAAGCTGTTTTATCTGTGAGCCTCCAAGCTTTTCCCTACAGGCTCCAGAGAGGATGTTCCCTAATGGACTCATCTTTCATGTGACAGAAAGGGAAGTGCTATCTCCCAGCCTAAAGTTTGCCTTTCTATCTGCCATTTGACTTGGACGTGGTCTTCTGAGGGGAGCCCCTGTTTTTAGAGCTTCAAGGAGGATTGGGCCTTTCCCCGGAGTTCCAGATGGGGCATGTACAAATCCCAGAGCTTCCCTGTGCCTCCAAGGGAAGCAGATACACTTCTCTGGATGGATGTCCATCTCAGCCCTGCTCTTGAGGCTGGACTCTGTGCACTTTGCCAGCTGTTCAGCTGCTGGGCCCAGCCAGGCACAGTGGCTGCCATTGTGTCCCGAGGGGATGGGAACGGGAGCGTGTGTGGGGAAGTTGAATGTACATTTGTCCTGTTCCTGCAGCTCTCTCATGTTTCTTTTGGGTTCTGCCTGAGGACCCTGGGGACAGCAGCTTTATTTGTTTGTTTTTCCTGTGTCCTTAGCTTCTTTTTCCATTCTTGAAGTAATTATTCCACTTATATGAAAAAGCTATTTGCAAATCAGCAGCAACTGACCCATTTGGCTGCCACCATCCAGTGTCCACTCTTGCACACAGGGGGACAAGGACAGAGACAGATCCTGGTGCAATGGGAAAGGGCACCATGGGGAATTCTTTGGCCAGCTCACCCCAAGCAAAATACAGGAGGCCTTTTTGAGGAGGAAAAGGAGAGGCCAGGGTGTTCAGCAATGGCTTTGGCACAGAGCTGGCCACCCTTTGCCCCCTCTGCCAAGGGGCTTTGCCAGCACGGACATTTGTGTGTGGAGTGTGGGCTCAGGATGGGGGAGGCAAATACAGACAGATGGACAAGGGAGGGTAGAAGGGTTATGGCCAGCTCTGCTCAGCCTCCCTGTGTCACAGCTGCTTGGGACACTGCCAGGGGTGGGCTCTGGGGTGAGCATGGGGAGAGGCAGGGGGAGCACCAAACCCAGGCCTGACACTGGAACACAAAAAGAAAGCAATAAAAGAAATTTGAGAATAACTGAGAAAAAATCCAGGGCGCTCAGATGTGTCCAATTGTTTTTCCCACTTTGCTTCATCTGTCTCTTGTCTTAGGTGCAGNGGCTCAGATGTGTCCAATTGTTTTTCCCACTTTGCTTCATCTGTCTCTTGTCTTAGGTGCAGCATTGCAAGGTTAAAAGATTGGGTCATTGGTTTGTGTTTGGGCACAGTCAGACACCTGAGGAAACACTGTCCATGTGCCAGCAAGGAGATCCAGGCTCATCTCCACTTCTCTTATGGCAGCCCCAGTGTTACACACCTGTGGTGAAATATGTGAAGGCTTCCATGGCATTCTCCCTCCTACAGGTGGTAGAAGGGCAGAGTGAAAGCATGACATGATTTTTAACAGCTTTAGACAGTGCAGCCCGCCCTGGGTAAATCTCAGCCTGCCCAGACACACTGCTTTGTTGGGGTAGGCCTGTGGGCACTATGGCCTTGTGGAGGAGAGTCAGACTTGTGGAAGGTTTATCCTGTGGTCAGCTGGTAAAAATGCAATAGTCTGGCTGAGTTAGCTCTTGTCTGAATTGCCACAAAACCAGAGTGCCAGCTTCTGCTCTGGAAAAGTTATCCCCTGTCTTCATCCCATCAGTGAGATCAGCACCTGTAACTGAGTGGGTTGAGGAAAAGAAACGTGAAGGGATAAGTGGTGTTTGGGATACAACCGGTCCACTTCTGCACTTTCCAACAAATGTGCACTTTTCCCTGTACTAGTCTTTGCACAGGAAGGTGCTGAGCCTCTTCACCATCCCACAGACCCTTCCATGCTGCTCTTGTCTCCCTCGGCCCCTACAGAGACTTGGCAGTGGCAATGCCCCCGGTGTCCTGTGATTGCTGCTCAGCATGCTGGATGGTCCCAGCTCATTTCTTCCCTGGGCTCCCTGCCCTCCACTGCAGCCCCACCTGCTGCCCCTCATTGTCCTGCTGCCTGTGTGGCCAGGCACACGATGGGAGCCTGGACTGTGGTTTCCAGCCCCACAGGGACAGAGGTCTCCAGGCAGTGTGGATGAAGTGTCATCCTAAGAGTGGGGTCTCGTGCTGGGGACGTGTTGCTTGCCCTACCTTATTGCAAATATGCTTCATCTGACACTGAGAATGGAGGAGGGGGCTCCTTAGAAGCTTTTTGCTTTCTATTCCTACTAATTATGGCTTAATACTGTGGTGGAAGCATGGATGGGGTGTGAGTGAGGGGAAGGAAGCATATGGGACCTCAGGCACAGAAGGAACAGGGCCAGAGAAGAAAAGTCAGAGGAACAAGAGGAAGCTTTTTTGGGGGGAGAGAAGGGGGAGAGAGTAAAATAAATGTGTCAGTTGTGTGAAAAGTGGAGACCTGCCGGGAAGAGAAGGGCTTAAACTGTGCCTAGGGTGCTGTGCCAGCAGGAGCTAAGCTCCAGCAGTGGGGACTGATGGAAAATGACAGCTGCAGTTTAAGTCAGGGAGGCTTCAGGGCCATCTCCCATCACATTTTGACAGGCTGCAGCGTGGTACTGGCCCAGAGCTACTGCACCATCTCAGCTGGCACAAGGGGGAATTAAGAAATCTGGCAGTAATCTGAGCAAACCCAGGAGCTGAGGTGAAGGAACACGTATCAGAGACAACCCAACTGCTATAAAGACTTTTTGCTAAAGACTTAAAGAAAACAATGTGTCTTGGAGGGATTGCTCACACAGTGACTTAATATTTTGCACTGAGGAATTATTACTATCTGTAAAAACTTATTAATGGGGACAGTACTTTGTAAACAAGAGAAACGAAAATTTTGCTCTACAAACTAGCATGGGACTAGAAGTGATCACCTTCCTCCCCAAGGCAAGTCCTTTGCAAACCACAGGCTGCTGGGCAAAGGTGCTGAGCTCAGAGGGGTTCACCCACCATTTATTTCCAATGACCCATCAGAGCTCAGAAGATTTTTCAGGTCTCCATAAGAAAAACCTTCATGAAACCCCCACAAAAAAGGCATGGGAGAACTGTGTCATGGGAAAGTGATCAAGGACTTTGCTGAGATGGTCTGCTCCTGCACTGACAGGGAGTTTTACTTCACTGTTGTTCCTTAAAAGTGGTTCTTCGTCAAACAACTTCCAAACTTTCTGGTTTGTTTGTTTTGTTTATTTATTTGTTTGTTTTGTTTGTTGTTTTGTGGTGTTTTGTTGATTTATTTTTTCCCACAAAGAATTGACCCAGCAGAAATATTCAGAAAAAAAGTGACAAATAAAGAGTTTTCAGTGCCAAGTAGAGCTGGAGGGGTAGTTTCTGATGAGGTGGAAAGGGAAAGGCTGTTTGCAAGTCTCTTAGAGAGCAGTAGGAACAGTATGCACTGAGTATCAAAATATTCTGAGCTAGAAAGGACCCACAAGGATCATCAAAGTTCAACCAGGTAGCATGGGAATTGCTGGCAAGAATAAAAAATGAGACTTTATTGTACCAGGCATGTAGACAATCGTATCAGTAACATCATATTAGTATTTGTTATCACAAAGATAAAAGGGTGAATACAAGGAGAGAAGGACAGATCAGACAGTTTTCATTAGAAAATAGCAATCCTTTAAAATGTTCTTTTGTCACCTGATTTCAGTTTCTCTGAAATCCCATATAGGAAAACTCAGGAAAAGGCCCAGTCTCATTTTTAAAATAAAATAATGTCATTTTTCTCTTTGAAAAAAACTCTTTCAATGAGACTTTATATTGAATTTGTGTAACCCTTTTGTCGAAGAAAATCTGAGCATGAACTGAATCCTCAGGACTGTTCTGATGAACTTTACCATTGCTGATGAAATTTTTGTCTGTGGAGATGTGTGGAATTTTCAGTCTCCTCTCTGCTTGAAGCTGGGCTGAATTTGGGCTTCTGAAATCCTTTTGTGTGAGTGGAATCCACACACAGCTGCTGGATATGTTTCCTGAAGAGCACTTGGAGCATCTGTGAGTCCTAAGTAGATCAAAGATGCATCATGGGGGAAAGTTGTGGAAAGATGTGGGGAATAGATGGGCTCAGTCAAGGTGCTGAGCAATCTGGTCTCAGTTCAGTACAGCTTTTAGCAGGCTTAGTTTCATTCTCAGTGACTCAGTAACAATTTACATGCCCAAAGTTAAGCACCTGCCCAGGGATTTTGCTGGATTGCACGCTTGGGATGAGGTCTGCTTTTAACTCACCACTTCCAGACTCTTGTCCTCCTCAGTTTTGCTGCTCTAGTCCAGATCCCCACCTGATTCTTCTCCCACCCCTTATTTTCCAGGTCCCAGCAGAAACTCCCAAATACCTCTGCTTTTTCTTTTTTTAATTTTTTTTTTAATTTCACTTGTGTTTGTATCTATTTCCAATTTATTATCAGCTGTAACTTTCATTCATGCACAGATCATTCATCCATTCTTGAATGCAATTTAATAACACCGGAACTAACGTTGATCATTTTCACACCTCGGGAATGAAACAAACAAAGCCTTTCCAATATGATTCATTGTTTTTTGTCATTTCCCTTTGTTTCTGCTCTTCCAGCCTGTTTGCTGCCCACATGTTAGTTGTTTTGGTTTGTTTTTTTCTCAAGCCAATTTGGACTAATTTCTCCGCTGTTAGTTTCATAGGACACAGGATCAAATATTTTGGTAAAATCCAAGCACATTGTATCCTCTTGTATTCCCTTCACCCCCTAATTGTGTAATCCATCCACAAATTCATCAAAGTTATCTGGCAAAAACCAGTTTTCTGAATCTCTTGCTGCCTATTCATCATGATTCACTTACCCTGGAGATATCTAAAGATGTGCCACCCCCATCCTGCCACACCATCATTGGTTCCATGCTGTATTTTGGATAGAAGCTGGACTTATGGGGTGAGGGGGGCCACACTATGTTATGCTGGGCTGTCCTGGGAAGAAGGAATGCTGCTGGGAAGGGTGTGTTCCTGGATGCACAACCAGATGAAACAGTTTCCTGCCAAATGAGCAGTGGCTGGGAGTGCTTTCACATGGTGTCATCCCTAGTCCGTGGTCCAAAGGGCACTTTGAAAAGAGTAGGCACCAACTCTTAAGCAGTCAGAGGAAAGCAAACAAAATCCTCGATTTCTTGGACGTTTGGGTGTCTCACTAAGGGTCTGAAATGACCCAGCCATCAGTCATTTGGATAGGCTGACAATCTGCTGTTTAAACTCTTACACCTTGGAAAACCCTGGATATCTCATCCAAGGCCCCAGGGCAGCAGGGGAGGGGGGATTCTGCCCCTCTGCCCCGCTCTGCTGAGACCCCCCTGCAGGGCTGCATCCAGCCCTGGGCCCAGCACAGGAAGGACAGGGAGCTGCTGGAGCCAGTCCAGAGCAGGCCACAAAGTTGATAAGGGGATTGGAACACTTCCCCTGTAGAAACAGGCTGAGAAAGTTCACCCTGGAGAAGAGAAGGTTGTATTGAGACCTCATAGAAACCTTCTGGTGTCTGAAGGGATGTTTTCATCAGGAACAGCAGTGACAGGAACTTTCACACTAATGGAGAGCAGGGTTAGATTGGATATCAGGAAGAAACTGTTCCCTGTGAGGGTGGGGAGGCCCTGGCACAGGTTGCCCAGAGAAGCTGTGGCTGCCCCATCCCTGGATGTGTTCAAGGCCAGGCCGGACAGGGCTTGGAGCAACCTGGGATAGTGGAAGGTGTCCCTGCCCATGGCGGGGGTTGGAATTTGATGGTCTTTAAGGTGTCTTCCAACCCAAGTCATTCCATGATTCTGTGGAAGTAGGTGCGTTGGAGTGACCAGGCTCTGAGTTGTCCCTCACTTAAAAGAGCTTTTTAGGAAAAGGGCCACTGCAGTGGGAGGAAGGACATCCTTGTAAACCCATAATGGAGATACATGTGCTTGAATCAAAACGGTGAATGTACAGTGCTGCAAGTGCTGAGGAAAAGAAAAGATTGTATGGAAGAAGAGAATGAACTTTAACATACTACAACAAAAAACAATTCAAGCAGTAAAATGAGAGTTTGAAAATAATAATTTTTTTTTTTTTTAATAGCTAAATTTTTGTTGCTTTTCAAATCAGGGTCAGGGGTGTGATATAAAACCATCTGGGTGAGAAAACAATGAAAAGCAAAACTAGATGATCATACATCTGGCATTTCGTACCATGAGTTTTCTCCATGTGTGTGGGTGCTCCAACAGAGCTACTTGCATTACATACTTGAGAGCGATTCAATGACCACAAAATATTTCCTTTATTCCAGGGGGAAAAAAAAATAAATCTTGCTGAGATTTTCAAAACTCTCTGAATCTTTCCAGCAGGCTTCCCAGCAGTGCTGTGTTTCAGGTGAGTGTGATTTTGAGATGGCCCCATACGTTTTGACTGGCAGACTCCACATGAAACTGTGGAGCATGTTTGCTTCCTGGGAAGGGGAGTTGCAGTCCTGAGGCTGGCATCTCTCTCAGACCAGGAATCCCAGCCATGTAGTGGAGTTTTCCTTTTAAGCAAGGTGGCAGGAGAGCAGGGATGGGTGGCCTGTAGTGATGAAGTAGCTTGTGAGCTCCCCCACTGCCACTTCCCAGGAAGCAGCATTCTGGCACCACTGAAAAGGGCTGATGGGTACTGACCCAGGTCGGAATGAAACATGCCTTGGTATTTTTTGCTTATCGGCCTCTAAAACCCCCACCTGGATGGATACACTGTTGGCTGCTCGGTGAAAGCTGATACACAATCAATACCTTGTAGCCTAAGTTTGCCTTTCATGGGGGCGTGGCACCCCTCAACCAATAGATACAAGATATTTTCTGGGAAAAGTCACTGTAGCAGGGCTATAAGCAGAGCTATGCTTCTCCATCTCATTTTGGGGATACGTATTTCATAATCTTAGGAACTCATGGACACTCACGGATTTCTGTAGTAAATACATTTGTAGAATTTTTACTGCACTTCCTCTACACTTTTACCAAATTGAGGTGTTTATGCAGCACAGTCGGTTTAGATACACACCTAAACCAATCCCCCCATGACCCAATTCAACCTGGCTAAATCCATTTCACTCTTTTGGAGAGTCTTGGATTTGCTTGTCTTCCCGAGGCTGCCTGGTTGTTTCTCCAGGAGGGAATGAGAATAGACTGGGTTTAGGCTTTGTGTTTGCTCTTTGCCCAAGGAAGAGCTTTGTGTGCTTCAGAAGACCCAAAGCTCTGTTGCCAAAACTCGTTTCTTCTTTGTCTCCAGTTTGGTTCATTAGCAGAGTCTCTAAGGATAAACCACTGGATTTCCAACATGACTTCCCCTTGTTCTTTGCCAGCGCTAAGGTAAATATATTTTAACCTTTGTTGGTTTTCTTTTTCCTTGCCAGTTATCAACCAGCACTTGCAGGAATTTCAGAAAAAGCAAGACAACAATTGATCTGAAACTTTATGATCCTGCCTGACATTATGCTCTACCTACAGACACCTGGCGCAGGTGACACGGGAGCGTGTCCAGGTGGGTTTGGAATGACTTCAGAGAGGGAGACTCCAGGCCCTCCCTGGGCAGCTGTTCCAGGGCTCTGCCACCCTCAGCATACAGAAATTCTTCCTCACGCTGAGGTGGAGCTTCTTGTGTTTACTTTATGTCCATTGCTCCTCATCCTGTCACTGGGCACCACTGAAAAGAGCCTGGCACCATCTTGACACCCATCTTCAAGGTACTTGTGTGTACTGCTGAGATCCCCTTTCAGTCTTCTCTTGTGCCAGTGGTGAAATTCCTGTGTCGGGAAGGGAGCCAGCATTGAGGCCTGACCCGGCAGGAAGCTGTTCAGTTGTTGCAGATGGACTGCTTTGGCAGCAGTTTAGGTCGTGTGTGTTCTGTGTCCCCCAGATTAGTTCTTTGGGAGGTCAGCTGAGCTCCAGAGCTTGTGGCACACAGACCTTGGCAGGCAGGCCCGGTGCAGCCCAGGCCTTTCCCCGCCTCCGAGCTGTGCTGGTCCTGATGGCTTTCCTGGGACAGGTTAATGAAGCACCTCTGCATGTGAGCTGTGAAATTACAGCCATTAAGAACCCCAGTTAACCCTTTAACAGCCCCAGTGCCCTGTGGAAAACCCCAAAGTGTTTGGCTGACCGATGTTTGCCTTGAGCTTGTAGCTGAGAGGAGAGGAAGGACAGATTGCGGCCTCCACATCCCAGGGTAAGGTGGGGCAGAGCCGCTAGCGCAGGCCAGGCCTGCACTGCCCCTGCCTTTTGGGTCTTTTGGGGCTGTTGTTCATTGCATTCCTCTTTGCTGCATAACCCTGGATTAATTTTCTATTGCACAGTGGCTCCTGAAGGCAACATATTGCCTAGCATTAAAAATAAAAATAAATCCATGCATCCATCCTGGTGTTTTACACCCAGGGAAATGCCTCTGGGGCCAGACTGAGTGGCACTGAAACTGCACCACAGCTGTGAGGAGAAGTGTTCTGCTGCCCTTTCCAAGCACCCAGGGTTAACAGGTACTTGTGCACAGTCTGTGTATGTGCTGGATGGCCCAGGGCAGTTTTCATGGCTCTTCCTGTGCAGTAGGTGTCATTAAAAACTCAACATTTGCCACCCTGCCTCGGCTGGAGCACTGGGTGGTTGCAGTTCCCAGATGCAGTGTGATCAGGAGTGGCCTGGTGTGATGGACTTAACTTTTCTTTCTGCTCCAGAAAGGAGCAGAAGGATTTGGAGGGAGATGTGCATGTCCTTTCTCTGGTTAGAGAAATTGGTCATGAAATGTGTTGCATCAAAGTGTCTGTGCCAGCCTGAGAGATCAAATCTGATTGGAAAATATTTTCTATGAATGTTTTATCCCAACCTCTACTTCTACCACCTTAATAGTGGGGATGGGGGAAGTGAAAGAATGGTAAAAGTGCAAGGATCTTACAGGGCAGGGTAGACCAGCCAGTGTTTCTTCCTTCATTTTTCCTTTGAAACATGGCTTTTCCCACTGTCAGGTTAGCTACAAGACCAGCAATCCCAAACCTGCTCAGTTTTTGTATAGGCTGACTCAGGAAACATGGTAAAAAACAGTGTGGTGGCAGCTACAGGTCTGAGTCAGAAAAATTGGTAAAATCCAGTATTAAGATGTAAGCTGAGCATTGCACATCTTCCTCCATAGAACAGATCTGAATTGTCTTTGAACAGCTGCAAATTCAGATGAGCCTTATTCTTTCCTCTCTTCATGAGCGGGGGAGGAGAGGGGTGTGCTGATCTTTTCTCTCTGGGTGCAAGGGAATGGCTTAAAGCTGCATCAGGGGAGCTTCAGGCTGGATGTCAGGGAAATGTTCTTCCCTGAGAAGGTGATCTGGCAGTGAAAGCTCCCCAGGGAAGTGGCACCAAGCCTGATGGTGTGCAAGGAGCACTTGTTCAACTTTCTTTGATACATGAGTTAATTTTTAAGCTGTCCTATGTGAAGTCTAGTTGGACTTGATGATCCTCACAGCTCCCTTCCAGCTCAGGATATTCTGTGCATTTGAGTCCACTTTGAATAATCAAACATTTCACCCAGAAAGAACTAAGGTGTGCAGTGGAGTTTGTTGTGGCTGACTCAAAAATTGCTTGTCTCCACATAAACCCCAGCTGCTGGGATATCAAACAGCAAGAAATGGGTCCAGAGTGTTCACTACAGCTTTGCCATCTTTCCTTGCACTGATAACAGTCTTGTTTCCAGGGTGGATTAATTTCTCACCCTTTCTTTCTACTGAGGGCATGGAGATTATAGAACCATCTTCTCATTATTAGTAATTACTACTAATTTCATAACTAGCAGACATAGAAAAATCCTCATTCTGAGTAACATACACATTAAGAGAACTGAAAAGATTACATTTGAGTGACAAAGATTATAATTCTTGTTTGTCATGGGTGAGACACAAGGCAAGAAAATCAGTTGATTTCTCCCCTTCCCAAAATCATATGGATAGTGGATTTTTTTTTATTAATGGCTTTGGATGCCTGACCAGACTTCTAAAAGGTTGGCAGAGTCCAGACTTCCCTCAGGCTCTTAGTTCTTTGTCTGAAAAATGTGTTTTGAAGAATTTCCATCCTGATTTTTATAGTTCTCCATATTTTTTTTTTTTTTGTACTTCATTAACCACTGTGAAATGCTCAGGTGTGACAATAACAGTAAATGAACTAAAATTGTCAACTTTTTTTAACATCAGAGCTCTCAGATATAGAAAGAGTCCTAAAAGTCTGCTGAAAGTTGAAACATGGTTAAAAGCTGGACACAATATCCGAGTTGCCACCTGGAAAAGCAATCAGCAATGTGGCTTTCTGTGGGCAAATCCAGCTCCCTCTGTTCAAGTACATGAAAGCAGCACCTTGAAATTATTTCAAAGCTGTAGTGATGTCATGAAAATGGAACATAAATTCCTTGGTTAATCTAGGTGGTCAATTGGTGTGAGATTTCATGTAAGCTTAGTTTTAATGCCCTTTGACATTTGTTTAGCAGTTTGGACTTTTTTGAGGATTTTTCATTCTCTTAAGGCTGTTACAGAAAATCTTTGAAATCAGATGCTGTGTGAAATTCAACCCTTCTGGGTTTAAATTTATATATGCACCTACATATGGATATTTTTTTTGGTGGGCTACATCTATATAGAAATACATAGTCAATTAAAAAAGGTCATTGTCCTGGATGCTGAGTTTTTATGGTTTAACAGCTGATTTAAAACTGAAATTGGATTTCCTTCCACTTCCAGCCATTATCCATGGCGTAACTAAGCAACACCACCCTCATGTTATTGATGGAGCTGAGTGCACACAGACCTTGCTGACTGGGATAGGTGTAACTACACCCCTCTTTAGCTGGTAAATCTTGGGTTTCACAGCACTGATTTCCTGCTGGTGCTGCTGGTGCTGTAGATGCAGAAGCATTGATCTGGACCTCTTTGGAGGTGTGTTCCTCATTCTGATCTGTGCCTTTTCTGGCAAAGCCTCCCTTTTGCTCTCTTGCATGTCTCTTCCTCAAAACTTCCTTTTCACTGTTTCCAAAACTACATTTCTGAGTACAATTTACTCCTGCAGCAGAAGTAGCAGAGTTGGAGGAAGAAAACCAACCTAATAAAAGTTTGCACATCAAATGGGGCAGAAATAAGGCTGATGTGGCTGTAAATGTTTCTCACATGGGCAAAGGAGCTGGTGAAGGGTCTGGAGCACAAATCTTATGAGAGGAAGATGAGGGAGCTGGGGCGGGGCACAGCCTGGAGAAAAGGAGGTTCAGGGGGAACCTTTTCACTCTCCACAACACCCTGACAGGAGGGGGCAGCCTGGTGGGGGTCAGGCTCTGCTCCCAGGCAACCAGTGACAGGACAAGAATAAATGACCCTAAGTTGCACCAGGGGAGGTTTAGATTGGATATTAGGAAAAATTTCTTTACTGAAGGGGTTGTTAGGCATTGGAACAGGTTGCCTGGGGAAGTGGTGGGATCACTGTCCTTGAAAGTGTTCAAAAATGTGTGAATGTGGCACTTGGAGACATGGTTTAGTGATGAACATGGTGGTGGCTGGCTTAATGTTTGGACTCAATGCCCTTTTTGATTTTTTCCAACCTTAATGATTCTGTGATTCTTTGGACCTCTGTGTTGATATGGCGGGAGCTGCCATGGATGTGGAGATGGCAGCAGCAGCTCTAGGTAAAGCATGTGGGGCTGTCTTGGGAGAGCTGGGAAGGTGGGAAGGGAATTAATTGATGCTTCCAAGCAAGTCATGGAGCACCACTGGCTTTGTTGGTAGCTGTGGGAGGGGAGGAGTGAGTGTCTGTGTTATTTGATGGCCTGAAGATGCATTTCCACTTGTGGATTTGGGCTGGAGCTGTTCTGCTCCACCTCAAGTTGCCTCAACAGAGTGCTCAGCAGGCAGATTAAAAAATTAACTTTAAAAACTGTCAAGAGATGTCAGTCAAAGGTGCTAAAGAAAAGCCATGTGCTGCTTCCTGAGAGTGAGGATGGATATCCAAGCGTGACCACAAAGCCTTGGCATTGCAAGGGTTTGAGAGCTGTGCCTCTCCCCCAGGAGAGAGCAGTTAGGGAAATTTAATTGTGTATCTGCTTGCACTGGAGTCAGTGGTGGCATTCCCAGGCTCAGCAACTGCTTATGTACTGTGGAATGATATCCAGAATTCATCTTCAAGGACCTGCCTTAAAAGAGGGAAGGATGTAGACACTCTACTAAATATCAGTGGGATCCACAGAAGAGGTCAAGCTAAGACAAAACACACTCCCAGGATAAGGTCTGTCTGTCTGAAATTCTGACCTGAGTTTTCTAAGCCCAGTAAATGGATACTAATGCAAAATTCCATGCTGGCTAAATGGATTTCAGTTAATTTTCTGCTATGAAAGCATTTCGATTTTAACAATAGCTGTCACTCCCAATATAATACAGAAATAGTTTAGTAATATAGGCCTTAAAACACTACTCTGATAAATATTTATGTTACTTATTTTAAGTTAAAAGCTTGGTTATGAATTGTTTTCATTCCAGCAGTGTAAACATCCTTCTAGAGTCTGCCCTGTAATGTTGAGATTGAAGTCGCTTTCCCTATTTGCCTTCTCTTATTTTATCAGTGCAAAAATATTCCTTAGTGGAGTCTGATAAAAGTATTTCACTGCACAAATGCCCTTCTTTTCTGTACAATACAGAGGGAAAAATAATGTTAGGTACTTTTTTGCAGTCAGCAAAAAAGCATCAGTTCTTAGTCAGATTTTAGTTTAATTTAAACAGAAGTTTGAATAAAAGAACATAAAACACAGGCCTTCTGTGCAAGGGCTATTTTCCCAGTGATAAATGGATTTTGGCTATTGTTTAGTTAATATTTTATGCTTATTTGATAAAGGAAAGCTTTATAAAATGAGCAACAAAAGCTATTTAAGGTGTGTGAAGCGAGGTACCAGCACAAATAGCCTCAGCTTTGAATTGACAAGCAGTAATAGATAAATAACTGGATATGGGGTTTGAACTGGAATCCCAGCCATATTCTTGTGGTGAAAGGGAAGGATTTGAATGATGGCAGCAGAATGCAAGCCTCCCCAGTATCATCAGAGTCTGAAGTGGCTGTAGAAATTCAGGCAGTCATTTAATAAAAACACCTCTTTTACTATGGAGGCTGTAAATTATACAAGCCTGTCAAGTTACAGCTCTGCCTTTGTGCCCAGCACGATTGTAATGTTCTCAGTCCATAATTTAGAAAAGGATTAAAGTTCTCCAATGCTCTGCTGTTTTTACAATGTTTTGGTGATAATAAGATTACCTCAGCCTCCCTCTCTCATGTGAAAATGTCTCTAAAAAGACATACCATATTTGAAGGTGGGGTTTTCTCACACACAGATGCATATATTTGAGAGGGAGAAAATACATGACAGTGGTGTCTGGCATCAAACTCTTATTGTGGGGCTGGAGATGCCTCATTACTCACGGATGCTGAAGGCATGCAGCTGATGTATGGATTTGCTCTGTACAAGTGCTACTGAGTCTTTAAGGTCACGTCAGCAAGGTTTCTGTTTATTAAAGAAAATGTTTCAAAAAGAGTTTTTAAAAGCTTGTGAAGCAGCAGAGATTTTAGAGGACCTATTCCTTGGAAAGCCCAGTTTCTTTAACTACCAGGGATAATTACTGGATAAACCTCAGGAGGACAAAAATACTACCAATGTTGTCTGTCCAAAAGTTAAGAGCAAAATAGATTTTCTACCTGAATTAAATCATGCTTTTAGAAGCCTGATGTCAGTGGGTATTCTGGAGATGGCAGAAAATTACACATGCTCTGCTGGTGGTCTGGAAATTCCCTATTTTCGGCTGTAGGAAGCTCTGATTTCTCTATCATCTGCCTCAGCACATCAGATCTTCAGTTTGCCACTGGGCTTAGAACTTGGCTGCTGTGCCTTTTAGGGTGAGGAGGTATCTTATTTTTGAAAAAAATTGGAAAATATTCCCCTGACAAGTTTGTGGTTTGGGTTTTTTTTCAAAGATGGCACCATGAAGCCACCCAGATACTTGGCAGAGGTCCTGTGGAGGACAGATTGGACAGCAAAAGTGCTGGAGAGTCAGGCAAAGATGCACAGAACACAAAATTTTTCATGTGCTGCTTCAGTATTCCTCTGATTACCTCTACCACATACCAGACATATTTAGGTTTCAATTTCCTTGCAAAAACTCATGTTAATAGTATTTGCTTGAATTATTTAAGAAAAGGAGAGGATTCTAGAAGACATCAAAGCCTGAGTCCTCACCTACAGTTAGAACCTACAGCCTGTATTCTAGAGGGAAAAAAGGGCCACAAGAAAAGACATTAAGTTCTTTGTCTTCTAAGACCCAGGACCATGCAGCTCCCATGAAGTCAGTCATTATTTCAGCTATGAATGACCCCAGAATGGCATTCTTGATCATGCCTCCCTTTCCCTTCACCCTGCTGCTGTGAGGAGGAACTGAACAACATGAGCAAGCTGCCTTAGAGGAGGGTTAGGCTGGATACCAGGAAAAGGTTCATCCCCCCAAGGGTGCTGGGGCACTGAACAGGCTCCCCAGGGAATGGTCACAGCCCCAAGGCTACCAGAGCTCCAGGAGCGTTTGGACAACTCTCTCAGGGATGCACAGGGTGGGATTGTTGGGGTGTCTGTGCAGGGCCAGGAGTTGGGTTTGACAATCCTTCCAACACAGCATATTCTGTGATTCTATAATTCTATGAACGTGGACAGCTTTATTCCCCAGAACTCCCTCCAGGCTGGATCATGTAGATAAATGTGGTATCACCAGGCTGTTGTCAGACATAACTTCACCCCCCAGAACCCCCAGTCCTCTCCTCTGGTGTGGAGCAGCCAGTTCTCAGAGCTGTGCAAATGCCCATTTCAGCTGTGCTGTCCTGGCTGTTCACTGCACTTTATGTGCAGATGCTGAGGCAAAACTGAGGTCTTCAGTGGACCACGACGGAACTGGACAAGCTGGAAACCTGGAAAAATTCTTCAATGAGCACTTCAGATACTTCACATGCTCAAAACACCAGTGTCTGCCTCTGGAGCTGGGAATCTCTGGTGGCTGTGGAGAGGCTTGGAAAGGAAACAGGGATCACAGGATGGGTCAGGCTGGAAGGGACCACACAGGGTCATCTGGTGCCACTTCCCTGCTCCAGCCTAGAACACAGGGCACAGGATTGTGTCCAGATAGTTCTGGAATATCCCCAGTGAGGAGATTCCACACCTTCTCTGGACAATCTGTTCAGGGCTCAGTCACTGCACAGGACAGAAGTTCTGCCTCCTATCCACATGGAACTTCCTGGGATCAGTCCCTGCCCGTTCCTCTGGTGCCATTGCTGGGCCCCCCGGAGCAGAGCCTGGGCCCTGCTCGGAGCCCTCCCTGCAGACAGGGACACACAGGGCTGAGGGCCCCTCTCAGCTGGGGCTCCTCTCCAGGCTGAACAGCCCCAGCTCCCTCAGCCTTTCCCTGTCAGGGATGCTCCAGGCCCTAAATCATCTCTGCAGCCTCCTCTGGCCCTGCTCCAGGAGCTCCATGTCCCTCCTGTCCTGAGGAGCCCAGAGCTGGACGCAGCACTCCAGATGTGCCTCCCGGGGCTGGGCAGAGGGGCAGGATCACTCCCTGACCTGCTGGCGATGCCCTTCCCAATGCACCCCAGGACACCATTGGCCCTCTTGTCCCCCAGGTCACTGCTGGCTCATGGACAGCCTGCTGTCCACCCAGACCCCCAGGTCCTTCTCAGCAGAGCTGCTTCCCAACAATCCTGTGCCATGTGCTCTGGAAAGGCCTGCTCGAGCAGGGTTGTGGGACCAGATGACTCCCTGTGGTCCCTTCCAACCTCAACCTGTCTGTGATTCTGTGTGAAGGGAGGCTGAATGCACTGGGTTTGTTCTACCTGGACAAGACTCAGGTGGGTCAGTGCAGATTTCTCCTGGCTAAAGGGGAAATTTAGAAAAGGCGGAACTGGGTTCTCCTCAGAGGTGCGTGGAGAAGAGACCAGAGGCAAGGGGCACACATTGCAACAAGAAAAATTTTGATTTTTGATTGGGAAAAATTCTCCCCTGTGTGAGTGGTGCAGCACAGAAGCAGGAGCCTAGGGAAGATGATGGATACCCATGCTTGGAACATGTCCAAGCTTGACTGGATAAAGCCTTGTGGGATCTCACCTAGCTTTGGAATTAGCCCTGCTGTGAACAAGGGGTTGGACTACAGACTTCCAGAAGTGCTTCACCACCTGAATAGTTCAGTCAGAACAGTGTTAAAGTTTCAAAGTTCATGCAAGCTGTTTCAGCTTCTCCAGAGCCACTTTCCACCTCGTGTTGCTGCTCCAGGGGTTGCTTGGTCAGCGTGTGCATCTCATGATATCATGAGAAAAAGAAAACTTGCCTAGTCCCCCTGGCTATTCCTGAGTAAAAGGTTATGCTTCCTAAACAGTAAACTAGGAAATTATAAAACCAACTCAATTTTGTGTATTTCCTTATCACCCCCCCACCCCCTGCTTCCCTCACCCCAAATCTCTTGAACACTTTGTTCAGTCAGCCTCAAGTTTCCTAAAAGGACATTCTACCCTCAGTTAATATCACGCCTGTGAAAGTTCAGGCTGATTATTTTTCCTCTAGAGAGGGAGTCAAAATTGGGCTTATAATGGAGGTCTTGTTTCAAACAACGATGAAAGAATTTAGCATTTCTGACATCAGTGGGGTGGCACAGGCATGGAGTCGCATGCGAGCTGGCGGGGGGAGGTGGGCTCTTCTCTGCTCCACTGGTTTTGTGAAGGACTCTTTCACTGGAGGAGGTTTATCCTAACCCACCTAAACACATGTACATATTTATTTGCTAAAGCAAACCAGGCTACAAACAGGACCAAAACTAGCATTTAAACTTCCCTACAAGCAGCCCCTCCATGACAAAATCTTTCTCCAGCCCTGCTTAAGAAAAAGCTGGGAGAGTTTATTTTCCTCAGGCTTTACAAGTCATTGTTTTCCACAAAAGCACCCCTCTGCTTTTCCAAGAGTAAGGATAATTCTGTGGCTAGAGCATATGACGAGGACTTGGGGTTTTCTTCCCAGCTGTTGCACAGACTTCTTGTGTGTCCTTGAGTAAATCTGATTAATCTCGCTGCACATCTGTAAAATGGATGCACTGCTCTTTCTCCTCATTCACAGAAGCTGCTGCAAGCCCTTTAGACCTTTACAAGTCAACTGAATAGAAATGGAAAGAAACAGGCATGAGATTTTGTGTACAAGTGCTTATCGAGGAAATAGTGGATTTCTTTTTTTTTTTTTTTTCTTGCCAGCATATACTTGACAGAACTTATTAATTCTGTACAAGGTTGGCTGCAACATTTGTATCTAGAAAGCTTATGGATTTTTCCTTCCAATCCGAAGAGGATATTTCTTTGAGTGAACCTTATTTTTTTAAAAATGAAAACGAGAACACTAAAAGTTACTTTCTTAAATAAAAAGGAGAAATGCTCATTTTGTCAGTATTATGTATTATTTTTAAAGGGGGAAGTAGATCTTCCCAGCCAGCTGTAAGCTGCAGGTTTTGTGGGGAAAGCAATGCCATTGTGGCTGAGTGCAGGCACACTGAGGGCTGGGAAGTGACTGGAGACAGGAACATCCAGCTCCATCCCCACTGCTGGTTCAGTGGGCAGACAGGCAGGATTTTCCCACGAGGTGGTGGAGTCCCCACCCCTGGAGGTGTTCAGGAAATGGCTGGACGTGGTGCTCAGTGCTCTGGGCTGAGTGTCAAGGTGGTGAAAAAGGCCAAAGGTTGGAGCTGCTGATCTTGGAGGTCTTTTCCAGCCTTAATGGTCCTGTGATTTGTTTTATCCTCAGGGTCAGTGTGCAGCCCTGTAACTCACCATCCACATCTGAACCCTGCTGTGAGGAGAGACAATTGCCACCTTCCTGTGGTTGTCTGTCACACTCACCATCCCTGTCCCTTGAGTACTTCAAAAATATTGATGGAAATATGTCCAGGAAAAGGCATCTACCACCACAGGCATTTTCTGCCTGAGAGCTGAAGTTACAAAGGTGTCTCCAGATATGTGATGTCCTTTTAGGGTTAAACCTGGCTTGAATTGGAAGGAGCTATGCATGTAGAAAAAGCAATATAGGAACAATATATTCAATCCTCTGCACTTTAAAGAGTATAACAACAACAATTCATTATGGGCCAGAGTTTTTCAACTGCCTGGTCAACTTCTGTGCCTCACTTCCAGCTGTTCATAATGTGATGCCTCTGAGGGACTTAGTTTTCTGTGTGCTGAATACTCACAGCTGAAACCGACTTCTTCTGACAGTGGGGTTCCTTTCAATTAATTCATGATTAGGTTTTGAAAATAGTATGCAGAATTACTAGGGGAATTGAAATATCGATAAAGATTTAAAAAATTTTGCAATCATCCTAATTTTCAATTTATGTTTTCCCTTCAAATTATTTTATAATAATATAATAATAATTTATAATATTATAATATTATAATAATATAATTTTATAATAATTTGATCAGGCATCATGTGGCTGAAAACATTAGTAAAAAATGGGAAAAGCTCAGTAGAATCATGAGATTTTTTTATAAGTTTTTTAAATAATTTTTCAAAATTATAAACCACTTATAAAATTACAAGTCTTAAATTTTGCGTATTTGTGATAGCAAATTCCCACTAATTTTGTCAAACTATGATCTGCACCCTGCACTTTAAAGCATAAGAAATATTACCAGTGCCAAAAGTTCAGGCTGCAAGTATTTACGGGAGTGGCTGAAAAATGAGATTTAGGAAGTAATTCAAGTTCTGTTCACATTTTTCAGTTTTCATTCATCTCCTGTTACATTTCTAAGCTTTCTCATCAACAGCAAGCACGGATGATTCACTAAAAGAATACGAGTGAGTTGCTTATGTCACCACATATCTCCAGGAGCTGGAAATTTAAACAGAAGAGTATCATGGAATCATGATTAATTCCATGCATTGGCAAAGTTATTTCACTGCAATATGTACCTGTCTCTGTGTTTAACAATTTGACCCAGTACTGTACAGAGATGATCCTGTTCCTGCTGGCAGTGATTACAGAGTTGTGCAGGAGCAAGATGGGAACATGGAGAAAGGCACGGAGCTGTGCCAGGGGAGGGTTAGATTGGACATCAGGGAAAGGTTCTTTCCCCCAGAGGGTGGTCAGGCACTGAACAGGCTCCCCAGGGAATGGTCACAGCCTCAAGGCTGACAGAGCTCCAGGAGCTTTTGGACAAAACTCTCAGGCACAGTGTGGGATTGTTGGGGTGCCTGTGCAGGGTCAGGAGGACTTGATGATATTTGTAGGTGCTTTCCAACCCAGGGTATTCTGTGACTCTATGATTTCAGGCATGGTTTTCTGACAAAAATCCTGACTGAAATGTGTGCATCATGGGTTAGATTCTGACTCCACGCTAGGGAGGTGATTTGTGCGCTTTGCATTCCCACAGGCTTCTTGGGTGAGCCTGGGCTGTCAGCCCTCTCAGGTGGTACCTTCCTGTTCTGCCGATGGTGACAGCCACCTCTGGTCTCACAGCAGGTTTTCAGGATCTTGGCAGTTCCTTTCTGAACCATTCCTAGCTTTTTAACGTCCACTGAACAAGCCCAAACAGTAGCACCACGTCCTCCAGTCAGAAACTGACAGACATTGCTGATATGTTGAGCCCAGATACGCAAAGCTCACCACACCAGCAGATCCTCCACCCAGGTGGAGCCCCAGGGAGCCCATCTGGGTGCTGTAACACTCCCAGGGCCTTTTTCCAGCATCAGAGGCTCACAACATTTTGGACTTTTCCTTATTTTGACAGCCAGCAACTGCCAGGCCTGGAATCTTTTTGTTTGTTTATCAAGCAGGAAAATAAACGGTGCCGCACTGCTAAATCTTATTCAGCATCTTATTATTATATCAGCCTGTCTTAACCCAGCCAAATATATTTACATGAAATAATGGAATGAGTTTTGCAAATTCCCCCCCCCCCTTTTTTTATATATTTTAAGTGACTGTCTAGCCAAGTTCATTTCCTCTCCTGTCTGAGCTCCTCTCTGAAATATATTATCCCACTTATTAGAAGCCAATAGCACTGTGCTTTGCTTTTCTTCCACCCTCTCAGAAGAAGGAGCATGCAGGGGATGCTTGGATTAAGCGAGTGGGGCACCCCAGAGCTGGGATTCCTTATGAGTGAGCTCACATCCTCTCTCCGTATGATAAGAGGAATGCCGTTTGCATCCCGGAGCTTGCTGCATAAACACACACGCACTTGGATGGGGGAGAATTTAGCCTAAGCAGAAACTGGAAAATCCAAAAGATTCCAGGGACAGGGGATCATCTGCCTGCCCTCTGCTCGGACAGACCGCGGCCACTTCTTGGTGGCCATGGTCCCTCATTCCCGGTGAAATCCATCCCTCCGGGGAGGGGGAGGGCAGGAGGGGAGAGGAGATGACAGATCCCTGTTTGCATTCTTCAGAGGGAGCAGCTGCAATCGTCGTACTACAGTATGTCAACATGAAATTATGACAAATCAGGCCAGGATGGACCAGCAGATGAAAACAATAAGGAGGAAGCAGAGCAGAGGGAAGCTGGGAAGAATGAATGACACCTAAAACTCGAGAGGTCTTTACCATCCTGGTGGGAAATGCCTTTGGAAATGTAATGGGACTGTAAGAGGACTGAAGTCTGTGGGTATGCCTGGAAATTACTCCAGGAGCATATGCTGAGTTTTCAGGTTTGTTTAAATCTGCCTCTAAAATACTACTTCTTTTTTAACATTCCATAGGAACCTTTCAAATATTAACATGGGAGCAGCTGGAAAAGGCTAGTCTGACACCTCTTCTTGTGAATGGGACACAGTCAGGATTCCCACAGTGCCAGCTTAGCACCCAACACTCTCACACACTATGGGATGCCAGGCTTTGACCTCGGCAGAGGTAAGGAAACCTCTCTGGCCTCCACAGTTACACAGTTTCCTTTTACTTCTTTACTTTTTCATTTAAAATAGCGCTGTTTGGTAGCAAAGGGAGAACTACCAAGAGCAAAGCTTCAGCTCCCTGTCTCCTTTCTATCTAATGGAAGTTCTTGAAATGGGATGCAATGAATGTTTCCTTTATTAAAAACTGAGCCTTCTCCAACCCACACAGTTTCACAACACTTGATAGAATGCACATTTTTCCAGTTTCTTTTTTTTTTTTTTTAACAATGTCCAACAATNCAAACCTCCCCTTTCCTAAGCTCTAAGCCATACATTTAAATGAACTGAGAGAGCTTTGCTCTGTGCTCACTCATTACATCTCTCATCAGTGGCACTTTTCTGAGTGCTCTGAAACCCTTTTGTGCTTGCACTGCTCTTCTGAGACAGTGGGAAGTCCCCAGGCTTGGAGTCTGAGTGAAAGAGCTGCCTTTCCCCTTGTAATCTTTAAAACTTCAAGTAATGTGACCAACATATCCTGCAAGATCATATCCTTCCTGTTGGGTTTGCTCCCATCAGGGCACAAGCTGTTGTAACTGTTCTGCAGATCCATGGTATCCATCTTCTCCTGGAGATCAGCACAGGAAGGACAGGGAGCTGCTGGAGCCAGTCCAGAGCAGGGACACCAAGGGGAGCAGAGGGATGGAGCAGCTCTGCTGGGAGGAAAGGCTGAGGGAACTGGGATTGTTCAGCCTGGAGAAGGGAAGGCTTTGGGGTGACCTCACTGTGGCCTTGCAGTGCCTGAAGGGAGCCCACAGGAAAGATGGAGAGAGACTCTTGACAAGGGCCTGGAGTGACAGGACAAGGGGGAATGGCTTCACACTGACAGAGAGCAGGGTTAGATTGGATATGAGGAAGAAATTGTTCCCTGTGAGGGTGGGGAGGCCCTGGCACAGGTTGCCCAGAGAAGCTGTGGCTGCCCCATCCCTGGCAGTGTCCAAGGCCAGATGGGGCTCTGAGCAGCCTGGGATAGTGGAAGGTGTCCCTGCCCATGGCGGGGGGATGGAATGAGATAATCTTTAAAGTCCCCTCCAATCCAGGCAGTTCTACGATTCTTCCTCCCTGGCCTGAATGAGACAGAAGCAGAAATGTGTGCTGAGAAGCTCAGCTGAAACACTGGAAGAGTTTCAAGCTCTGAAAGTCAGGAGCTATGAAATGATCATATACAGCCTATCTAGAAAGCACCTTGCAAAGAAGGATCAGGGTCAACAGCACATGTAAAAGGTCAAGTCTCCTTAGTTTGACCTTATGTCCTGCCTGCTTGGCTATCACAAGATATCAAAATCCAAAGGTTTTTTGCACGTCACCTCCCTAAACTGTTCCTGTATTTTACTGTGATGATTTAATGTAAAAATACACAAGACTAAAGACAGACTCCTTACCCTGCTGTGTACCCTAATTCTTGAACTTTTTCCCCCATGTGCTCCTGTTGCAGAGCTGGGAATCTCCTTTGCTGTGTGGGGCTCAGCACCAGCAGGCAGAGTCATGGTACTTTTGCCATGAATTTGTTCTGCACACGAGTGGTAAATCTGGTGCTCCAGGGAAGCGTAGGACAGGAACAACTGCACTGTGTATGAGAGGCAGTCACAAGGCAGAGGCTTCCTGTGCCCACCTGAACCCCCCTTGGTGCTGAATGAGGCATGTGGGTACTCACAAAGAACAGAGACCAAGCAGAATTGAAATCTCAAACCCAGCCTCCAAAATGCACCCTTGGCACAGTCCTGTGACACTGAGTGTGAGATCGCTGTGGTACCACCCCCTCCCGACTGCTGGGAACTGAAGCACAGAAGCACTGAATGACTTGATCAGACACAGGAAACCTTGAGGACCCAGGAGCTGCCCCTTTATAAATGTCTCTGGTGTTTTACCATAAAACCAAGGCTCTTCTCAGAACAGTTTTCCCAGGGTCTTGCACTATGTGTTGCTGACTCTTACTGTAACAAAGTTGATTTAAAAATAATGACTTTTTTATTCTGGAGGTGTGACAGCAGCAGAGGGGAAGCCCTGCACATGTGTAGGTGAAGAAATGAGAATGTGCAACCAGAGAATAAGTGTTTATTCTGCCACATTTTCTGTTTTGCTTAACAGTGCTAACCCTCCTTTACTTGCAAGCACTGAGTGCATCAGTGCCTTTTACTTTCAATTTGAATCATAAGTAATTTTAATCTGATGATGATCTCACAAGGCACCTACCCACTGCATTCCACACCTTTGTGAGCAAACTCCTAGTTCCTAATGATCACAGAATCATAGAATATCCTGAGTTGGAAGGCACCCATAAGGATCATCAAGTCCAGCTCCTGGCCCTGCACAGCACCAACCCCAAGAATCACCCGTGCTTGAGAGAGTCGACCAAACGCTCCTGGAGCTCTGGCAGCCTTGGGGCTGTGACCATTCCCTGGGGAGCCTGTTCCGTGCCCCAGCACCCTCTGGGGGAAGAACCTTTTCCTGATATCCAGCCTAACCCTCCCCTGACACAGCTCCAGCCGTTCCCTCAGGTCCTGTCCCTGGTCACCAGAGAGCAGAGATCAGTGTCTGCCCCTCCTCTTCCCCTCCTGAGGAAGTTGTAGCTTCACCCCAGCTCCAGTGAGACACAGCTCCAGTCTCTTTATTCCTCACTCTGTCCCCATAACTAACTCTGACTTTTTGTTCCAGTCTTTATCTTGTCTGGTTCACTTCTGCTGCCTCTTTCTTGGTCTCCTGACCACCGCTCTCTGTTTCCTCCCTGTGCTGCAGTAGCAGCCAGACCTCCGAGCTGCCCCTAGAAACAGTCCTTGGTTTCCCTTGGTGTGGCTCAGGTTGGTCAGCAGAGGCAGCCCCGGGGAAAGCTGGGGTCTGTTCCTGTTTNGCACTGTGCTTTGCTTTTCTTCCACCCTCTCAGAAGAAGGAGCATGCAGGGGATGCTTGGATTAAGCGAGTGGGGCACCCCAGAGCTGGGATTCCTTATGAGTGAGCTCACATCCTCTCTCCGTATGATAAGAGGAATGCCGTTTGCATCCCGGAGCTTGCTGCATAAACACACACGCACTTGGATGGGGGAGAATTTAGCCTAAGCAGAAACTGGAAAATCCAAAAGATTCCAGGGACAGGGGATCATCTGCCTGCCCTCTGCTCGGACAGACCGCGGCCACTTCTTGGTGGCCATGGTCCCTCATTCCCGGTGAAATCCATCCCTCCGGGGAGGGGGAGGGCAGGAGGGGAGAGGAGATGACAGATCCCTGTTTGCATTCTTCAGAGGGAGCAGCTGCAATCGTCGTACTACAGTATGTCAACATGAAATTATGACAAATCAGGCCAGGATGGACCAGCAGATGAAAACAATAAGGAGGAAGCAGAGCAGAGGGAAGCTGGGAAGAATGAATGACACCTAAAACTCGAGAGGTCTTTACCATCCTGGTGGGAAATGCCTTTGGAAATGTAATGGGACTGTAAGAGGACTGAAGTCTGTGGGTATGCCTGGAAATTACTCCAGGAGCATATGCTGAGTTTTCAGGTTTGTTTAAATCTGCCTCTAAAATACTACTTCTTTTTTAACATTCCATAGGAACCTTTCAAATATTAACATGGGAGCAGCTGGAAAAGGCTAGTCTGACACCTCTTCTTGTGAATGGGACACAGTCAGGATTCCCACAGTGCCAGCTTAGCACCCAACACTCTCACACACTATGGGATGCCAGGCTTTGACCTCGGCAGAGGTAAGGAAACCTCTCTGGCCTCCACAGTTACACAGTTTCCTTTTACTTCTTTACTTTTTCATTTAAAATAGCGCTGTTTGGTAGCAAAGGGAGAACTACCAAGAGCAAAGCTTCAGCTCCCTGTCTCCTTTCTATCTAATGGAAGTTCTTGAAATGGGATGCAATGAATGTTTCCTTTATTAAAAACTGAGCCTTCTCCAACCCACACAGTTTCACAACACTTGATAGAATGCACATTTTTCCAGTTTCTTTTTTTTTTTTTTTTAACAATGTCCAACAATTAAAAATAAGTCACTGAAGGGGCCATATTCAGCATTAATGTAATTGGGAGCAGTTCCCTCTGATCCCAAGAGGAGATGCATTTACTTTCACCAGAGCTGGATCTGCCAGCTTGTGGACACCTCAGATTTAGGATTGTCACCAGTGTCTGCTAAGAGTGGCTTATAAAGTTCCTCAGGTTTGTGAGTCTATCAATTTAGTGCTGTACTGCAAAAGAAAGAAGGGAAAAGGCAGTGAACACAGGATTTTCCCCTAAAAGCTGGCTTTCTTTCCCTTCACCCAGGTTGTGCTGCCTCTCTGCCTGCTGCAGCTGGCTGGCACCTCTGAGGAGGCTGCCACGTCACACCTTGCTGGAGTCGGGGAGAATGTGGTGGGTTTGCTCTGGAGGGTGGAGGGTGCATGAAAATATTTTCTGTGGTTTCAGTTTGCATGTCTGCATGGAAAAGTCTAGGGAAATGTAATAGGTATGAATCCAGGAGGATCCACAGAAATATGTGAGGACAGATTTCAAGGAAACGAGTGAAAAACCCCCAAAACCTTTTCAGGGGAACATATATTCCCAATAAGCTTTCAAAATCTGTAATAATTTTTTCTATTAAATTCCACAGGAGTTTTCCATAGGTTTGGTTCAAACCTCCCCTTTCCTAAGCTCTAAGCCATACATTTAAATGAACTGAGAGAGCTTTGCTCTGTGCTCACTCATTACATCTCTCATCAGTGGCACTTTTCTGAGTGCTCTGAAACCCTTTTGTGCTTGCACTGCTCTTCTGAGACAGTGGGAAGTCCCCAGGCTTGGAGTCTGAGTGAAAGAGCTGCCTTTCCCCTTGTAATCTTTAAAACTTCAAGTAATGTGACCAACATATCCTGCAAGATCATATCCTTCCTGTTGGGTTTGCTCCCATCAGGGCACAAGCTGTTGTAACTGTTCTGCAGATCCATGGTATCCATCTTCTCCTGGAGATCAGCACAGGAAGGACAGGGAGCTGCTGGAGCCAGTCCAGAGCAGGGACACCAAGGGGAGCAGAGGGATGGAGCAGCTCTGCTGGGAGGAAAGGCTGAGGGAACTGGGATTGTTCAGCCTGGAGAAGGGAAGGCTTTGGGGTGACCTCACTGTGGCCTTGCAGTGCCTGAAGGGAGCCCACAGGAAAGATGGAGAGAGACTCTTGACAAGGGCCTGGAGTGACAGGACAAGGGGGAATGGCTTCACACTGACAGAGAGCAGGGTTAGATTGGATATGAGGAAGAAATTGTTCCCTGTGAGGGTGGGGAGGCCCTGGCACAGGTTGCCCAGAGAAGCTGTGGCTGCCCCATCCCTGGCAGTGTCCAAGGCCAGATGGGGCTCTGAGCAGCCTGGGAGAGTGGAAGGTGTCCCTGCCCATGGCGGGGGGATGGAATGAGATAATCTTTAAAGTCCCCTCCAATCCAGGCAGTTCTACGATTCTTCCTCCCTGGCCTGAATGAGACAGAAGCAGAAATGTGTGCTGAGAAGCTCAGCTGAAACACTGGAAGAGTTTCAAGCTCTGAAAGTCAGGAGCTATGAAATGATCATATACAGCCTATCTAGAAAGCACCTTGCAAAGAAGGATCAGGGTCAACAGCACATGTAAAAGGTCAAGTCTCCTTAGTTTGACCTTATGTCCTGCCTGCTTGGCTATCACAAGATATCAAAATCCAAAGGTTTTTTGCACGTCACCTCCCTAAACTGTTCCTGTATTTTACTGTGATGATTTAATGTAAAAATACACAAGACTAAAGACAGACTCCTTACCCTGCTGTGTACCCTAATTCTTGAACTTTTTCCCCCATGTGCTCCTGTTGCAGAGCTGGGAATCTCCTTTGCTGTGTGGGGCTCAGCACCAGCAGGCAGAGTCATGGTACTTTTGCCATGAATTTGTTCTGCACACGAGTGGTAAATCTGGTGCTCCAGGGAAGCGTAGGACAGGAACAACTGCACTGTGTATGAGAGGCAGTCACAAGGCAGAGGCTTCCTGTGCCCACCTGAACCCCCCTTGGTGCTGAATGAGGCATGTGGGTACTCACAAAGAACAGAGACCAAGCAGAATTGAAATCTCAAACCCAGCCTCCAAAATGCACCCTTGGCACAGTCCTGTGACACTGAGTGTGAGATCGCTGTGGTACCACCCCCTCCCGACTGCTGGGAACTGAAGCACAGAAGCACTGAATGACTTGATCAGACACAGGAAACCTTGAGGACCCAGGAGCTGCCCCTTTATAAATGTCTCTGGTGTTTTACCATAAAACCAAGGCTCTTCTCAGAACAGTTTTCCCAGGGTCTTGCACTATGTGTTGCTGACTCTTACTGTAACAAAGTTGATTTAAAAATAATGACTTTTTTATTCTGGAGGTGTGACAGCAGCAGAGGGGAAGCCCTGCACATGTGTAGGTGAAGAAATGAGAATGTGCAACCAGAGAATAAGTGTTTATTCTGCCACATTTTCTGTTTTGCTTAACAGTGCTAACCCTCCTTTACTTGCAAGCACTGAGTGCATCAGTGCCTTTTACTTTCAATTTGAATCATAAGTAATTTTAATCTGATGATGATCTCACAAGGCACCTACCCACTGCATTCCACACCTTTGTGAGCAAACTCCTCGCTCCTAATGATCACAGAATCATAGAATATCCTGAGCTGGAAGGCACCCATAAGGATCATCAAGTCCAGCTCCTGGCCCTGCACAGCACCAACCCCAAGAATCACCCTGTGCTTGAGAGAGTTGACCAAACGCTCCTGAAGCTCTGCAGCCTTGGGGCTGTGACCATTCCCTGGGGAGCCTGTTCCGTGCCCCAGCACCCTCTGGGGGAAGAACCTTTTCCTGATATCCAGCCTAACCCTCCCCTGACACAGCTCCAGCCGTTCCCTCAGGTCCTGTCCCTGGTCACCAGAGAGCAGAGATCAGTGTCTGCCCCTCCTCTTCCCCTCCTGAGGAAGTTGTAGCTTCACCCCAGCTCCAGTGAGACACAGCTCCAGTCTCTTTATTCCTCACTCTGTCCCCATAACTAACTCTGACTTTTTGTTCCAGTCTTTATCTTGTCTGGTTCACTTCTGCTGCCTCTTTCTTGGTCTCCTGACCACCGCTCTCTGTTTCCTCCCTGTGCTGCAGTAGCAGCCAGACCTCCGAGCTGCCCCTAGAAACAGTCCTTGGTTTCCCTTGGTGTGGCTCAGGTTGGTCAGCAGAGGCAGCCCCGGGGAAAGCTGGGGTCTGTTCCTGTTTTCCTGGTGAGACTTGAGGAGGACCTTCTGCTCTCTTTGTGTCCCAGGTCCCAGGTGAGGGTTGTGAGGATTTGAATTTGGACTCTGAAATGTCACATCAGAAGTCACCACAGAGATACTTTTTTTCAGGTATGGTCAAGATAATCTGCCTTTCTGCCTCTTCCTTCTTATAATCAGCTAAACTATTTTTTGCTAATGTCTAGGGAAAAACCAAACCAACAGTTTAACCTCAGGATATTCTTTTCCACTATGGTCTTGCCCAGGTAACACATCAACTTAATAATGTGGCAAAGTGATAATTCACTGAAAGCAAGGTCTTATCTGCTAACAGCACTTACAACAAATCACTTTTCTGACTGCAGAGCAAGCGTGTATCTTACTTCTGGCTGCCCTCAGATGCTCAGAGCACTTTTATGCTATATTTCCACAGGGTGAGATCTCTTCTGGTCACCTGTGGCAGCCTCCCATTCCCATCATGAGGGGACAGTGCCAGCACGCATCCAGGAGGGCTGAAAGAAGAAGTTAATCATACTCTTACAGATTTGAGAAGATCAGTATCTTCTATTTTGAATGTTTTTAATCTTTAATTCTTTCCAAGCTCGGAAAAGCTTGATCAGGAACAATGACATAATTTGTGCTCAGCTTCCAGCTCCTATTGTCTCTGTGACCACCTGATCATTTGCTCTTTCTTGCTTGCAGCTGCATTTCTCCACCTTCTGTGGAGGAAACAGCTGTTACTTCTCTTTTTTTGGGCCAGACGCTGGTACTTTGTGTCTCATTTGGTACATATAGAAATCAATTTGTTTGACACTCTAAGGAGGGTCCATCACCTTTGACAAGAGCAGAACTGAGGCTTCCTTCCTTCCTTCCTTCCTTCCTTCCTTCCTGGCTGTGGCATTCCTACTACAAAGAGCAATAAACATAAAAAAAAAAGAGGGATGTGGAAGGAATGTGCTTCAGTAAAAGAAAAGCAGAAAAGCTTCTTTTATTCCTGAAAAGTGGCAAAAATACCTTGTTTCTTCAAAATCCTCCCATTTCTGCCACAGAGACTCACAATCCCTATGTGCGCTGCAGTGCACACACCAAGAGTTTTGGGAGAAAGTATTTATTTTCTTTTTTTTTTTTTTTTTCTCTCATTCAACAGTGTTACATGATAGATGGAGTCAGCTCCTTTGGGTTTTCCATGGCCTTCTTTCTAATCATAAGTCCTTTGAGAAATGTGGAGGAGGGGCCAGTCCTTTCTCAGAAGTTATGGGAAATGGAGACTGATTAAATCATAGGCTTTGCCCTGTCAGTAAAAATGTAAAAATGTCAAACATGAAAAAAACGTATTTCCATATTGGGTGATGTGTGGGGTTTTTTCTCAGCTATAATTGCTCTAGCAGTATAAGAAAGCAACACAAGGTTTAGATTAGTCAAGCACATTTTTGCACTGTGTATATAATAACAAAAACCCCAGACCTGCCAATCCACCCCCAGGCCTTGAATTTTTGGTAGACTTTCTAGTAAAGTTCCCTCTACAGTCCTTAGGGGAGTCTTCAAGGGTGAGCTGATGAAGACATGCCTCTGGTACCATTTGCATTTTTACATCTTGAGCTCCACTGCCATCTCCTCTGTCTGAAATTCGTTCCATTAATGCTCCACTCAGTGGGAGCAAGGACAGCTCCAGTGCCCCCCTGCCCTGGAGCAGCCCAGCTTCCCTCTGTCACGGCAGCTTTTTTTGTTGGTGGAATGCCACAGCAGCAACCTGAGCCCACTGCCCTCCCTGCCACACAGCCCAAGGTGTTGTGCTTCTGATTGCAGAGTGGAACCAATCCCAGTTGCCTTGATGCATTGCTTTTTTTACTTCACTGGTCTCAAGGATCGGAGTAAGACCCTGAACAGGCCATGGAAATAACTCTTCTCTGTCTTTGTTCTTCAAAAAATTAAAAATCTGCTCCTAACTCAGCTTGTTGAGGCAAGCTGACAGCCCACTAGACGTGGATGAAGCACCATCCTCGAGCAGTCATTTGAGACAGGTAGTAAGAATTCAGCTCTGGCAGGAGAGCTTTTATTTTAGTGGCCATAGAAGATGGCAAAACCCCCAATTTGGATGGGTTGTTTAGCTTTTAAAGGGGTAAAGATAGGAGAGATAAATCTTATTAACTGTGAGTTGGAAGGTGTCAGACCTTGCCAGGGGTAAAGAGCTACTTCATAAGCACAAGGATGGCAGATTCTGGAGCAGGAGGGGGGGTGAGGGTGGGCTGGGCTGAAGAGACTTCAACCAGCTAGAAGAGCATTTTCCATATGTCAGAGCAGAGGCTGCCAGCTTTGCTCCTGCTGAATGCTACCTTTCCCCATGATTAGTCCCATTGATTTTCTCAGCTCTGCTCACAGGGAGCTAGACCAGACCTCGTGCTTCAGCCCCAGGAAAGGAGCCACCCACTGCTGAGCTACTGCTGGGACAGACCTGTCTCCTTGCTGCTCTGGGAAGGGAGCAAAGCGTGACGGGTCTGGAGCTGGCACAGCACATGCTTCTTGCTGCCAGATGCCTTGGGAAAGGAAATGAAGGATCCATCAAGTTCTCCCTTCTTCCCACTTGGGCTAAGGAAAGGGCATAGTCCGCACAAGGCTATTATTCCCCTGTGTGTGAGAAGCAAGACACGGGACACGTTATGGCCCCTTACTCCTTGCATTGGCATGCTGGCCATGATCTGGCCCAAAGTGAGGTGCTACTCTGCATGAAAAAGGGGCAGAGCCTGGCTCTCAGTGGCCAGAAGGTTTTACATGGCCCAGAGCATGAGGTCAGTGCAAGCCCCTTGAAGAAAGGTGTAGCGACAATGCATCTAGTGCATTTACTGGTAAACACAAAAGCCATTTACAAGAAGAGGGAGAAAGAAAAAAAAACAAAAAGAAGGAAAAGGCATGCTTTTATTCTCAGGGCAGAAAGAGTGTATGTGCCATCAAGCACCCACTGAAAGGCAAAGGGTTGCTTTGCCACAATGCACCATTTGCTGGAGGTTTCAGCCCCTCTATGATATTATGGCTGGTGGCTCAGAGACCTTGCCTTGCCTACCAATGTAATTGGCATGGCCTGGATGCTTTTGATGGGGCTTTAGCTGCTCCCCAGCAAACCTGCGAAATGATTCTGTGGGACCTGTGGGTGTGCAAAGTCCCCATATTCCTCACTGACCTGCCCCTCTGGCTTGCTTGTCATGCGATTTACACTAACTAGCACTGTCCTTGTAACGCTAAGGTAAGAAGTGAAACCCCTTTCTTTTCCCCCTAATTGTTCCACTGATTTTACAGTTACCAAGCTGTAAAGCACCTCATCACTCTTGTTAATTCTTTCTTCCTTTTGAGCTGCCAGTTAGTAATCAATTATTACCCTTGTCATTCATGCTGCAGCACAGCAGCTGGTCACAAGAAGCCTCTGTTTCATTGGGCTGGAGCCAATCAAGTCTCTCCAGCTGTCCCTTGCTGCTCTGAATCATAATGTACAGTACTTGTTGCTTTACAACTTCCTTTACCAGACTGCTTTTTAAAAAAAAAAATTAAATGAAAAAAAGTTTTTGCTCCCAGTTCTACCCTCGTGGCACATCTGGCTGCTGGAGGTTAAACTAAACTCCCCAGCACTGCATTTTTATGAGGGGTGGGGGAAATACCCTGCTAACGCTAGTACAACAGATATTTTTGTCATATTCTCTGTTTCATGCAATGACTGCATTGATATAAAGACTGCTGATAGATCAAAGGTTTCACTGGTAAAACGATATGAAAAGCAGAGACATTAACATCCATCAAGGTCCTGTTAGGATTTGCAGAACAGAGGTTCTGGGCCTCCCAAGCGAAACCTAGCAGGAAGGTCTGCGAGCCTGCATAGCAAATGAAAAGAAAACAAGAGAGGGCACACAGAATATTGGAGGAGGTAGTGACCCACAAAATAGTAGCAATTCGAGCTGCAAGGCACCCTGATTGAATTGCAGTGGAGGCAAACACTCCCAGGCTTGCCGGTCTTGTTCCGAGGCGATGTGCTCTGAGCTATCAGCTGGGCTTTCAGAGTGGCAAACAACAGTACCACCAGCTTGCCTGGCTGTCTTTGTTCCCAGCTCCCACTGCTTGCTGTGGAGATAAGAAACCTTGAGAAAATAGCCAAGATGTGAAGTACTGGGGAGAAGCGGCTGGTTTTGGGGAATTGATATTATCATCCTGTGACTTACCTTTCTCTCTGTGCAATTTAATCAAAAGGAAGAAACCTATTTCACAAGTCTGCTACTGATGTGTGTATTTTGATTGCTTCAGCCAATAGCCACAGGAATAAAAGTGTGGGATACATCTTTCCCAGTTACTTCTTTTCCTCTCTCATATGTCCCAAGGAACCAGTTTCATGGGAGCACCAAGCAACAAATTAAGGCATGGTCTAACCCCCACTGATTACCACCTGTTGCAAGAATTTGTCCCCCTGATGCTTAGAAACACAATTAGTGTTAACTGTGTGATGTCCACCAGTGGCATTATGTAAAATTGTGTAGGTTTTATTGCTGCTGCAGCTGAAACCAATAAACTCCACTCTGCCAAACTGAGCACGGAAAGGGTTTTACAAGGGCGCTACACGAATCATAGCAGTCAGTGAATGTTTGCCATGGGCTTGGTAAGAGTTTTCATCAAAATTGTGAGCTGCAGAGAGCATTAGGAAATGCAATGCAGTCACCTGTATTCCATGTGACAAGTCCTACTGCTTTGGCTTCCCAGCTCCTTGTGCCAAAGCACCTGGGTGGTGATGGTGCCACAGTGCTCTTCATACTGACACAGGAGTCTTGGAAAGGCCAGCATCATGGGCTGCAGTGCAGGTGGATCACTGAGATAAGAGAGCACAGGTATCAGACCAGGTGTAGATCCTAAGGAACTGTAAAACACAATCACAAAATCATTTAGTTTGGAAAAGATCGTCAAGATCATCAAGTCCAACTGTCTGATCACCACTGTGTCAACCAGACCTGAGCACTCAGTGCCACATCCTGTCATGTCTTGAACCCCTCCAGGGATAGTGACTCCACCACCTCACTGGGCAGCCCTTTCCAAAGTTTAACAACCCTTTCAGTGAAGAAATTCTTTCTGATGTCCAACCTGAACCTCCTCTGGTACAGCCTGAGGCCATTTCCACTTGTCCTGTTGCTGGATTCCTGGGAGCAGAGCCTGACCCCCACCCGGCTGCACCCTCCTGTCAGGGAGTTGTGGAGAGTGAGAAGACCTCCCCTAAACCTCTTTTTTTCTGCCCTAATCACCCCCAGCCCCCTCAGCTACTCCATATGACTTAGTCTCTAGAGAAAGGGTAATTTCAGCCTCCCCTTTAGTTCTAGCAACTCTGCCCAGAGGAGTGAATGTCTCTGATGTGAAGGTTGTGTTGGCCAAGCACTGTGACAGGTAGGCTGCTTTGGGACCCCTAAGAGCCACCCAGGCTGCTTTGATGATGTCCATATGGCCCAGCCCAGTGCTGTCTAGAAGGCCCTTTTGAAAGGCAGGGCATTTTGTCATTGTGCACTTTCAGGGTGGGATTAATTCTTGGTCAGGGGCCAGCACCCGGGTGTGCTCTGCTGGTGTCATCCTGGTTTGCCATCAGTGCCCTGCTTGGACACAGAGTCTGCTGGGCTGTGGTGCTGTTCAACACACTCGCAGCTGTGACTGGCTCTCAAGGAAAAGACAAGCTCAGGAGTCCTCTTCAAGGAGCACAAGTTTTCAAAGAAAGGGCATTTTTCAGAGGAAGTGGCCTTTCCATGGGAAAATATCATATATTTGGGAATCTGATGCCATGAAATCCTGAAGGGACAGAGCTGTCACAGATATGCCCTGTATGTCGACTCTGGGGGTTTTCCAAGTTTTCTGGCCTCCCAGCACATTCTCTAAGCTTCACCTAATAGAATTAGTCCTTAAAACCAGTGAGGAGAAGCACATGATGAGAAAAGAGGGAGAGCTGTGTGGTTCTGGTGTTCCAAATAGTCCTGGAAGAGCTGCTGGTTGGACTCCATAACCTCCATCACTGAGGACATGGCAAGTTTGCACTAAATATTTGATTGATCTCCATGCTGTGAAAAATGAAGTCTTTTGAAACAGACTAATCTTAAAAGTATATTTTGGAGTTTTTCAAACTTTGAGGAATCAAAAATAAGCATTTATTTTTTAATATGCTCCTCTAAATGACAAAAATTAAACTCTTTTTAAAGGGGAAAAAATAGCATTTGTTCCAGTACAGAAGGAGTTTGATCCTGTTAAAACAGTCCAAGACTCCTTTTTTTTTTGAGATCCATCACTTTGCATCGCATTTAATATTCTCCCACTGCTGTGTGCTTGTGTCCATACACATTATTTAGTGGTCACATGAAATGAGCAGTCACAGTGAACTCCATCTTGCTACACAGCATAAACTTTCACAGTGAAATGTGAAAAATATTTTGTAAATATGATAGAATATGCATCTAAATACATCACAGGTACATTTGGATTTATACGAACTAACATTAGCATGTCTACTGGAATAAAAATATTGAGTGTTTCTTAGGTTGCAGAGAGGAAGAGAAGAAAAGGGTGAGGCACCTTTTACACTTCACCTCCTGCACAGATCTGGTGGAGAAGACTGTAAATTTTCTTTGTCTTCTCTGTCCCAAAATATGAGCTTCAGATCTAGTTCATAATCTTAGTATTCTGGGATCCACAGCAGACTAGGACCATTGGATCAGGCATTCTTTCCTCTCTGGCATATCTCTACCCCGAGCTGCCTGGTACCAGCAGAGTCACAGCTGGAAGAAAAACCTTCCAGGAGCCAAGGGAGGAGAAGTTTATAAGATTTGCAGAAAAAGTCTTACACAATTTCCCATTTCTCTGGAAATTCAAGTCAGGATTCATCTCACCTACCATCCAGCATCCAGGTGAGACTGGACACTGGGGCTATGGATGTCTAAAGGAAATAGTGGGAATGACAGTGGTCTTCCCAGTCATTAGGCATCCCCACCTGAGCTTGCTGTGTAAGCTTCCCTTGGAGCCACCGAATCACAGAATCACAGAGTGGTTTGGGTTGGAAAGGATTTTAGACATCATCCCGTTCCAATCCCCTGCCATGGGCAGGGACACCAGTTAATGGACACAAATATGGACTCCAAGTTGTGGTATTTTGATCTCTCTTAGATGTCCTTGCTCTGAAAGGAAAAACTGTCTCCAGTACTCAGCTCATCTGAAACTATAAATTTCTGGTTGTACTTTAACACTACGATGAATCTTGCTTTAGGATTTGTGACATCAGGTCACAAATATCCCTCCACAGGACACCAAGGTCAGTGTTGTGTCATTTCAGCTCGTTGGTTCAAGCTGTTGAGAGGTCAGTCCTATACCAGCAGGGTTTATGTTTTGTCAGGTGTTGTGCATTGCTGCTGTCCAGCTTTGTGCTAGATCAAGCACCTGTGATGGCTCCCCAGCAATACTCAAGGCAAGAAGTTTCTTAAAGCAGTGATCCCATCAGGAAAGGCAATACTAAACCTGATCTCGGATTTTTGGGTTTTTTTGAAGCAACTCTACAATTCTAATGCTACAGTTTAACTTTTGCTGTATGTGTGGCACTTTGCAAGTACTGAGTGCATCTGCCTTGAAAGAAAGAGAGATTTTGTGAGATTCCTGAATATAAATTTACACATCCAGAGTTTTATTCTGTTCAGCGTGATTCATATAGCAATACCTTTTGCTTTCTTCAATTAACATCCACACCATTTTTCTTCTAAATCTTGATTTCCAATAATTTTGCCCTCCCCTCTTCCCTGGAATCAGAGGTTTGTCGTTAATAGCTTCCTGGATACACAGCCTACCTTACACACTTTGCAAATTAAAGACAACGTCCCACCGAAATAAAATTGAAGTCTGATAAAAACGCAAAGGAAAATACAGAACAGGGCACTACCCAGATGTGGGATACTGGACTAATTTCTCATCTTCACTGGACTTTGTGCTGTGGAAATGAGAGTGCTGGTGATCATGGGAAAAGTGCTACTGGCTTTTCTCGTCATAATAAGCTGGTCTTTTCAATATAGTCTGGTGGCTCATTCACTTTATAGCTACAGTTTTCTATTCAGTTTGATCAGCCACTTGGAATTCCCAAGTGTCAGCTGCACAGTTTAAAAACTGCTTTCCAAAGGATAATTATGCAGACCTATTTTTAGATTCCTAAGTACCTGCTTTTAGAAGCAGAATTGTGGATTTAGGCACCCATCTTAGAAGTGTAGCCCACAGCAATGCATTGCTAGCCAGACTCCAGACTTGGGGACTGAGCTAGAAGGATGACACTGTATTTGTCCTGTGTCAGTGTCTCTCCATGGCTTGCCTATTGCCAAAGACTTTACACACTTCCATAAAAAAAGTCTCCACAAGAACTGGGATAAGGCAATACCAGCCCTCAAACTGATGGTTGTAGTTTGGTGAGAAATCTACCCCACTGCCTTCAATTTTCCATCTTGCTTTGGGCTGTGGTCACCCAAGCATTTGTCCATGGTTACTGGACAAGCCATACTGATTAGAAGTATTTTGGATTTACCAGGTCCCCCTGCATGAGCTGCAAATGCCACCTACAAGGAACAGAGAGAAGCCCATTGTAGGAAACTCACACATGGCACTTGATTAGAGCTTTGGAGCATTTTAAAACTCCTAGAAAAAAGACAAGATTCCAATTTCAGAGTACCCCTGACACAGTTCATAACCTTAGTTGTCCTCTAGGATTTTCTCCAGACTGCAATGATCCATTTTCATTGGGCCACTCTGCAGAGTGAATTGTCACTGAGATTTTTCTCAGCTGCAGAAATCTAGACATCATCCACCCAGGGTCATGTCATATCTTAAAGATTATCTTGCACAGTTAAGCTCTAGGTGTGCTGGACACAAGTGAGGCTCTCTGAAGCTACCTACACTTTGTCTGTACCCTACTTCATTCACTGGGGCATTTTTTCTCCCCCTTTATCCAGGCACCTGCAATTGTCATTTCCAATTTGTGGTTACTCAGTGAGATTTCTAGAGGAAATCCTTAATTTCAGTAGTCCTGGGAGCATCCTTACCTATAATGCTCCCTTTAGGGGCATCCCCATTGTTTGACTGGTCCCATAAAGAACCGGTAGCTGCCCAGGCAATGTTTGGTTCAACAGACATGTGAAATCAGCTAGCACTGCGGCCTAAAGAAACAGCCCCACTCTTGCTCTGTGTCTGCTGGCCACTCTTTTTCTTTGGTCTGGATTAGCAGGGAGAAAAATTGACTTAAACACATTAAAGAAAAATAGTATTTTTTTTTTCAGTTCCCCAGGACATTCCACCTGGCTGCAGAAAGACCCGTGCCAGCAGAAGGGAGGAGTGGTACAGGCGATCAGATCTGCTGCTTTCAATCTTATCAGCCTCAAGGATTTACAGAACTGCAACTTAAAGCAAAACATTTATATAAATCACTGTAAAATATTGGGAAGTTTTTACTGTAAAATATTGTAAAATTTCTCTGCATCTCATGGCTGTCCTGACTTTCTGTATGCAGTGCTTTTTGTTGGGACATTTCCTTTGCTTTTCTGGACCATAAAGGTATTTGTAGGTGTTGATCACATTGTTCTTAGCTGCAAGATTGGAGGCTGCACAGATTTATGCTGTGAATAAGAGGAGTCTATTTTGTGTTCAATAATTTCTAGGGCAGATTTGAGGGGTTCCATACAAGAGTCATGCATCTGATGAATCACATAGGGACAAGTAAGATTTTCCTTTCCTTCCAGACTGGAAGTCTCTTTTTGGCTCTGTAAATGTGTCTTGATATTTCAGCCAAATAGCTCTTATTATTAATAAAGACCCATCAGAGATTTTAATCTAAACCCCAAAAAAAATATCCTCATGAAGAAGAAATTGTTCCCTGTGAGGGTGGTGAGGCCCTGGCACAGGTTGCCCAGAGAAGCTGTGGCTGCCCCATCCCTGGCAGTGCCCAAGGCCAGACTGGATGGGGCTCTGAGCAAGATAGGATAGTGGAAGGTGTCCCTGCCCATGGCAGGAGGGTGGGACTGGATGATCTTTAAGGTTCTTTCCAGCCCAAACCATTCAGTGGTTCTGAGATTGGACCTCCATAGTGATGTTGTCTGACAGAACCATCTTTTCCTTGGGGGACATTTAACTCAATTCAGAAAAGGTGTGAAAGTCTTGTCCTCCAAACTGCAGCTGAAACTCAGGTGACACCTATAATTGGGTGATTTTTATTTTGTTTAATTATTTTGCATCCTCTATTTGTTGGAAATTATAGTGGTGACATTATAATTATATTATTCTCACACTGCCTGGTTATTTCAAATCTGATGTTGCTTTGCAGTGTTTTTCCTATGGCATCCCCTAATTTGGACCCTGAAGAACCAGATGTTTCCTTTTTTGTTGCTACCGATCACAGGAAAGAAAAAAACAGAACTAATGTGCAAAAATTTTGGCAAGCGACAGCTTAAGTGCAGAATTTTGTAATGTTGAGCCTGTGAGCCTCATACTAAACTAATTCCAAAACAGGATGTTACAGTGCATGTCTAATATCCCTTTTCTACCACACCCCAGAGCAATTTCTGTTGCTATCTGAGCTATGAATTGCATTAAAAAGCAGCAATCAAATCTCACAAAGAAAGATTATATCTACTTCAACAAGCAGCAGGCACAGGTTTCATCCATTTTGCTGGGAGAGATGAACACAAAGGTGCTCCACTTTGAGACACTGTGCAGTGAGAACCCCCCCTTGCCTCCCAATGCCCTGACAGTTGTGTCACTACAGCGACAGAAACAATCATCCTGTTTGTTAGTCATATCCAAAACTCAGACTTGCAGAGCAGAGTTATCCTTTCCCATTGCTGCCCCCATCATCTAAAGACAGCCAGGATAAAAATCAGATCTTAATCTGGTCAGTCATATGGCAATCCACGCCATCCTTGATTATCAGCTCTTGTTCCCCAGCACTGAATATGCTGTAGTTCATTCCTCAACAATCTCAATTTCAGGATATGGTTATTAGCAAAGTTTTGAGGGGTTTATTAACATTGTCTCTTGGTCTATGGGATGTCACAATTTGTGTAGCTTGGGGAAAAGCACTTAAAAAAACCTCCATAGTTTGCACTTTTTTTAACAACAGGCTGCTATTTATTATTGGCAAGAACAGAGCACGGGCTTTAGAATTTAAGCAAAAAAGACCTCTGGCAATGAGGAAATGAGCCTAGACATTTTTCATGAATGGGGTAGAGCTGCTTAACTCTGACTGGCTTGTTTTCTTTTCTTCCTATTCACATCACTCAAGTCCCACCTTCCTGCCTTAAAAGGCATCTCGTTCCCTGGCAGCAAGACAAGTATCTGTTTGATGTCAGCACCCTTTTATTTGCTTAAAAGCATCTTTTTTTCAAGGCAGTAAATTGAAAATGACTACCGCGTCGAGAACTAGCCAATTTCCAGCACTCTCTGCAGAACTGCTCTGCTTTCACATTTGAGAGTTATCATTAATTTTCTAATGAATAATGAGATCAGAGAGCTTGCATGCTGTATTATGTGTAGGAAAATGCTTATGTAAATCAGTATGGCTGTGGTAGCTTCCCAGGGGAACTTTAAAGCTTATCATATCATTAAATCTGATAACAATTCATTTTTTTAAAAAGTAATGCAAGAAGAAAAAAAAAGGTCTATTCACTACTTGTTTGTAATAATATGTTTATAATATGAAAGAGAAAGGAAGGCTGCAAGATCATATATGAGAAAATGCAACCAGAAATTCCTTAGGCTTCACAAGCTGCACCCTGTGTGGAGGAAAAAAGCACTCGCTGTATTTACATAGCTGAACCTTGTGAAATATGTTGATTGTAATGAGAACATTGTCATAGTTCAATATGGATTTCACTTTTCCAGGCTCCCTGCAACAGATTCCGAAGCTTTTCTAGCACTACACTTTCAGGGACCTTAGGGGCACCTTCCTCATGTTCCCCTTCTTCTTCCTTCCCATGCGAATAATGAGCTCAATGAAATTTTAACCTGTTTTTGGCATCTTAGTGACAGGGGTGCTTATGAGTCGTCCTGCGGCTAAAGCCATCAGGATACCATTTTTCCAGCAGGACAGACAGCTGCTCCATGGATTCTAGTCATCATGTTTACCACCTAGAAAACTTTTAATTAGTCTTCCTGTTTCCTTCCTCCCCTGCTTTGTGCTGAATATAAACAGCATTTGATTTGCCAGGACTGTACAAGCTGCAGTGTGTATTGTGCAAGCATCACCAGTGCCCCCACAAAGTCAGAAGTCTCAGTGTCCCTTTTATTTCCTTGGGCTGAACTCAGACAGAAATATGCCTATTCTCATGCCCAGGTGTAGACTGAGTTTAGATGGGATATTAGGAAGAAATTCTTCACTGTGAGGGTGCTGAGGCCCGGGCACAGGGTGCCCAGAGAAGCTGTGGCTGCCCCATCCCTGGAAGTGTTCCAGGCCAGGCTGGATGGGGCTCTGAGCAAGCTGGGATAGTGGAAGGTGCCCTGCCCATGGCAGGTGGGTTGGAACTGGATGAGCTTTTAAGGTCCCTTCCAACCCCAGTCATTCTGTGATTCTGTGATGAGTGAAGTTCCAGCATCTCCTCCCATCCCCGATTCCTAAGGCCATGGTTGAACCTTAGGAGGTGAAATATGTTCTCACCACTGTGTCCATGTGGGGCAATCAGGCACGACTCATTGAATAATGACTAACAATATTTTGCATTTTGGAGCTCTTTCTCCCCTGAGTCTTAAAGCATTTTGGAAAAAACCAAATTCCTGCTTCCTACTAAAGCAAAGATAAATTTAGGAGGAGTTGTTCCCCATCAACCCAGCCTGATGTGACACTTCCTTTTGCTTCACAGGGTGAAGGATTGTGACCTCCACCATCCATCTGCGAGAAGTGAGTACCACTGAGACTTGGGGGAGCACAGGTGTGCTGCTAGAAAGCCAATTCCTCTTTGTAACCCAGACTGTCCCCTCTGCCATGTTAAATATTAGCTACACGTTTTTCCACATTTGTCAGAAAGGAGGAAAAGAATGCATCTGTTCCTCAGGGATGATGAACTGAAATTGGCCCTGATTCAGGGGAAAAAAGTCTATTCAGCACAGCACTTAAACGGAGACATAAGTGCCAGCCTGAATGGGGACAGAGTTAAGCCTCTGTTTAAATGCTCTTCTGAGCAGGGGTCATTAGCACCAGCTCTCTTCCTGCACAAAGCATATTCCTCATGGAAGCAGCCAGCATTCAGATGGGCATCCAAACTTTGGGAGGCTTGCTTTATCTCAACCATTTTCTGCTGCTCTTCACGGGCCAGTTGGCTGCTGCACACCTGGGGATCTGAAGGGAAGGTTCCCAGCAATCTGCCAGGACAGCCGTTCAAGCCTCAAGTGCTGGTTTGAAGGGCACCGGCTTGAGGTGGGGATTCCATGTGAGACAGGTGGGAACTCCCTTTGAACTCCAGGAGTAATGAACACCTTTTTCTGCTGGATACCTGCTCAAATTATTATCAAATGGCAATACTGAGAAAAATTGTGGAGGTACACGCATTGTGGCAGATTTAAAAATAAATCTGATTTTCTTCTGTGATCGGCATAAATATTTGAATATTGCTGTCAAACTGTGAATAAAATTGATTTATCCATAAAACCAGTTCTACCAAATATATGGATGAATTAAAAAATCTTTTCAAATGCTTTTCCCCTCCCCAGTAGAAAATTTTTGATGCATTGTTCACACATGGAGCCTTCTTGAGTCCAGCTATTTGAACACCACCTGGATCCTTGGGGATGAATTATGGCTGTAACTCACAGGTAGATATTTTTGATTTCCCAATGTTCTCAGGAGGAGTTGTTACGAGTTTGAAAGTATTTTGGTCATTGTTTTGTGCAGTCATAGGCAAAGTACCCATAAGAACTGCTGGAGTCAGCTGCCTCTCTGTCACACAAGGTGGCAGAAGGTTGTAGTTTTGTGACAGAAGGGCAGGAAAAACAGGCCTGCAAATGAAACATTCCTGAATTAAATTTAGATGTATGTTCTTTGTGCTAAAGCATTTGAATTGGACAACAGAAATACAGACTACATGAAGAAAATCAAGTGAAACGTTTTCTTGATATTTGGATTTTAGCTAGGTGTCAACTGCTATGGAATATAATACTCCATCACTAGGAATTAAGGTCATCTTATTGACCAGTAAGGGGATTTACCTTGTGGTCAGGGATGGTCACTTGTCAGGATAAGATTTTATGGATGGATTTGACAAAGGTATTTAAAGTAGTGACAGATGTGTAACCAGTTTGCCTCTACATTGTAAATTAATGTTTTCCAAGGACCTTGGAATAAGAGTTATTTTTACAGCAGTGAAAATAGAAAGAAAATTGAGCTCTGCATTGCAAACAGCTGTAATGTGGTATGACAGGACAACAGCTCTTCAAAATCTTCCCTCAGCCTCAGATTTCTGAATTTAACATTAAAGGTTACCTGAAGGTATCTGGTTCTGCTCTTAAGCTCGTGTGGAGCAGCTCCTTGATCTGTAAACAGTCCCACTACACATCTCCCTGTGGAGAAAGGTGTTCCTCTTTGTTGGAAGTATATTCCTGGCTTCCGCGGTGATTCATCAGTGCCAGGAAACTGCATCGTCTACAAGCTCACAAAACTATTCACTTATGCAATGCATCAATCTCTGTCATAGGACTGTGTGAGTGACTTTGTTTTCTTGGCTGAAATGGGCCAATGCTGTAGAGCTATGATGGTGTTCTTTCCGACACACTCCTCTTATTTCAAGGAATGTCTACTTCTAAATCAGGATGCATTCCCAAGAAATAGTCATGAGTTTCATTCAAGCATTTGAATTAACTAAAAATGTTGCATCCTTGACATTCCACTTCGATGGTGTTATGAACCAGCTGATGTGTGTGTGAAGGGTAGCTCTAATTGCTGGGAGATGATCAGAAAGAACTGGCATTTAACAAACGACAACAGTTTCCATCGACTTCCTGTGAGTCAACCTAACAGTGACATTATTCATTTGTAAAGCTGGACAGTCACACTCAGGACAAGGCTGAGAAATCCCTGTTAGATCCCACCTACGGAGCTGCATGTAGCCCTGGGCCCAGCACAGGAAGGACAGGGAGCTGCTGGAGCCAGTCCAGAGCAGGGACACCAAGGGGAGCAGAGGGATGGAGCAGCTCTGCTGGGAGAAAAGGCTGAGGGAACTGGGATTGTTCAGCCTGGAGAAGGGAAGGCTTTGGGGTGACCTCATTGTGGCCTTGCAGTGCCTGAAGGGAGCCCACAGGAAAGATGGAGAGAGACTCTTGACAAGGGCCTGGAGTGACAGGACAAGGGGGAATGGCCTCACACTGACAGAGAGCAGGGTTAGATTGGATATGAGGAAGAAATTGTTCCCTGTGAGGGTGGGGAGGCCCTGGCACAGGGTGCCCAGAGAAGCTGTGGCTGCCCCATCCCTGGCAGTGTCCAAGGCCAGGCTGGCTGGGGCTCTGAGCAGCCTGGGATAGTGGAAGGTGTCCCTGCCCATGGCAGCTGGGTTGGAACTGGATGAACTTCCAGCCCAAACCATTATTTGATTTTGTGATTCTATGATCTGTGAATGTGTGCATGGCGTGAGAAGGACTAATTTGGGCTCTGTGATTTGGATCTGAGTTGCTCTTTGGGCAGATTTATAGGAAAGATATGAAACTGCTTCTCCCACGTCCAGTGGGAATATTCCAGCAGCTCAGAGCTGAATCTCTGCCACCGTCTTCCTGCTCCAGATTGCTCCTGCTGACCAATTCCCAACTATCTGCAGGCAGAAGGGGCCCCAGTCAGTGGGAACTGCAGGGAAGCAGGAGCAGTGGAACAGAGGAAGCAGCTGGCTGTGCATGAGAACGGGAGAGCTGTGAGCTGGAGAATTGGGATCAGAAGATCCTGAAAGGGAGAGGGGCCCTCCCTGCAGCTGGCAGGGGACCAGCCATAGCTGTAGCACAAGAACACAGGGCACTGGCCTGCAGGCAAGACACTGGGATGGAAGCATCCCAACAGGATGCCTCTTTTATAGCTCTTGTATGGGCTGCCCACAGGGGCCAGGCTAGGAAGGGTTGTTTTGTTCCTTCTCTGAAATCATTGCAAAAGTTGTGCCCAGGGTAGTTGCAGAGCTTTGTTCTGGCTTCTCTAGCACAGTCACTTGTGGTTGTTCAATTGAAAACTGGAAGTGTTGGTGCAAACCCAGTGAGGGCTGCAGTCTCTAAAGTGCTGCTGGGTCTCTTGGGGCACCTCATTTTCAGGTATATCCCCAAATTAGCACAGGGTGGCAAAGGGCTGCTGTGCCCAGTTCAGGGGGTGGATATGAGTGCGTATGAGAGAGTGACAGAGGTTGCATGGACTCCACTTCCAGTTCCAAGGGTTTCCCAAAGCCTGCACTGCTCAAATTTTGGGTTCTTATTTCCTTTTTACACTCTTTTGCGGTAGTAGTCTTCACTCAGTCTGTTTTTAAGCATTTCTCTGCAGCGGAGGGGCAGAATATTACTATGTTTGAATATAAGAGCTGAGATTCACACTGGTTTACAGCAATCCAGGACCTCCAGATAAAAATTCAGTAAACACTACCATGATTTACAGGCACATGATGGGAAGCAACAGTGTTTAGCGTTTGGATGTAAATCAAGGACCTCTACATACAGGTATTATGTAGATTCCCTCCAGCAGGCATTCCTTTTCCTGCTCCTAAAGATTGATAGAAACTGAAGGTAGCTGACTTTTCAACTGAAGAAAAGGGTCACTGCCCATGCTGTCTCCTTCTGGGATTTTCCAGGCTCAGTGGACAGGATGTATCCCAGTGGTTTGCCCCTAACACCACATCTGGACCAACAGTCAAGCAGCGGTCTGGAGCTGGGAGTTAAGAGACACTGGGATGCTGGGATGGGGGCTAGGAATAAAAGCCTATTCTTCCCTGTGTGAAAACATGGGAATTATCTAATCCCAGCTCTGGCTGCCCCCACAGCAACTCCAGTGACACAAATAGATGTGGGGTATTGCATTACATCATCGGGACAAACCCTAATGGGTTTATTTATGGCACAGGCAAAGCGAGACAGAGCGAGATTCTGATCTCTGCTTACCTGGTGTAAAGTGGGAGTAACTGAAGAGATAAACTGACATAACCAACATTAGAGCCTGGCCTCTTTGTCTGTAGCTGGTTTTAGAAGCAGCTGGCTTTTAGAAATTACAGATGTCACATAAATCACTGGTAACAAAGTGGTTCTGGACTCCAGCCCCCAGCAGCTTCTGACCATCTATCTCTGTAAAAGTGATGGTTCTCCATGCAGCTGGTTTGTGTCCAAAGGCTTTCAGCTGAGCAGAGTGGACAATCCTCCATCTCCCACAGCCTCAAGGAAGCAATGAGATTTGTGAAGCACAGGCAATCAGAAGGAGGCAGCTTGTGAGATGCCATCTGATCAGAGATGGAGCTCCAATAATGGAAGTCTGCTGAGCACAGGGCAGTCATATCTCATCTGCTTAGCTCTGGAGGGAGAAGGGTGTTGGACAATAAGTAGGCCTGATAGCAAAGTAGATCCTCCAGTGAGATATGGCCTGGTACTGACTGCTGCCACAGCTCTCTGAGTACAGCCAAGGCAGAGAAGGTAAATAGGTGTGAATAAATACATCTCTACCATCCTTAAGCATCTGCAGAGAAGGAATATAGAGTGTTTGTTGTTCTCTTATATTAAATGCGTCTTCAGTTTAAAAGACCCTGATATTCTACATACAAAATAACCTGAGGCTGCACTGATTTCAGGTGTGCTCATCCCAGAATAATGATTGTGGGCCTGTATCCTCTGTTTTGTGGTTCCAGGGCTGTGGGGCAGTGTATTTTGCTAAACAATTACTTACCTGTCTGGACAGAGTAGGATATGAGGGTATTTATACTCAGGTTACATTGAGCAGAAGGCCATTTTTATGCCTTGAAGCTGCTGTTAAGATCAGCTCATCCAAGGTAAAGATAGGCTTCATTTTTAGTAGTATGCTGGAGGAATAGCTTAACTAATAAGGGAGGTTTTTTATGTTAGAATTGCTAAAAGATGATGTCTACCTTAGGCCAGATAATTTTCAAACGATACAAATTGCTTTAGCATCATCAGCAGTAGTTTGCACTAGCTGAAGATCTCACACCTCCATTGATCTTAAATTGCAGAAACTTCCAGGTGGCTGTTACTGAACTGCAGCTTTTGCCTCCTTTGATATACTTGTCACATGTAAATTCTGTCATGTAAATTCCAGAGTCTCACATAGGACTATCACCAGTGCAAACAACGTATTTAATGTGTCTCATGAATGTTACAACTCCTGGAATCTGTTGCAATGTTTATCCTTCAGAAGACCAAGTCTGGTTTACCCAAAGGAAAGCGGAGACCATTTGGTTGTGTTTAGTGTTACTGAAGTGGGCAAAAGGTCCTGCCAGCCAAAAACCCCCACCCCTAAACATGCTATGGGCAGCTGAGCAGACACAATCTCATTAAGACAAGTTAGGTTCATTACTTAAGTATTTACTGGTGTTCCTGTTTGGAAATGGCCTCAGCTCGAGCCAGGGGAGGCCCAGGCTGGACATCAAGAGGAATTTCTTCATGGAAAGGGTGGTCAGGCATTGGAACAGGCTGCGCCGGGAGGTGATGGAGTCACAATCCTTTGTTCAAAAAAACAACTGGATATGGCACTCAGTGCCATAGCTTAGTTGACAAAGTGGTGATGAGTCAAAGACTGGACTTGATCTTGGGTGTCTTTTCCAATCTAAATGATTCTGCGATTCTGTGTCATTCTGTGAAGGTGTCAGCATTTGCAGAAATAAAGGCCTGAGTTCTGCTTGTGTGAGGTTGTCAGCAGCCTGTGTTTTGTAGGCTGCAGAGAGGTTCTCTGTCAGGATGGACTAAAGACAGACTTGCAAAGAAACCTGCTCCACCTTCCTGATTTGCAACTACATTTCACTGCACTTGTCTGTTGTTTTTGGAAGTGTCTTTTTCAAATATTGGGATATCCTGGGATCATTCTATTCATTAACCAGCTAGAACTGAGCAGGAGGGGGATGGCTGTTCTGCCTAAAGCACAGTTGGGGCTTTTTGTCATGTAGGAGTACCTGGCAGCTTTGCAAAGGACAACAAATGATTCCTTCCTAATGTGAGAGCAGCAGGAGCCAGGCGCGCTGGTGGAAGGCAGGGCTGCTGCATCAGAGGGGAGAAGTTGCTGACACCCAGAGAAATGAGAGAGGGTGTGATAGGAAAGAAAAATATTTTGAAAAATTTTGTTTGCAAGTGGGGGCTGAATAGCTCTGAGAAAACCAGGGCATTCAACATTTTTCCTCTTCTCTAAGAAAATCATTTCCAAAGGGTGGAGCTATAAAATACCTTGGTGTTATAGTTAGTATTTCAGTAAAATATTGTTGTTAAGACAGAGGTCTCTGCACATGAAATCTCTCCTGACTCCCTATCCCTCGTGGAAATTCTCTCACTTCTCCATTAAAGGGATCAAAATTTGGCCTAGAGTAGATGCGAGCCACAGCCTGAGCTTTTAAATGTTTCCAATTTCATGTGAGAGAGTTGCAATTTTTCTTGGAGGGGGAGTGACCACAAAATTCCCTGTGGAGAGCAGGAAGAGCATGTGAAGGCACCCTTCAAAGGCTTGTTTTGTGAAGGGTACGATGTCTGTCTGACATCATAGCTGCTATCCTGGCTTTTCTGGCTGGTGCTGTTTTCCCTTTCTGAGAGCCTGGGCACGGTGGGCAGGATGCTCTAAGATGATGGGCAGAAACCTCGCAGCAGGAAGGCACTAAGAGGATCACTGTCTGGGAAAAGGGGCTCCTGTTTTGGAGAGGGATGTATGAGGGGCATGCCATGCCTCCCAAAGCAGGCTTCAGCCTGCGCCTCTGTGCTGAGCTTTCACTTCTGCAGTCTCAGCTCTCCCCAGTCCATCACTGCAAACAGCCTGGTGGGATGGGAACCTCTGTAGGGCAGGAGATGTGCCCCATTACGCATCTGGCACCAGGAAATCCTTAATTTCTAGGCATTATTGTAAGGCAGGTAGGAACTAAGGGTTGATTATGTTTGAGACCGGCAGCTTGGCAGACTGCAGAATAAAGTACAGATAAAGTGACCTTGTGATTTTGAAAGCGAGACCCATTATTTGTTTTGAAACATATTGCCTCAGTGACCCTGCAAGTTCTGCAGACATGTCCTGTCTGGAAATGCCATAACAGGTTGTTCACTGTATTTTCAACTGAGTTAAGGTTTTGTTGAAATAAGGAATATCAATCAAAGGCCAGAAGGCCACATTCCTTTGGTGTTGTTGATTTCACCAGTATCTTTTGTCTGAAAGCCTGTGCTGACAGGGCATCAGGGGAGAACTCCTGGGGTGAGTGGGGATGAGTGAGGGCAGCCACATGGATCTGCATCCCTGTCAAACTTGTGTCAGCAGAGGTCAAGTTCTCAAGCTCCAGAGAGGACCCTCCAGCACCCAGGGATTAGTCAAGGGGAGAGCCAGACACCCTTCACAGCACAGAATCAACATTATCCAGAGCGTGACAGGGACAAGTGGAATATAATACATGGGGGCGTGCAAGGGAGGTGCTGTTCACATCTCCAGAAAATGGGAGGGACACAACTCTCTCCCTGCCCTGTATCCTCACCTTTTGTCACAGGAAATGTTCAAAATGAGATTTGTGTATAGGGATAGTCAGACCATAGTGCTGAGGTCAAGTGTATGTGTTGGTCTTGGTTCATTGCAGCTTTTTTTCAGGCTACGATTCAAGTTCACATGAAACACAGCTCACCTACATGTAGCGAGACAGAGCTGGGTGATTTTTCTTTCCTCTTGGTGGCAAATGGGAATTTTGCTGAGAAAAATGCTGGTTTTATTGTCTAGAAACTGTTCACAAATTTGGTATTCATTGACAAGTTGTTCAGATAAAAAATGTATTAAGGTACACAGACAAAACCAAAGGAAAAATTATGTGTCCCTTTTCATCTCTCAGCATCAAGGATGTGGGAGAGAAAAGTTCAAGCCTCCCTTTTTCCTGAGGTGACATGATCTTAACTTTCCATCATGTTTGGGCTATTTTGGTTGGTGATGTTCATGGCTGCTCCTAAGGGAGCCATCCAGTTCTTCGTGGAATACTCCAATATTTACCAAGCTGTGGAGCAGGGGTGGGAAGGGAGGGTTGGGAATGAGGAAAAGTGATGGCCAGTCTGTCCACAAGACATTTACCAAAGAGAGTGAGCATCTGAGTCACAGGATCTGATCTCTTGCATATTTGTTCAGGCAAAGAAGACTCAGGTCAGCCAAGGGACTGAGAGCAGCTTTGATTCCTCCTCTCCTGGTGAAAGCACTGAGGTGGTGAAGTCACTTCCCTGAGGGGAGACTCCTAAGGCAAAAGGAGTGGCCTAAATGAGCCCCACAACTCAGAAGTGGGAAAGAGGGGACACAACTACCTTCTCTCCCTGATCAGTGGTTTTAACTGGTAATTTTACCTATTTTTGTCATTGGTTGTTTTTGAGGGGGAGGGTTGTTTTTTGTTACGTTTGGTTTGGTTTGGTCTGAACTAGAAAGTGAGAACATCCTGTTTCAAGCCTGGAACCCTTTATTCAATGCAAGTCGAAATGTTTAGTTTTGAAGTGAGAAAAAAGCAACTACCAAATCATTCCCCATACTAAAATTGATCCCACTTCTTGATTTGCTTGGGGTTGATGGCAGAAACTTAAAGTCACCATTTGTCAAGAGGGTCACCTGGCTTCCTCAGTCTGCAAATACCTGTGGAGGTTCTTCAGCTGAAAGTTGAGAGGGAAGTGGGTGGCTCAGAAGAAGAGGCACTGCCAAGAAAGGATAGGATTTCATGGCTTCCTGGGAGGGGAGAAGGACAGCTCTGCCCACTCTTGCCTTTGAGTCTGGCTTTCTGCAATGGGCTCCATCCAGGACCTCAGAAACCATTAACCATTCCCAAGGTTTTGTCGTAACTGGCATTTCCATAAAAGATTTTGGGTTTAGAGTATTGGTAATTATGATTATTTTGTGTAGAATAAATCCTTAGTAGTGTTATCATTCCTGAGTGGTGGAGGTAGTGGCAGAGTCACCATCCCTGGAGGTATTAAAGGAATGACTGGATGTGGCACTCAGTGCTCTGGTTTGGGTGACAACGTGGGCATTGATCAAAGGTTGGGCTTGCTGATCTTGGAGGTCTTCTCCAACCTAATTTCCACATTTTTAATTTTAAAATATTAACTGAGGGAGGGAGAATTTTAAGAAGTTCTTCCTCATGTCCAGGTGGAACTGCGTGCACATCAGTTCCTGCCCATTCCTCTTGTCCTAGTGGTTGGCACCACCAAGAAGAGCCTGGATTGGAGGAGCTGACAAAAGGACTTTTGCTTTTCTTTACTGAAATTCATCTGCACCCGTGAGTGACGTATTGGCTGAGGCTGGAAGCAGCGGTTCCAGCAGATCCCTGGAGCTGAGTTCCACAGGGCTAGAGGGACCCAGCCCAAATATCAGACTGGGAGGGAAGAGCACAGACACATGGCAGTCACTGCTGCTTGAGGATTTATGGCTGTCTTCTGCTCAGTGGTGACTGTGTGCACGCTCAGCCCGTGGCAAAAGTGAGGAAAACCAGGTTATGTGAAACCTCAGAAGAAAGTGGCAAAAGTTAAGCACTTTTCAGCTCATGCTGGCTGGGCAGTAACAGCATATGCACCTACCCAGCTACCTTGGTTCAGCTGGGGTGCTTTAATCTGGTGTTGTTTGAGCCCTTCAACCCCATCCTTGAATTACATGAAGGAAGCAAGAACCTGTAACAAGTGCTGGTAGTCATACTGGGTCTGTGTGAACATCAAGGTTAGTACTTCCAAAGTATCCAGGTGACTTTTGAAACCAAATTCAATTTACAGTTAGAATTCCTGGCTCCAAAGTCTTTAATTATTTTAGGAAATCAGATTTTGGGCCAAGTTTAAAAAAATAAATAAATCAATGAGAATTACTAACAATGGGATAAAAGTTCCTGAGTTACTTGGGTAGCTTTGAAAGCATTAACCGCTTATTTGCGTCTCTGGAGGAACTGAAAGAGTGACAAATCTGTTTTCCAGAGAAAAAGAGTTTCAGTTGCAGCACACAGTTCAAGGTGCAGGTTATAGTGAAAGATGGGATAACACGGAGGCAGCTTTCATGAGGATAACCAATAACACATATGGTTGAGGGGTGGTCTCCAGGTCTGCCCTCTCTCCTTCATGTAGTGCTCTTAGGAAGTCAGGCATCACCTGAGAGGGGGAGAAACCCTCTCCCAGAGGCACTGAAACCCTTGAGCTGGGTTCCTGCTGGCCCTTTGCCCCTGCAGATACTTTGTGCCACGTGGGTGGGGCTGCAAGGTTTAAAAGCGCTCAGCTCCTCGGAGATGGAAACAGCACAGGTAGGGCACGATAATCAAGAAGATAATCTGGAAGGCTATTTACAAGCACCATAATGGAAACAGGTTTCCATGACCTCCTCCTCCTTTATTGCTGTGCCTTTGGCTTGACCCGGCTCAGGGCTCCCACCGCTGCATCGATGGGAACATCGTGCTCAGCCTGGCAGGGAGCCCGGGGCTTCCAGAGGAGGGGGAAGGTTTTGGCTACTGCTTGTAGTGGCAAATCAGCTGCAGAAGAGGGAGCCCATGTCTTCTCCAGGCTGGCACCTCCAGTTTCCTCTTTTTTCTTCAGTCATTTTCACACCTGCACAGCAGGAAATTGAGAAGGAGGAGAAAAAAATTGAGTGGGTTAAGGAACACGAGTATGGACATCCCTGCCTAGCCTAGACACCTCCCAGAGCCTCCCCACAGGGCCAGGCCCCTCACCTCCAAAGGCCAGAGGCTGCAAGAGGAGGAAGAGTCCCTTTGGGCAACCACAAGAGGTACCACCTGAAAGTCTTGTGACTGCCAACCACACAGGTGCTTGTACTCCAGGTATGCTCCTCACAGGGTGTCAGAATGACAGGAATGTTTCCTCTGCGGCACACAGACGTGAGCTGGCTTGCATGGGACGCGGTTCAGCAGGAGGCACCTCGAACAGCCGTAACACCAAAACAAGCAACACTCAGGCAGAACCACTCTGATTATGCCCTTCACCCACACACTTCATAACCATCACCCCTTTTACTTCCCACTCCAGTTCATCCTGACCAAAACAAGGCAAGCAAGGGAGATACCGTTAATGAGGTGCAGGGGGATGGACACTATCACATTTTGCACATCTGTGACGAGCGGGTTTAGCAGAGCTCCCAAAGAAAACATAAGGGGTCTCATTAGCCAGCTTCAGAAAATGCCTGACCTTACAAAAAACCAGCATTATTCCCTGTGAATACTATGGTATGTATTGCCCCTCCACCCAGTGCCAGGAAGGGATCTGTGGCAGGGATATACTTCAAGGAGACTGTGGTTTATATTACAGCTGCTAAGATAACCGGGAGCTTTCAAAAGGAATCCCAGCTAGCACAGCTTGTTTTACAATACCAGACTGCAAGCGGGGGGAGTGGAAAGTAAGTTTGTTTTCCACGCTGCCCCTTTATCTTGATGTCAAATATATCCCCTGGGAAAGGAAAACATTTAAGCAGCAGATCCCATGGACACACACACACACATGCGTGTGCCTTTCCCCCCACTGAGCCACAGCCGTGTCCGGAGCGTGGCACTGTTCAGTGGGTGGGTGCTGCTGGACAGCTGGAGGTTTGGCAGGGAAAACCCAGGAAAAAGGTGCTTCAGGTGTGATAATCAACAGTCACAGGTGCTGGTGCCAGCCTGTGATCTGGGCTGGTCAAACCCACAAGCCACCTGCTGCAGGTGGAGTTGTGATCTCTTTGAGAGTACCTCCATGCGAGGGGATAATTGCAGCTGGAGAGGAGCCATTTATTTGTATGGACAAAAGCATTAAAAAATCCAGTCATAAAGCTCCCTAGATAGCTCATGTCTGAAATAAGATGCACATTTTTAATGAAGAGCAGGAACTGTTGGCATGGCTTCTCAGGGGAGCATTGAGGAGGGTCTTCATTGCCTCTTTGGAGTACTGTAAATGTTTTGATCTAACTCAATCAGAACTCTGGCCTTAATAATGACATTATTGCCTGGATTCTGAAGTCTTAGATGATCATAATGGAACTTCCTGGTCTGAAAATCTCTTACAAGGCACTGCTGTGTGTAAGAAGCGCACATGGACTCAAGCCCTTCCATTACTACTACTACTATTATTATTATTATTGTTAGTAGTAGTAGTAGTAGTAGTAGTAGTATTCCTGGAGAGGGACTCTTCATCAGGAACTGTAGTGACAGGACAAGGGGGAATGGCTTCAAGCAGAAAGAGAGTAGGTTAAGATAAGATATTTGAAAGAAATTCTTCCCTGTGAGGGTGGGAAGACACTGGAACAGGTTCTCTAGAGAAACTGTGGCTGCCCCATCCCTGGAAATGTCCAAGGCCAGGTTGGATGGGGCTCTGAGCAAGCTGGGATAGTGGAAGGTGTCCCTGCCCATGGCAGGGGGATGGAATGAGATGGTCTTATAGGTCCCTTCCAACCCAAACTATTTCATGATTCTATGATTATTCCCCAGCCTGATTGATGAGGATTTGCGTCTCCAGAGCTCTGGATCACAGCTCTACTAGTGGCCATGGTGTTTAAATGACCAGAAATATGGTACAAATGCAAAGGGAATGTAATGCTTTGGGCTAAATTGGTAAAAAGACAACCCTAGGATAAGAATAAATGTTTCAGCTGCAATGTGGGAGCCAAATTTGCTTGCTGGCAGGTGAGGAAGGACTGAAGCAGTGCCCCTAAAGAATATGAGCATGCTTGGGGACATACCTTCTCACCCACAAAAATAAATGAATAAACTGGGATCCTTCTTAAGACAGGATCAGAGAAGCAGCCAAGCTGTTTACATAAACATATACCCCTTTTCAGTGCTAGTTAGCTAGACAATGACACCAAAATGGAATAGGGAGCTCACTAAACATACCCATGCTCTGGAGGAATAGCAAGTTCAAACCTATATTTGGGTTTCACAAAAGGTTGTTGCTTTGTTATGAGGTTGAAGCACATTTCCAGTGTGAAAATTCTTCACCTGTGGCTTGTTCTATCTTGATGTGTGACTCTGTCACCAGTCCCTGTGGCTCGGGGCCACCGCTGCTCACACCACATCTTACTGCTGAGCCTCTGCAGCTGTCCTATTTTCTGAGTGCAAAGACTGAACCTAGGAAGTGTGGTTTCTCTCTTGCTTGGCACACACTTTGCTCTGGTGATGCTCCTTTCTAACAGCAGGAAGAAAATCTTGGCAACAGCTCGAGGAATGGGAAGGAATGTTCTTTTGAGAGTCCTAACTGCTCAAATTGCAGTAATTTCAATAGGTAGAGCCCTGGTGTCACCACAGGGAGCTGAAAGCTGTACCACCAAGCACGGTGCCTTTCAGCCCTTGCCTTTGTGTCCTCTGCACCCATGATGAAGTTTATGGTGTAGGTATTCTCCTCAGAGGACGTCTCTTCTGGGAGACCTCCTAGTTTTCTGTTCCTTCACAAGAGCTTTCAGTGTGTGGGAAAGGTGGGAGATGTGGTTGTCAGGGATCTACCTGAGGATGCCATTCCCAGCAACAGGGCTAGAAGCCTTGTGGTCATGATACAAGGCCAGAAGATGCTACTGTGATCATCTGTATGGTGTGCTGTAATATAATCAGTCAAAATAAACTGTGGAAAGGGCTTGATTGAAGAAAACATGTTTTCCAAGCAAAATTATTTTGTTTCCTATCTGTTTTCAATGGCACTGTCTCTTTTGAGTATTTCCCTCTCTCCCCAGTTATTCATCTCTTCTTCTCCTAGTGTGGAGAGACTCACAACTTGCACTACAGCATCAGTTTTCCTCCTCTGCCCACTCGGGCACTCCTGAAATGCAACCAAACCCAAATCAACCCATTAGACTCCTCCCACACTGAGCATTTTGCTATTTTTTGGAACACTTTCTAGAAATGGAGCTGGTACCTCAGAAGATGTAAATCAGCATCAGGGTTTTTTTTTTACAACCAAAGAGATTAAAATTACAGCAAGGTAAATAAGTCTCAGTAGATTTCAGTGGGTTTTCTGTCTAGTCAAAACCATTCAATTTTCAGCAAAATTGAAGATTTGATTGATTGATTGATTTTTATTATTTCGCTAGATAAGCACATGACAGATTAAAATCCAGAGGCATCTCCTGCAACCTCTCATCCTCTGATTTTGCAATGTCCCTGGGCTACTTGGCATCTGAAGTGCAGGGTGTCACTATGCTCTGTGTGTCACCTGAGGTTTGGTATGACTGGCCAGCACCAGATGTTTCTTGCATGTTCACAAGTGCCAGGAGGTCTCTTTCCTGCCATTTACCAACAGTTTATATTCACAGGATACTCATTCCTTCTCAGAGAACTCTGGCTTATTGTCCTGATGATACATTTCGAAAAGGAGTTCACTGGTGCTCTTTTGAACTTCCTCCTCCTTGTCCTCATTTGTTAATGGATTTCATTCCTCCCCAGCAGTTATTTATCCCTGAGTGCCTGAATTAGCTGGAAGAGATTTTTCTACAACTGGTGGTCATTGAGAATCTTTGTCAATGAGTATTAATAGACACGAATGTATTGAGAAAGAAATGAAAATCATCTCTGCGTGGATTATCACATTTTGTCTCTCTGATTTGATATTTTTGAAAGTGGTTGGTCAAGCACATGATAATGAAGAACTTTGCACCATTGTACTTGTGGAGGAATTTTCTCCCTTGCCCCTGCTAGTTGATGGATTTTGCTTTTTTTAATGTTTGGTTTTTTCAATATTGTAAGATTTTCAGTATTTTTAACATCTAATTGTTCATTCACATCTGCATCTCAGGACGTATCATCAGCTTTCAGAAAACCTCTTTTTCAATACACCTTAATTCTGACATTAGTACCTTTATTTTGGAAAACAGTTGCTAAGTGAGAACTGTATTTAAAAAACTTCTGTAACAGGATTTAAACATTATGTCCATGCATTAACATAGTCAGGCAGCTTAAAAATTATATTCTTATGATTTACTTTGGCAAAATATCTATCTGGAGTCACTGGTCTTGTGGTGATTTATCTACTCTCACTATTTGTACTGGATTTAAAAGGGAGTGCCTCATTCTTAAACTAATTGCCTGTCATTTATTCCAGGGGAAATACTTTTATAAGGATAAGGGGCTAAAGGCCAACTTTTCAAAGGCATGTAGGCACCTCAGGATGAAGACAGGCACTAGAAAAGCACCGAGGCAGCTGAGGTGCTCCTGAAAAATTCTGTGAGTGTTTGGCTGTGCCTTTAGGAGCCCACATACCTTCAATCTGTTCCTAAGACTTTTTTCTCCGGCCAGAAGAGAGGTTTCCAGAGCAGCTGTGGCACAGAGGATCCCTAAGACACAAGTGGGGAGCACAGAAGCTGCTCCCCTTTCTTTTATCCCAGGATGTGGTTAAACTGAGCCGGGTGGGAAATGTGAGGGAGCCTCAGAAATGTCATTTGCAGGAAATAAAACTTGAATCCTGGGCTTTAAATGATGTCATGGCACAGCCACTGTGCTAGGAATTACTCTCTGAGGGGCTGGATGTGTCACATCCATGTGGAACACACAGCAGTGCAATGAGAGGTGCAGTGGACATCCAAGGCTTGCAGGCTAACCCTGCCCCACCTGGAGACACTTTTCCCTGGAGGTTCCATGATGGTGCCAGAGGGTTCCTCACTGCACCCAAGCTGGTGAACGGCCATTTCTACCCCCACCAGTGGGATGTGACACTCGAGGTTCCCCACCAAGTGCAAAGCCACTGTTTGCAGTGAAATTCAAATGCTTGATGGAGGGAAGATGTTTTTGTATACACATCCTGTCTCACTTGTTCCCTGCCTTCCTGCTCAGTCACACAGCACTGCTCTAAGAAAGGTTTCTTGTCCTGGTCACATTCGTCTTTGCTTTCTCTCTTGTTTCTGTGTGGATTCTCTTCTTTCCTTGCAAGGATTTCTTTCCTTGTTTCATCATATGTCCTCTTCTGGTCCTCCTTTCCTTCTTCTCCCTCAGTAATTGGCTGCAATCTGTGTGCTGCTGCTGTACAATGCCTTAACTTTCCTCACTTCATCCTTCATCCCACTTCTCATTTCTATGGTTCTCTTGTGCTCCTTCCCCTTTCCCCTCCCCAACTTTCCTCAGGTTCCTCCAGATTTTTAGCTCTTTTTTCTTTTCTTCCTACCCTCTGTGTCTCTTTAAAAATTTAATTGGCATGCTTTCTTCAAGCTGTCTTAGAAAGCCTTATTTTTTTTTCTTCTCTCTTTTCAGCCTCTTTCCTGAATTGCAGTCACACCAGTTCTGCTTTCCTGACTGCAGAGTCACAGCAGCTGTGGTGCAGCAGAGCATCTGAAAAGAAAATGCTAATGGGGGTTTTTATAGTGTACAGTAAAAGGCTCTGATTAAAAAAAATAATAATGCTACACCTCAATGCTACCTCTAACCCAGACTATTGCTTCTTGAGGGTTTCCTTCTAGAGCCTGCAGTAGCAAAGCAGAATCCATAACTTCATGTGCCATCTCCCTGCCTGTAATAACCACAGGCAAAGCCTCATTAGTAATTTTCTTTAGAGGGAAGCAAAGAAGATCTGTATCTGTGTAATGGCATCTCCCCTGTGCCTGATAACAAGATCATAAAGAGTGTGCAAGGCAGTTTTACGGAGGTCCTGCCAATATGTCAAGTACTGATTGTACATAGAAGCATCTCATCAGACACTTTCAGATCAAACTGGTTCTGCAAACATTTCTCCATGAGAGTTCATTGAAATCCATACAGGAATTTGCTCCAGCCACACTAACGTCCCCCTCAAGTCAGCCTTCTGTGAGCATTCACAGTTTGTTTATCACCAACAACCAGTCTATACACATTTCAGCCTTGGACGGGTCAGTATTTCCACACATGAATATTGGAGTTCATGGTCATCCAGTTCAGGACAAAGAACGTGTCATAGACTCAGCTACACCAAAGCAAATTATTTCCTCTAGCAAAGAGAGAAATCTGTTTAAAATAATGCAATACTATGTAAATTATGAAAAAATCTCCTCAGTGATCAATATTTTTGTAGAGTACTGAGAATACGATCATTTGCTGGCAGACATTCTGTAAGATGCAAAATACTTTAAAGTAAATGATTCCTCTCAAATTACTTATCCACAGAGCTACTTAAAAAAAGATCTTGTTCACTCCAATGCACAAACACTGATAGAACAAAAATGAGAGTATTAGATGGACTTTCTTCTGCTATTTCTTGTTCTTAATAGAAGATTTACAGATGGTGAAACAATTTTTTTTTTATTTTTCATTTCTTTTTCTTAATGTATCAGGCAAGTTTTCTGGCAAAAGAAAAACTTTCAGAAAAAAAAGTAAATGTACCATTCACAAAATGTAACACTTAAAAAATACTTCATGTATTACAAAATAGTTCTGATTATACCCTCAAGGCTTAGCCCATAATTTCCTCTGGTTTGATCCCTGTTAAAGAGAAGGAGTCGTAGTGGGGTCTTGTAGGACACCACTGAGCTTCCGTCTGCTGCCAGCCATATGTTTCTCATGCCCGCAGTGATTTTAACCTGCTCTTCTCTCATGCTCGGAGTTCCCTGAGTTGAGGAGGATTTGGTGGGCTGTGACAAGTGGAAAACTGGAGCCAAGCCACAGAAATAGAAAGTCAGAGTGACTGAACAGGCAGGACACGAACGATGGGAAGAGATCTGGGCTGGCCTGCTCCGTCCCATGGAGTGAATGCAGGAACACCACCTTCCTTTGTGCAGTGCTCTGGGAGGCCAAGGTGGAAAAGGCTCTAATGGAATTCCTGCAGGGACAGTTTTCACTGGCTCAGTGGGAGCTGTTTGCACACAGACGCCACGGAGTAAGCTGCTAGGTGTTTATTAACTCAGCTTGCAAGAGGAGGGGAAGGGCAGAGGAAAACCGCTGAGGGGAAAATGCCGGTTAAAAAGACAGACCACCACCCCCTGCTGTCCACCGGAGCTGAGGGAGCTGGGGCTGCGCGAGGTCCTTGTAACCTGTCTGGTAAGTCTTAAAGGATGTTTTCCCTCTCTCTAACTGGCTGGTGCGTATGTGTGTTAGGAAACAGCAATTAAAATATTCAGCCAAGGGCTTAACCCTTGATTGTTTCTGTGTTTCGCCCCCCATTTAGTGACAGGCCCTGCGCCGGGGGCTTGGGGGGCACTGTGGGGGGCATTGTGGGGCCTGCTGGACACCTCGCCCGCCCTGAGGTGCGGCCTTCCTTCTGTGGGGTTTGGTGGCACGCAAGGCAAGAGATCCTTTGGGCTGAATAGAGCCCTTGGCCTGCCGTTTAGGCCGTCCAGCCGCTCTGTGTTCTTTGTCAGGGCCAAACAAGCTCCATATCATTACGCTGGCATTCGCTTGCCCAGTCTCATTATTAGGTGCATTAGCTGTGGGAACTAAATCCATGACAAAAAAAAAAAAAAAAAAAGAAAAAAGGAAAAAAAAAAGGAGGGGGTGGAATTGGCTCACACAAAAAAAGGCTTTCCCAGCTCAGGCTAACAACTTGTGCCTATTAACTAAAAACGATCATTAGAAAATTCCCTGCAGACTTAAAGCTTCAGCAGAAGCTTGTTTCACGTATGCACTTGCCTTGTTACATGAACACATAACCAGCCTTAAAGGAACATACCCTCCCACACTTGGATCAGGACTGGGAAAGGGGGTTCCAGGCAGGCACTGCACTGCCTTTAAATTAAATCTTTCTCTCTGCTTTTTCCAGCAATACTGCTAAAAAATTCTGTACCAATAGGAGATAATGAATCTATAGCCTTAAAAGGGGAAGGGTATTAGAGGATAACCATGTCAGGTTGGGGTGGTCACTGAAAAAAGAAAACAAGTGGTTGCATGTGGAAGGAAAGATGTGTGATAATGTCTTTACAAACAGTCGGATGGGTGAGGGTATGGGTATTAACATCTTTGAAATGGGTCTTAATGTCTCTACCAGCTTCAAGCCGCAGGTTTGTTACAGAACCCGGACAGTCTGACTCCTGAAACAGACAAATGGGGCCGCACACGCCTGAGTTTCTGAACTTTGGGGTAAAATGACGGATTCAGAGGGAGATATGTGGCAGGCGGTTCGGGAAGGCTGTACCTTCCCAGTACCTCAGCCAACGGGGAAAGGAAGAGGGCAACAAGCGGCCGGGAGTTTGGGATAAAAGGAGGCTGCGCCCTCCTAAACCTCGAGAGAGAAAACCCCACGAGTGAGTGCCCCAGTGGACTCTCTCCCTTTATTCGAATAAAGTTGCAGGGCTCCTCTGTCTCCTTTATGGACGCTGGCTTTTCATAGCGTGATTTTCCGTACACATGGAGCTTTCTTTTTTTATATAATATTTTATATTATCTATAATATAAAATATTATGTAAATTAATAAAAATATATAATATATTTTATTTTACATTATATTTTTATATTATATCTTTTATATTATTTTTTATATTTAGTGACTTTTTATACAGGTCAAACCACACAAAAAATCATTGGAGATCAGGTCTCCATGAATTGGATGAAGATAGTTCTCTCTAAACAGCAAACTGTCTTTGTGAACATGCATGGAATCTTCCCTGACAGCTTTACCATAATTGCAACAAACCACGAGGCAACAGGTAGATCCATGGGGATCCCCAGGCAGCTCAGGAGCCATGGGGAGTTTTCCAATGGGTGAGAATGTACAGACATCTCAACTCAGATGTCCTGGTTACTCTGGCTTTTGGTGGTCCTTGTGCTTTTGGCAGCGGGAAAGTTGGTCCCTGGAACATGTTGGTTGCTTGGTTTCTCTGGGAGTTTTGTGGGTCTCACTTCCAGTGGTCCATGGCTCTCAAAAGCAAAAAATATTGCCCATAGAATCTGCTACTTGGTCAGCAGCTCAATTCACAGGCTTCTGATTAAAAGTTTTTCCTCACAGAAGATGCTTTCTTTCTTCGTATTTCCTAATGCTAAGAATTTTTTAGGTTGTATGATAATCTTTCTAGGAAATGAAAGTCCAGTCTTTCAGTCATGTGAAGATAAGCAAGACACATCTCTGGAGAATACAGGGGACAATATTTGCCTGACAGCAAAAACAAATGCACAAGCCTTTCCCACCCTTAATGAACACACAGTGGTTCTCTTCAGGTTACTAAGCATCAGAAACAGGTCCCGAAATTCAGTTGATTTAAACCAGTGATAAATAACCATGCCTTAGGTATTCCCTCCCCTGAGTGCCCGCCATTGACTGGTGTGATGGAGCATGCAGCTACAGCTGGGAGTTTAATGATGCTCCCCATGGGAAGGCAATCTGGGAGCCAACATGCATGCCAACATGCAGCCCTGCAGCACCTGAATGCTGAAGTGTCACAGGACCTGAGTGCCAGTGAGCAGGAGCAGCCAGCTGGTCAGTGATGGCCAGGAAAATTTGGAGAAATGAGGCAGGACCCCACTGTGGATCAGTGAGGTGCATGGCCAGGCACAGGCACAGATGCTTTGTAGTTCATGCAAACAGCAAGGCTGAGGGCCTGAGCTTAAGGGTGGCTCCCAACGGAAGAGGAGACTCTCCCAGTGAGGCTTTTCCCAGCTCTTTCCCAACAGTCAGATCCAAGGTCACACAGCTGCACCACAGCTGGGCTGGGGCACAGGCAGCTGAAGCCCAGGGGTGTGCACTGGTGTCTAGCTAGGAACTGCATGGGTGCAGACGTGACACTGTTCTGCTGCTCCCACAGCCCTTCAGTGGAAATGGTGGAATGGACACAAGGAACCCATTTTGTCTCTCCCAGGCGACTTCAGCAATGCTTTGCTTGCCCAGTGTTTGTCCTCTCAGGCCAAGACTTTACAATGGAAGCAGCCACCCCTGTAGACACTCTGGGCTGAGCAAGCCCTTGGCTTCCTGCGCTGGCATCCTTTCCTGGTGCTCCATTTGCCCACCCAGGCTGTGAAGAATCTACCTCACAAAGATGCCCCATCCATATGGCAGCTTAAGGTCATGCTCGTGTGTGGCTGTGCAACCAGAATGCAGGGATGCCAAAAGCAGACTCTGTGATCTCCTTCCCTTTGGCTCGTCCCTACCCCCTGTGGAGACCAATCATGGCATGCACCTGGAATAGATGCAGATTTAGGAAACTACTTAACCAGCAGTCTTGCATAGGTCTCATTCAAACACGTGTCAGCAGTTTTTGCTCTAATCCCACTTCTCTTCAGCGCTCCTGCATGATGGCCACGATGCCAGCAAGCACAGTCTTAGCAGAAGGTTTACCTCCTACCATTTCCCCCTGAGGGCACTTTTCTCCCAGATAAGAGTGTCTTTGGCTCTGTCAGGCTGAAAGAAGAACTCCATAGTGCTCTGACTCCTCACAGAACAGATGGCAGGGAATGAGCAGCCTCGGTGCCCATTCAACATATTAGAGGCTGGGATATTTAAGCAACTCCTCTGCTGCTTCCTTATGAGATACCAGATCACAAACTACACATTCTTGTCTCTTCCAGCAAAGCAGTACAGCCAAACTCCTGCTCAGAGCAGTGCTCAGCTTTGAGAGAAGTTAAAAAGCAAGTTTTTGAGCATTTTGTGTTTCTCGCTGTCCCTGGACTCCAGCACAGGGGTATTTGGTAGGTTAAGGACCACACGGGTTAATTTCAATCAAACTGGTAAACAGAGATGTCTGGCACTGACAAAACAAGATAACATCCAAAACTGACCAGAACTTAAGAGACCAAGTGACATGGACAGAACTCAAGCAGACCTGCTCACCTTCCTCCTCCTCCTCACACCAGCATCTCATGCTTCCTACAAAAGAAATTTAATATTTTGAAAAAAAGTAGCAGAAGCTAGAATATGTGTGCCATAAGGCCTTTCTCAGATGCCAAAGCAAGTAACTTGTAGAGATTTAAAAAAGGAAAAAATCTGCTGTAATGAACCTGCATTGCACTGTTCTTTCATCCTGATTGTTGCAAGCATCTTTTGGGTCTGCTGACATTAAAAATTGTGATCTGTTAAAACGTTGATTTCAGATGCTTGCAGCTTTTCAAAGCTTTTTTTTTTTTTTTCCTTTTTAGGAGGATATTTTCCCATCTTTGGGAAAAAGTGAATTTCTAGAAGTTTCCAATCCCAAACATGTAATTTTGTAAGAAGCTTTTGCATTAAAAAAAAGTCCTTCTTGAATGAAAAAGACAGGATGAGCTGTTTCTGCTGTGGGAATAACAAAAACTAGACAAGATGCAAAATATTTCATAATACAGACATTTCTCAGGTGTATTGCCTTCTTTTTACTAACCTGCTACTAGCACAGTGTAATACACACAAATCTTTCTGCAGGACTTGTTTTTGATGGAGCACAGGTTGATTTGAAGAGTCCTGCTGCCTGTCCTTGGCTAAAAGTTTTGCCTTCTCAGCATCACTGCCTGAGAAAAATGAAAGGTGTTCGTATTTTTGTCAGGTTCCACCAGTTCTAACAGGTCTGAGCCAGTAATTTGGGAGTTCCTCAGAATTTTACTGCATCAAGTTCTTTATATGATGGCCCAATATATCAAGGTGAATGAAATCAGAGCCAGAGGAGTGAGTTTACATAGGTTTATTGTAGATGTTATAAAAAGCTTTAGGCGTCCCTCCCTCTGAGCACTTGCTCATTCATCAGGTACTCCCAAACCATGAGATGCCCTTGATGCCAAATCCTTTTGGATGCTGCATTGATCCTGGGGTACAAAAAGTTTGTGGTGTTTCTAGATCAAGTGGTTTTTACCATTTCTTTGGGGTTTTGGTTGTTTGGGGGTTTTTTTGTATTAGTGAACTAGAAAATTAATTGTTTGCTTTTGTTTTTTCTAAAGAAAAAGAATGTTTTCTGTATTATTCTGCATTATTACAGAAAATATTCTGTAAGAATAATTTCTTGAGCTACCCCTCTTCTCTTCATGTTCTGAGCTCAAGAGAGACCTGCTGAGAGAGGCAGCTGTTTCAGATGGATGAAACTCCTTCCAGAGTATGATTAAAAAACATTATTTGTGTGTTATATCCAGATTAACTGAGATAAAAGAAATAATTTAATTGATGAACCTTCATTCAATTGACTTGCAAATGGTGATCATGTAATTTTGTTCAATTTCAGCTTTTGTTGAGTAATACTTTTCTCAGTGGTGTCAGTTTTTTTCTTAGGTGTGGAATGGAATCCTTGTTTCCTGACTAGCCCTGGAAATTATCTCATTGACCTATTTAAAATTTATTTGTGTCACTGTTGTGATCTATACACATATCCCAATGGTCAACAGAAATATTTTGCTGCAAATATTTGAACTTCAGGCCAGTTTACTGGAAAAAATGTCATCAGAGCTAATGTCCCTGTTCCCTGAGGAATGTAAATTCTGCAGTTAAGTTTCTAAAGCAAATCACAAATGTTCATTCCAGCTGCTTCATGGAACTGTTCTGTAGGATTTGGGTAGAATTTATCCTGCAGCAGAAAAGCTTCTCCATAAAAAGTTCACTGGGCTGTTTGCTGTGAAGACCAAGCATGAGCAAGATGGAGAAGTGGGACTGATGTGCTGGAAACAGTGAATGAGAATTTGCTGAAAAATTACCTAGTTTTTCCTGAAAACACAGATATCATGGAATCACAGAATGGTTTTGGTTGGAAGGGACCTTAAGGATCATCCAGTTCCAACCCCCTGCCATGGGCAGGGACACCTGCCATTATCCCAGGTTGCTCAGAACCCCATCCAGCCTGGCCTTGGACACTGCCAGGGATGGGGCAGCCACAGCTTCTTGGGAATTTATTTCCAAATGCCAATTGCAATAGGCATTGATCAATAAATAACAGTGACAATAATTGCTGTTAATATTAGTGTGCCTAATACAAATGCACAGGTTTTTATATTCTTTTTTTTTTCTTTTCAGTTTTTTTGGGTTTTTTTTTAAATGGTTTTTCATGATGTGAGCCACTGATTTTGCCTCCGGTTCAAAACTTGATTTAATTCCAGGAATGCCTGAAAACATTCGCTATATCTTTTCTGCTGGGAAAAAAATCTCTCAACTTACTGTTAGCTCCATGCTCCAAAAATAAAATGTACAGTACGTAACAAATTTGGTCTGACAGCATTTTCCCAGCTGGAAGGATGGAACTTCTTAATTGGTGTATAAATAAATAGTGGTTTGATCCTGCTCTTAAATATATATTAAAAAAAGAATTTTGGCCTTGCCTCTAGTATGCATAGGAACAGATCTTCCTTTCTAGCAGAAACAGTAACAGAAAAGGACTCTTCATTGAGTCCAATTTAAAAGCTAAATCTAAAGTCTAAACACACTGAAATAAAGTCCTGCTGCTGCTGTTGAGGAAGGCCCATGAAGCTGCCTGTCTCTCTTGACATATGGTTTCCATACCATTTTAGTTCATAAATCATCATTTCAAATTGCTTTAAAGTCTGACATGAGAACCTCAAGTGTTGTTGAATCATCAAATAAATAGCTGCTTAGCAAGAAGATGCTCCTATGAATTTAGGTTTATCTCATGTTTTCAGATTAAAGGAAGTGATAATTTAGATTGGAAGTTCACCCAGAATAATTGTGTGATTTTCACTCTTGCTACCTGACAACAAATTGAAACTAAATGCAGACACCAATCTGCAAATCCAGAAACTAGAAGAGGGAAGAGCACATTGGTCCAAACCCATAAAATGTGTTTATTTGGTCCTCAAGTGCAACATGGGGCACCCTGAAGCTCTGAAATACTCATTCCTAGTGCACCTGAACACTCCAGGTTCAACACTGGTTGAAGTTCCCTTGGCACTGGAGTTTTTACAGTAGGAGACATGCAGCAAACACCCACATCCTGAAGCTTCTCACCCCAACTCGTGTCGCCTCTGAGTCCAAACCTTCTGAGAAGGATCCTCAGAAGCCCAATAGCCTGACCTTTCTAGGGTGTGTCTTCTTTTTCCTCGTAGCCCAATAATTAATGATTCGAGAAAGGAAAAGGTCTGTTTGGGAAAAAGTGGGAGAAATCAAAACCACAGCTCCTAGCTCCTGAAAAAGGACAGCCCCACCAAAACCAGCAAGTAAACATCTTGTTTCCTGGCCCCATCTGTGCACAGCACACAGACAAGAGGCTTTGAAAAGCTTTCCCCGCCAGAATATGAGATAAATGTGTCATTAGGGAACTCCCTTGTTCTGTTTCTGGGGTGCTGGCACACCTTTGACTGAAATACTTCAGTTTACAGCAATGCACCAGTTTGGGCGTGTAATATTTGTATGGAGCTTAAGATGGTCCTGCCATAACACTTCTATCTCCTCCATTGTGCAAAGTTGGACCAGAAATCTCATGAGAATGAGCTTACTCATGAGATATCTGCTAATTCTGGCTTCCAGTTATGCTGTAAATAGTATGAGAACTGCCTTTCTAGCAGTTTTACGGAATTTGGCTCCCAGCCATTGCTAGAAAAGCCCAAGCTGTGACCTAAGTGAAAAGCAAGGGGGACAGAAAAATGCTCCAGATTTCCAGAAAGTTCTTTATTAATGCCAGAAGCTTGTCTTCTCTATGTTCTTCTGCTCAGGTGTAACAGCCTCTGTTTGCAAAGACATGCCTTTGTGAGGTCAGGGACCTTACAGAAGCCACAGTGCTCAGTAATCAGGTACTTTGATGGCTGGATACAGCTGTTCTGTGGAGTTTTTGAGGAATAGAAAGCTATGCCAAAGCTGCATGGCAAGCTCAGGACTCTGTCTACAGCTCTTCAGCAATGGAGACCCCTGATCCCATTGCTTCTTTCTCCTCTGCCTCCTTCAGAGGTGCTGGGATGGTGCCCTTTTCCCTACCCTGTGATTCCTTGCCCTGCCAGCTACCTGCCCTGCCTCCCAGGTCTCATTTTCATTACTGGGTCCAGGAACCCAAGGCTCTGCCTTGTAGCAAAGCCCTTGGGCAGTTCTGTGTGCAAACAGTGTCTCAAAAAGAAGCTGGGCCTTGGCAGACAGGTGGCTTTTTTTAGTTTCAAGAAACTAAAATCTGTGCAAATAACCCCAGTACCCCAGAAAGCAATAACTACTTTCAAAACTAAAGGCAAAAGTCATGTGCTCTACAGGCCTAAACTTGAATACTGAATTCTATCTCATACGCAAATTATTCTTCGCCCTGGTATCAAAAGTACTCATAAGCATGTACCTATAAACACTCGTTAGCTTTAATTACACTGAGAATGCTTGTGAGGGTGGCTTGGGTTACTTGACTTACTGTACTAGTAAGAGTTTCTAAGGCTGACAGTTTCACACAGAAATTATTACATGTGTCAGAGATGAAATGTGGAATCAGAATCATAGAATATTCTGAGTTGGAAGGGGCACACCAGGATCATCCAGTCCAACTCCTGGCCCTGCTCAGGACACCCAACACGTGCATCCCCGGGAGCGCTGTTCAAACGCTCCTGGAGCTCTGGCAGCCTTGGGGCTGTGACCATTCCCTGGGGAGCCTGTTCCGTGCCCCAGCACCCTCTGGGGGAAGAGCCTTTTCCTGATATCCAGCCTAACCCTCCCCTGACCCAGCTCCAGCCATTCCCTCAGGCTCTGTCTCTCATCACCAGAGAGCAGAGATCAGGGCCTACCCCTCCTCTTCCCCTTGTGAGGAAGCTGCAGAACTGCTGTGAGCTCTGACCTCAGCCTCCTCTTCCCCAGATGAACAGTACATTTAACACAGCCTTGTTTGCAGTATTAGTAGCCAAGTTAGTGTGTTTCCATAATGATACTCTGGTCACTTGCAAATACTTTTCAACAGATATTGAAAACACAACAGGTGATTTAAAATTGCCAGGAAGAAGTGAGTCCCTTCGGTAATTAATTAATTAATTAAGTAAGTAAGCAATGATTATCACAGAAAACATCTTGCCTAAAGTCTGCATCACATTGAAAAGATGGTTGCTTCTCTGGGCAACCTGTGCCAGGGCCTCACCACCCTCACAGGGAACAATTTCTTCCTCATATCCAATCTAAACCCCTCTCTGTCAGTGTGAAGCCATTCCCCCTTGTCCTGTCACTCCAGGCCCTTGTCAAGAGTCTTTCTCCATCTTTCCTGTGGGCTCCCTTCAGGCACTGCAAGGCCACAATGAGGTCACCCCAGAGCCTTCTCTTGTCCAGGCTGAACAATCCCAGTTCCCTCAGCCTTTCCGCCCACCAGAGCTGCTCCATCCCTCTGCTCCCCTTGGTGTCCCTGCTCTGGACTGGCTCCAGCAGCTCCCAGTCCTTCCTGTGCTGGGCCCAAGGCTGGATGCAGCCCTGCAGGGGGGTCTCAGCAGAGCGGGGCAGAGGGGCAGAATCCCTTCCCTCACTCTGGTTCTATAACTGTATCTGATTTAAACATCATTTATTAGTGCGGGGGTAATATTATGTCCCCTTCCACCTGATATGATATCCAAATTCCCATCTCTTTAGAGTGGTTGTGTCTAATTGTCAATATTTTCAACGGGGTTTAGATGCCTGTGCCCGTTGGGACTGATTCAGTCATCTTCTAAAATTTGGTACTGAAATAAATGTCCTGATTGGCCTCATGCAACTGTGAGGTTCTGCGTACATGGGACTTGAGACTGATTGTACAGGAGCCTTTGTAAAACAAGGACTTTCAATCAAGTTTATAGGGAACACCTGTGGAAACCTCTGCGTACATGACACACAACCTCCAAACAATTTTCCAGTGACTTGTGTTGAGGAATGTTATGTACTGATATTTCTCACTGTATTTACTTTTCAAGTTCTTCATGTTGTAGCAAGTTACATACACACACACACACACATTCACAAGGTCTTTGCAAACATCTATGGGGACACCAAATATGCAAATTGTAGCCACAAGAAATTCTTTATAAGCAGCCAAGAAGTTGAAACAGATTTTCATAAAACCGTTGTTACCTGGTGAAAATATCAGCAGTCACTGAAGCCTTTATAGTCAGCATGTATCCCCTGCATCATATGGAGAGTTCCAGTGCCCATCAGGACGTCCTCTACAGGACCAGAGGCTCCTCGTCCTTCTTTGTAAGGCTCTTGTGAGCAAAAATGTGGCAGAATTGAGTGATACGTAGTTATTTGCAAGGGCAGCCATCAGACATCAGGCACATTCAGGAATGTTCATGAATTCCATTGCTGCAGTATCCAAGCGTCTCCCAGCTGTTTATGCATTGCTTCTTCCTTAAGCTCCATGTAACAGGGATCTGTCCATCCCATTTTCCAGGTCCAGCACCTGAGCACAGCTGGGACAGTTCATATTGCCAACGCTCTGCAAGAGCATAAAGGGGCAGAGGGACATCTAGTGGGATCTCTACTCTCTCTGCATTTGCAGGCCACCAGAAATCTTCGCACAGGGCTCACCTCACCTGTGACGCATCTTCAGAGCAGCACCCAGATCCTTCACTTCATGAGGATGCTGGGGCTGGACTGTGATTCAGACTGTGGATCTTGTGTTTACCTTTTCTGAAGATTCACAGTCTGCTGTGATTAAAGGTAAGAGGAGTGACTAATCGATTTCTGTCCGAGAGCTCACCTTGACAGACTTTCAGCAGCAGTGAGGTTGAAGGCATTTTGAAGGTTATCTTCATGAAAAAAGGACTGGCAACTTACACTGGAAAAAACCAAAAGTGTGATTAGCAACTTCTTTCTTGACATGACTGATGGCTGAGTGATTACAATGCACTGTACTGCCCTTCTCAGCTAGTGTAGAACAACAGTTTCATCCACTGAAGGCAAAAGGCAATGAGAATTTACATCAGACAGGGGTCTGTGACTAAACTACTCTGTCCGTGGATCCAGTCTGCAAGCTCTTCATTCTCTGCAACTGTCCTCAAGTTCTTTGTGCCAAAAGAGCAGAATTTCTTGCTGGCCAACATATGAACCCCTTCTAGTCACTGAACTTGTCTTTGAGGCATCATGGAAACTGGCTTTTTTAGGGAAGCAACACCTGAACCAGAGGAGAATTCAGCCAGGTTGCAGGTACAGCGCAGCAGGGCTCTGAAAGCCCGGGACATGTTCACCGTCCTACATGGACCATCATTTGTTTACATGGCAGTAGGACACCAAGGACAGACAAAGTGTGTGGGTTATGGAATCACAGAATCATGGATTGAGTTGGAAAGGACCTTAAAGATCATCCAGTTCCAACCCCTGCCACGGGCAGGGACACCTTCCACTATCTCCAGCTTGCTCAGAGCCCCATCCAACCTGGCCTTGGACACTGCCAGGGATGGGGCAGCCAGAGCTTCTCTGGGCAACCTGTGCCAGGGCCTCCCTACCCCCACAGGCAAGAATTTCTTCCCAATATCCCATCTAAACCTATTCTCTGTCAGTTTAAATCCATTACAACTTGTCCTGTTACTACATGCCCATGCAAAAAGTCTCTCCCCACCTTTCTTGCAGAATCCCTTCAGGTACAGGAAGGCTTTGGAAGAAGGCAGACCTGCATTCTGCCGTCTCATTAATGCTGCACATTATTGGCAGTGGATTCAACTGACAGAGGCCTGACTGTCACAGCCATGTGGCAATGAAATGACACAAAGATTTCCAGTGCCCCTGTTCAGTTCTGAATAATCAGCTCTTCCACAGCAATGGGGGAGTGGAGGTTTCTGGATGCTCCTCATGCAGAGACACAGAAGGGGACTGGAAGATGCTCTGCCCTGCTTTTGCCTTGGCCCTGCTGCTCCTTCTTGAGTGACTGAAGAGCCTGACAAGACACAGGGTAACCAAATGAATAAATGTTTGCAGGATTAGCTCTGTACTTTCTCCAGGCATCATTATTGGAATTTACACTTTTCACCTGAATCTATTTAATCAGTATTTGCACATATGACATTTGGTGCAGTCAGAGATGACGTAGAATCCAGGGATAGGGTGGAGTGTTTCTGCATGTTCCTTTTAGGGGTTTTCCTCATTACAAGTGACCTGCAACGAAAATTGAGCATCCTTTGCTTTGCATCACGTTTAGTCAAAGACCTGACCAAAATATGCTAAAATTTAGATGTATTTTCCTTTCAGTCGGATTATCCTTTGAAACTCTGAGCAAGCCCTGCCTGACAACACAAAGGAATTTTCCCATGGATCAGCTAAAGCTGACTCACATGAAAGACTTGCCCAAAGTGGTCATGCCCTCTGAGCAAATACCACAGGCATGAGGATCTCTGCTCTTGGCCTAACAGCACTGTTAGGATTCCAGGGACCCAGCCTCGGAAGGCAGCTTTTATTGGAGGAGGGGAGGTCTCCTACCTGTGACCCAGCCAATCTGCTCTGCTATTTATCTATGTTGCTAACTTGCAGGGGAGGTGAACGTTTTGCTCTGTCACTGCACCGTTGCAAGAAATTTCCTGCCTGGCCCCCGAAGTTCACCAAATAGCACCAGCTGTTTGCTTAAGCAGGTACAGCACATAGCAAAAGGCACTGCTGTGACTCAAAGGAAGAAAGAAATAAAATCATCTGATCACGAAAGCTTTCAGCACCAGGTTTTAATGCTGGAGTGAAAACCTAACGGAAGCTGTGCACCCTTCTAAGATAAATATTTCCTCTGCTGGAGTTGCTGAGTGTATCACAGATCAACAACCAGGAAGGCTTTGCTTACTCATCCCTGCCACGTGTTTCTGGAGTGGTTTTCTGCTCTTTTAATATTACCAAGGAGTGCATCCTCTGGCTGCCCTGGCTTGTTAGAAAGGCAATCGCATGCTGAGCAAAGCGTCGGAACAACCCACAAAGTGCTGATGCAAATAGAGACAGAATTTTGCAGCCCTCAGAGAGACACAGAGAGAGTTAAAGCTTCAGGCCAATGTGTTGCTGAAATTTTAAAGCTAAAAGGATTTTGAACTAACCTTTTCATTTTCTCCCTGAACTTTTTGTTTACTCTCTGCTCTTTTGCTCAGTGAAAGTAAAGCAGGCAAGACAACATCACTTGCTGTTTCCAACTGGCTTCTGCTTTGTTTCTAATACTCCTCTGGAAGAGTTCTGTCATACAACTCACAGCATTTCAAGAAGACATTTTATTAATTGGGTACCTGTCCCTCACTTTCCATTTTCTTATCTCTGGTTGCACTTTAATAATATTTGGGCTTAAGTTATTTGTCATTTTCCCTTTGTATTTAATCTGGTCCATTTCTGTGTTTGAATTTGGGTTTTCAGTACGCTCACATGTGATCTGTGCCAAAATAGAGGCAAAGTCTCTTCTCACATTCCTAAAATATGTGGCACTGGGATAACAATTTCAAAATTATGTGGCAGCTTCTTTTAAACAGGAAAGTGGGTTTCACTCAGCTGTATATAAAAGCCAATAGTACACTTGGTGGTAGTCCCCATATTATTTGTTTTAAATCATGTTCCATTTCATGCTCTCCCCACATTCCCTGTTTCCAGTATCCAGCAGATTTTTGTATTGACAAATGTGTGACTTTTACAGGAAGCTGTTGTGGAGAAAACCTGTGGTTCTTCTGCATGGGCTGAGCATAGTTGTGGCTTCTGACCCTGGGGAGAGCTGCTTGAGTTTGGGATTATCCCATCAGATGGATGCTTCTAATAAAACTCCCAGCAGCCAGATAGCTTATCTGTGTTACCACCACACAGTTCCAGAGCCAACATTCCCCTCAGCATGAAGGGGTGAATACTGAGTGTCATTATTCATTTTGAGTGTGCTCAGGTTGTAGCTGAGCTTCCACAGTGACTGCAGCTGATCTGAATCAGGGCTGCCTTGCCCTTTCTCACTCTCTTCCTGTAATCCACCAGGTAAATCCATCCTGCTAAACCTGCAGCAAACCCTTCTTAAAAGCCATCAAAGAGTTTTCTGCCATCTTAGCAAGATGTTCTGTGTGGTTTCTTATGGTTCCAGAAGAAACTACTGATGAGAGGTGGCCAGATAACAGAAAGTATACCAGAGCAGAACTGTGACAGAGTTCGAATAAGGGAGCACTGTTTCTTGGAAACTGCTGGAAATACTCATCTCCCCTTCCTTTGGGCTGAAACTGTGAGTGTCCTGCTGCCCTCGCTCTGCACCTCCTCTTTGTTTTCCCCTTGTTGTGATTTATTGGGTTGGATTCTGTGGCTGCTTCTTGGCTGAGTGCAGCCAAGGTATGTAAATTGCTTTTTAACAGCTAATATGCACCCACACTCCTGAAAATAATCAAAAAAGGCAAAATAATATCATCAGCAGTGAGTTACAGGAGATCAAGAAAGCATCCAGAGGTAAAAGTCAGTGGCTGGCTGGCCAAGTCCTGCATACTGTCACAGCTGTTTTCAGAATAATCTGAGTGGAGAGCAAGTTTTGTAGCTTGAAATTAAGATTTTAAAGGAAAGGACTGCCTCTGTGGCTGCAATACATACTGTGTGAACTGGACTTCTCTGAACTGAGCAAATTTTCTTTTTATAGAAATTTCAAACCCAAAATACAGTGTTTCATCCTCCAGTGACATCTCACTACTTGTCCTGACTTGGTCCACTTTAAATAAAGGACAATGGGTGCAGCTCTGCTGACACCACCCCCACCCGCAGGGCTGCATCCAGCCCTGGGCCCAGCACAGGAAGGACAGGGAGCTGCTGGAGCCAGTGCAGAGCAGGGACACCAAGGGGAGCAGAGGGATGGAGCAGCTCTGCTGGGAGGAAAGGCTGAGGGAACTGGGATTGTTCAGCCTGGAGAAGAGAAGGCTTTGGGGTGACCTCATTGTGGCCTTGCAGTGCCTGAAGGGAGCTCACAGGAAAGATGGAGAGAGACTCTTGACAAAGGCCTGGAGTGACAGGACAAGGGACAATGGCTTCACACTGACAGAGAGCAGGTTTAGATTGGATATGAGGAATAAATATTTCCCTGTGAGGGTGGTGAGACCCTGGCACAGGTTTTCCAGAGAAGCTGTGGTTGCCCCATCCCTGGAAGTGTTCAAGGCCAGGTTGGACGGGGGTCTGAGCAAGCTGGGATAGTGGAAGGTGTCCCTGCCCATGGCAGG
>VZRS01005469.1:37836-93296 GCA_013398055.1 Ifrita kowaldi | reverse complement strand
AAAGACGCGGAACGGCGCTCGGAGCATCGCGTTTTGCGTTGTGGGGCGGTGCCCACCTTCCTTTGCCCCCCCCCCCGCCCCCTCCAGGCCCTGATCCCGATCCAGGCTGAGCGATGTGACAGGAATTTGTGCCTGGGCCTGGCTTTTATCATGCAGATTGCGCATAAATCATGCTAATTGACCCTGGAGTCAGGGATGACTTCAAGGTCAGCTTGGATTAGGCTTGGAGTATCCTGGTCTAGTGGGAGATGTGCCTGCGCGTGGCAGGGGGTTGGAATGACATAAAATCCCCTCCATCCCAAACATTTATAGGGTTTAACGATACCACGGTGGTGTCAAACGGGTGCAAGAAGAGATCTCCGCCCGAAATCCCACGTTAAATCCCTCACCCCTGTATTTAAGTTTGCCATTCCCTCTGTGTAACAACTCCGAGTTGGATTTTAACTTCCCGGGGTGAAAATCCTCATTTATTCCCGCAATGAGGATGGAGGGAGAGATCAGGGAGCTGCGGGACAGCTTACAGCAGGATGAGCCAGCTGCGACCCAGCATTCCCATTCCTCTGAATCCCCTTGGCCTCCCTCTGGAGCCCTCAAATTGTTTCATCCCTGCCTGGGCTTGTGCCTGGAGCTAGCACGACTTTGCTCAGATTTCTCGGCTTGCATAAGGTTTTCCCGCTGGGATTAACCCCTTGGAGAGGCAGGGACCGCCTGGAACCATAGCCCAGAGCTGATCACCTGAATCCCTGCAAAATTCAGACTGTGGGGACTAAAAGGATGCGGCAATGGGGCTCCGGATTTGCCAGCAGCTCTCCGAGGGCTGAGTCAAAGCCTCCTGCTTTTCCTGAATTTTATGCTTAACTGAGGAGTCAAAGAAATTCAAATTTACACAACAGTTGATTTGACAAGAAATGTGTCATTCTCGTTCTGCTTGGGGTGATTCGAAAGCAAAGCTTTGCTTGGACACTAAAAAATTAGGGAATCTGTCCTTAAACATTCCTGCTCCTTACCTGCAGGAATCAGGGATGAGGATTTCTGGGGGCTTCTGCTGGATCAGGAGGCAGGGAAAGGCTCTGGATACCCCTGCCACGTGCAGGGTTGTTAGGGATAACTCAGCCAGGAATACTGGGATATTTCTGATGTTACTTTCTAGGAAGAAATTCTTCCCTTTGAAGAGCTGGATGAGGTTGTCCAGAGGAGCTGTGGCTCTCCCATCCCTGGAAGTTTTTATAGACCAGGTTGGATGGGGCTTGGAACAATTTAGGATAGTGGGAGGTGTCCCTGCCCATGACAAGGAATGAAATGTGATGGACTTCGAGATCTCTTCAACTCAAAGCTCTCTGCGATTTTATGAGATTTGGGAGACGCTGCTGGGAATTCACTCCTCTCCGTGCCTCAGTTTCCCCAGCAGCAGGAGCAGTTGCTCCTTTCCCACCCACGGGGGAGCGACGGGAACTGCTCGGGCTTCGCTTCTTCCGCCAGGGCTGGATTTTCCAAGCTCAGCACTTGTGCAGAGCCAATCCTTGGAGCTGGTGAAGTGCTGTGGGAGTGAGGATGTGTTGGATACCCGAGCCGGGTGGGAGCAGACAGCTTTTCCATGGATGGGCTCATCCTGCAGCCGGGCCGGGGCAGGGGGGGAGCGGATCAATACCGCGGGTACGGAGAGAGCTGGAATAAGCCGAGCTTTGTACGTGAAGCCTGAGCTCCCAGGGCTCCCAGTAAAGGCCGTTATCTCCAGACATTCCCGGCTGTCTGGATCCCCTCACAATACAGAGACATTCCAACCAGGATATGAGTCAGCTCGCAGGGATCTCTCCCTGATCCGGCCCAGCACCACTTTGCGCTGTTGGCTGACGCTGCCTGGTGTGGGGTGACACCTCCTTTGGGGACAAGGACCAGCCAGGGAGCCCGGTCCGTCCCTATCCATCCTTCCTGATTCCGTCTGCATCCCCTCCGGAACTGCAGCCGCGGAGCTCCCCAGGCGTCCGTGTGCTCATCCCAAACTTATGAGGAAAACAGCCAGGGGAAAAGGCACGTGGAATTATCCCTTAATTTCTGGGCTCTGAGGGTGACTCAAACAATTTTCCTGGTCCACAGAGCTTCTGGCTTTATCCGTGAAATTCGTAGAACAGGAGAAGGAACTGAAAAGACCCTCCAGATCAATTGATTTTTGCCCAATAAAATCCAGTTACAAAAGCACCACAAGGAAAGCTGGAAAAGGTTCGTGTTCCCCAACTGTGCCCCATCCAGGTGTCCTGGCCACATTCCCACACTTTCCAGGGACTCCAGTTTGGGTACCAGCCTGTCTAACCAGTCCAAACTGGGATTGGGAGAAGAATGCAGCTGGATTTTGGGCCTTGATCCACGTCCTGTCTCTGACCGGGAGAAATGCAAGGCAGGGTGGACAAGCAGAGAATTCCCAGAGTTTTCTCCCTGTTGCCGGCAATTTGTTCTCTCGAACCAGCAGTTTTCCATCTGTATTGTGGTAGTGGATGGATTTTTCCCTTGTAATGTGCCCATTATCCATGCAAAGCTTCAACATCCTGGAGCAAGGAATTCCCTGGGTGTGGAACTCAACAGCCAACAGAGAGGGAAAACTTTGCTGAGACCCGGAAAAATCAGTTCAGTTGTGAAAAGGGAAGAGCTGTGAAATCTGAGATATTTATCCCAACAATCACTGGAAATGACCCACACAGGCTCTTCCCAATTTGGGAGCTCTTAACTCTTCCCCTAAATGTTGGTGTTTAGTATCTTCCACAACATATTTGGGAACAAATAAAATCCGGGATGGGGGATTTTTTTGAGGTACGCCATTCCAGCCGTTTCCCCGCTCCTCCTTCCTCCCCACCTTCCCATCTCATTTCCTCGGGAGCCAAAGGAATCTGTCTGCCTGATGGATGGCTCCTGACAAGCTGAGCAGCCAAAGATCACATGTCAATAGGGCCATAATTAGGAGAATTGAGCCCTGTCAGGGCCTCCCGGAAATTTATCTGGAATCAATGGCCAATAGGGTGGAAGGAATGAAGATGTGGGAGTGTTTGCTTTGGAGCTGCCATGGATTTTTACACCCTGTCTGCACAGGGATCCTGCCGGCCGGGCCTTTCCTGCTGCCTGAAAGAGGAGAGGATTATGGAATTAGCCATGGAGATCTGCCCCGGCACCCGCTGACCCCTCTGGGGATGTGGCCGCACCCCCAAAGTGGGGACAGCAAGAGGGGAGAGTGGGATAGAGGATGGGATTCAATGTTTTGCTCTTCCTTCCAGTGGGAAAGAGCACGGCAGCAATCCCAGACACGGGTCCCTTTTGGGGCGCGGGGTGGGAATTTGGGGACATGAGGGAATTTTTGGAAATGTCCCCAGATTCCCCCTTGTCCACAAATACTCCATGTCCCCAAATGCCCCCAATGTACCCAAATCCCATTTCCCCCTAACCCCATCCCCAATGTCCCTGAATTCCTCCCAATGTCCCCGAATCTCCCCCATGTCCCCCAATCCCCTCCCCATCCTCAAATCCCCCCATCTCTCCCCAATGTCCCCAAATTCTGCCTCTGTGTTCCTAATTTCCCATGTTGCCAAATCCACTCATGTCCCCAAATCTCTCCCACATCCCCAAATTCCATCCCAAATTGCCACGTCCCCAAATCCCCCCCAGTGTCCCCGTTTTCCCACATCCCCAAATTCCCACTCCATGTCCCACACTCGGGACCCCACATCAGGGTCTTGGATCCCTGGTATCTACCCGGGGATGCGGGATGGGAGAGGCAGCAGCTGGGGAGGACAAGGACATTGTCCCATTGTCACCTCCCACCCTCAGCTGAGGCAGGGCTGGGGTCTCATCACTCACAAATTAAACCTGGATTAAATCTCCAAGTGGGGACCAGCCTGTCGCAGTTTTCCAGGGATAGTACTGGCAAAAAAAAAGTTGGGATTTAGGAATTGACTTCCTCTGGAGGCTGCTTGAATCTGAGACACTACGGGGATTTTTTGCAGCCCTCCCCACACCTGTGGCACTTTCTGGATGTCCCTGAATCCCAAATCTCCCTGCAAGATCCTTGGCACTGATGAAGGACTGGGGGGGATTTCACTTCCGTGGGCTGGGGCCGAATCCTTTTTGCAATTCCAGAGCTCTCAGGCAAAGAAAAGCTTGGGATGCCCTGGGAAACCCTTCAGCATCTGCTTTAATGCTTTGTTGGTGCAGGGGTCAATGGCCCGGCCCCAAAACTGTTGAACCATGAAAACAGCTGAGGTTAAAGCCAGAAATCCTTTGGAAATGCTTTTGGATACCAGGCAGGATGGAGCTGGAATCACACGAGTCAGAGGGAAGCAGCAGGCAGGGAATGATCCGTCCCTGCCAGGGGAATGATGCTGGGATTGGGATATTGGGGTACCACGCTGTGGTGTTTCTCCCCCAGGATTGAAATAAACGAGTGAAATCTTTGGAATTCCAGTCTTGTGCTCCCCATTGCTCGCTGGGGGGGTGGACCCCGCTTCCTATCCATGGATTTCACCCCCGGCATGCAGCAGGCATTCCATGCTCCCTGGACTGAGCACATCCAGCTTGCCCATCCCACAAAGGCTGCCCCTGCTCACCCAGCCTGCAAAATCAAAGCTTGGAAAAATTCCCAGGGATTAGGGCTTCAAATCAGTGAAATCATCGATTCCCTGTTGGGAATTAGGGATCAAAAAGGCTCTCCCAGCTCGTTTTTGTCATGGAAGCATCCTCCTGCTCCCTCCACAGCCAAAATCCCAACTTTTCATCATATCCCGGTGTATCCACCAGTCCCCACAGCCCTTACCGAGATTCATTTCACTTCTGAAAACCCCACAGGATTGTAGGAAAAAAAAAATCAAGGCAAGATGGAAGGATCCAGAGCCCTCCAAAGGCTGTGGATACCACGGAGCTCCTAATTTATTGCTTCTGTAATTGGGGTTAATTACTGGTGACCAAATTTATCTTCTCGCCTCTCATTAATCCCAAACACAAAAGAACCCTGTTTGCAATCAATTGCTGTTTAATTACAGCACAATAGCTGCCTCCCAAGATCGAAATCCCGCCTGGCTCCAGGTCTTGAGGAGGATGGGAGTGGAGAAAGTGGAGGATGAGGATGCCAGCTGGGATTGGCGTCTTGTATTCCAGGGACTTGTGAAATCCAGGAAGAGCTGGGGGAAATTGTTGAAGGATCAGGGAGTGGCTTTCAACCGGGGAGAAATGAGAGGGAACGACCTCAGGGAAGATTTAGGTTGGATATTAGGAAAAAATATAATGGAAAAGGTCGTCGAGCCCTGGAAAAGGCTGCCCAAAGAAGTGGTGGAGTCCCCATCCCGGGAGGAATTTCAAAGCCACGGAGAGGTGGGATTTAGGGATATGGGTTGGTGGTGGAATGGGCAGTGCTGGATTAATTGGACTCAATGACCTTTGAGGTCTTTTCCAACCTAAAGGATTCCATGATTCTGGGATTTGGGTGGAAAACACGTTCCATGTGAAACCTTTCAGGGAGTATTTGGTCCGGTCTCAACCTGAAGACAGCAGGAATGGAAATTCCTTCATCCAGGAGAACAAGGAAACAAGGTTCCAGCACTTCCCAGGGCTTTTTTGTTTGGACTGAAGGTGTTTGAGGCGAGATTCAGCAAAGGACATGGAAGGCAAGGAAGAAAGGGGAAAAAATGGGAATTGTGGGAAAGCTCTTATTTCTGCAGGCAAAGCCCAGTTTCCTATCCTGGATCCCCCATTCCTGGGGACAGAACTCATCAGTCCCAGGATCACACCTGAAATCCCCCAATTTTTTTTTCCCAGGAGAAATACTTCCTTGGCACTGGTGCCTGTCCTGCCCCCTCATTTATCCCGATAAATGTTCTGGATTAAATAAACTCCCCTCCCAGCCCATCCCTCCCTCCCCATTCCTTAGGAGCCATCAATCTCCAGGATTATTGAACCCGGTTTGGGAGTTAGTGGGGTGTTGAAAAAGCTCCCGTCTTCCCTTTATCACTTTCAGGTCAGTCCATCGGATGGGAATCCATCAGGGAAAGTAATGGGAGAGGCTGTGCTGATCTATGGCTCCCTGTTCCCGGATCAATCCCGCTCTTCCCCGTCTGTCGTGGGGGCTGTGAGGATCCAGGGCTGGAGATACTCTACTCCCTTCTCTTAAAACACTGCATTCATCAACACTTCCCATTCCTGCAAGGATTTCGTCCTGGGATGTGCTGGAGATGGGATAAAACATCCTCTGAGTCAGACAAGGTGGAGGCTGAATTCCTCTTGGAATTTCAACTCCTGCCTGGAGCCTCTTGCTGACATTTATTGCATTTGTGTGGATTTAAGGGATTATGAGCAGCCAAAACCTGGACTGAGCTTGAAATTCATCATATCCCAAAATTTAGCTGCTCCCAGGATGGTGCTGAGATGGTTCATCCACCCGGGGCCAGGAGTCAGGACCAGGAGCTGGGTTTGGAGCTGTTTTTCCACCTGGGCATTCCCAGTCACCCTCTTCCCATGCCCTGCGCAGATCCAGAGGGAAGAGCACCACCTACTGAGTCTCCCTCACCTCTTCCTTCCCTTTTTAATTTTTTTTCCCCATTTCTCAATCTATTTTATTCCTTTTTGTGTTCTTTGCTTCTCCCTGGGAAAGGCAGGAGCACGTTTAACTCCAAGGAACCCTCCTGATCTCTCCAGACGTTTCTGCTTGTTCTGATTTGCTCGTGTTAATGAGACTTCCTTGGGATCTTTCTGCTTCCTGCCTTCGGGAATTAACAGCACCTCCAGCCTGATGCCTCCCCAGATCCAGGTTTTCTCTCAGAGCATGTGTGGGAAATGAAATAAATTAGGTAAATTTTGCCTCAAAATCTGGATTTAAGCTAAATATTGGAGAATTTGCTAAAGCAGGAACAGATGCAGGAATACATACCTGTGGATGGATTTTTCCATATGTAGGAATACGTGTCCCTGGATTTGTTTCGGCCAAGGATTTAGGGAGTTAGCTGGAGACTTCCACATCTGGGTTCAGCTCCCGCCCCGACACAACCCTTTTAATATTGATTAAACACTGAAAAATTCCTTGAAAACAGATTGGGAGAAACCCAGAGAAATCCACCCTGGTGCTTCTTGATTATTTTTAACTGGGAGATGATCCAACTTTTTAAGGATAAGACCTCAGCCATGTTATCCCGAAGCCCTTCATTAGCATCCAGTGCTAAATTAGACTAATTAAAGGTCCTTTTGTTGTTTCTTCCTGTCTGGTTTATTTGTTTGAGCCATAAAAGTGTTTGTGTTTCTCCCAAGGGAATTGGGTCGGGAATTGGCACAGGATATTTTGTAAGGATTTACAAAACCCCCTGAGTCCCCTCACCTGCTTCCAAAGGTCTCAACACTGTGGATATCCCAGGAAGAACTTGCTGGGAAGTGGGAATGAGGAGATCCAGCTCCTTGCCAGTCCACAACATTCCCTACTTTTTGCTTCCAGCATCCAGCTCTGAGGTCTGTGTGAAGCTGAGGGGCACCAGAGGCACCAGAGCTTTCTTTCCATTGAGGAAAAAACCACAAATGTGGCATCCCTATGGATCAAACGTGGTCTGTGAGGAGTGATTGGGAAGACAGGAGATTGTTTATCCCAGAGAATGAAGGGAGCTGGGATAACAGCCGGCAATTATGTAAAGGGCTTCTGCAGGAAGGGGAGGGCCACGTTTCCCTGTGAATAGGACAAGGAATAAGGAGCTTAAAAACCAGCAAAGGAGATTTAGAGCTGTGGGATAGAGAAGGGCTGGGATTAATTGCTGGGAGGAGGGGAAGGGTGGGATCTCCACGGATGGAGGTTTGGAGGACAAATGTGTCAAGAAGAGCTTAAGGAGAGTGGATTCATCCATGGGACGGGGAGCAGGGAAGATAAACATCCACCTGGATGTTTTTCCAGTGTTTTGGGTGGCTCGCAAGGCAACATGAGTGGATTCTGGGATTTCTGGAGAGGGATGGGGGGTTTGGCAGCTTGGGAATTTCTCCTCTGTGAGGCTCCTGCTCATTCCCTGGAATGAGCTGTGTGGTGCCACACGGAGCTGCCTCTCCAAAGATTTCCCTGCCCTCACTTTTCCCAGCTCCACAGATCCCAAGGTGACCTGGGATGCGTGTTCATTGAATCATGGAATGGTTTCGGTTGGAAGGGGCCTTCAAGATCATCCAATCCCAACCCCCTGCCATGGCCAGGGACAATTTCCACTATCCCAGGTTGCTCCAAGCATCATCCAATCAAGGCCTTCCACGCTTCCAGGGATGGGGCATCCACAGCTTTCTGGGCATCGCATCTCAGCCTCTCTCCCATCTTTCCGCCTTGGGAGCTGGAAATGGTTTTTGAGTGGGAATCATCCAGCCAAGCCGCGGTGATCCCATCACCCCGCGGAAGTAAATCTGCTGATGGAGCAGAAGTCGGAAATAACCCAGCAAAAACTTGAGACAGCTCTCGCTTCCAGTAATTCCCAGGGAGAGGTGTCAGCCATGATTTCCAGGAGCCACACGCAGCAGAAAGCAGGGAATTGCTGGCAGCACTAATGAAGTTACGGCCGTCCGGTGATTGGGTTAGGAGATCCTCTGGGAGCGGCCGGCGAGGTGATGGACGGAAAGCAGAACAGGAATTAAATTGCATTTCATTTCAATTTGGCCATAAATTTGATGATTTCGTCAGATAAGGAATAAAGGGGGAAGGGAGGAGGGGGAGGAGAGGGAGGGATCTGTGGGCAGGGAGCGAGTGGGACATGAGGAATTACATTGTCCCGGTTTGTACCATTGTAGGTCATTCCTCAGAAGTGCCAAAGGTTTTATGGATAGGAGGTAAATCACCTGCTCCCTATGGATTATTCGCTCCAGCAATAAAGGTTGGGAATACAGGTTATCGAACTGCCCTGGGATTTATGGGAGAGGATGCAGTGGGTGAAGAGAGGAGATGGACCGTTGTTGCCACTTTGACGGGACGCTCCACTTGGCGGCAGTGGTTTGTGTCACCTGAGTCACCTGCTGAAGTTTCACCAGGGTGGAGACATTTCCAGGCTGCAACTGATGCAGGAGCCAATGATAATTCCCAGTTTTGGATGCATCCAGAGGGACCTGGGCAAGCTTGAGAAGCGGGGCCATGGGAATCTCATGAGGCTTGACAAAACCAAGTGCTGGTGCTGCACCTGAGTGAGGGTCAATCCCAGTGTCAGTCCAGGCTGGGGATGAGCAGATGGAGCAGCCCTGGGGAGAAGGACTTGAGGGTGCTGGTGGGTGAGAGGCTGGACATGACCCAGCCATGTGTGCTCCAATCCCAGAAACCCAATCGTGTCCTGGGCTGATCCCACAATGCTGGCAGCAGTACAGGGGGGAATTCTGCCCTTCTGCCCTGCTTAGGTGATATCCCACCTGGAATGTTGCATCCAGCTCTGAGGTTGCAGCACAAGAAGGACATGGAGCTGTTGGAGCCGGTCTAGCGGAGGCACCAGGATGATCAGAGGGGTGGAGCAGCTCTGCTGCGAGGAAAGGCTGAGAGGATTGGGATTGTTCAGCCTGGAAAAATGAAGGCTTGGAGTGACTGAATTGTGGCCTTCCAGAACTAGAAGGAGCTGAAAAAAAGATGGAGAGGGACTTTTTACAAGGGTCTGGAGTGCCAGGAAAAGGGTCAATGGCTTCCCACTGATAGAGAGTAGGTTTAGATTGGGTATTGGGGCAAATTCTTCACTGTTTGAGGGGTGAGAATCATGGAATCATGGAATGGTTTGGGTGGGAAGGGACTTTCAAGATCACCACGTTCCAACCCTTCCACTAGACCAGGCTGCTCCAAATCCTGTCCAAGCTGGCCTTGGAAACTTGCAGGGATGGGGCAGCCACAGCTTCTCTGGGCAACCTGTGCCAGGCCCTCCCCACCCTCCCAGGGAAGAATTCCTTCCCGGAGAGAATCAAAAATCTCCAGCACTGGAATCTAATACTGGAGAACTTCCAGAAATACTCGGGGTTCATTCCAGTTTGGTAACACTGCAGTTCCAGGCCCTGACGAAGCTACCAAATTAACTCATGGGAATGAGAAGCATCCTCACGGCAGTATTGCCCTGGAATGTTCACGGGATCACTGGGAAACACTCAAGGGACAGGCTGTACTACGTTTCCTTAGCACGCTGATATCTCCATAGCTGAATAATCCACTCCCTGATATACCGGAATTCCCTCTGGATTTTGGGACGTCCTGAGGTCTCGGTACAAGGTGCCATTTTTAGGCCAAAATTGTGACACCTCTCATCATGTGACACCTCATCACCACCATGAACATCTGGGTGTGTCAAGGCTTCCGTCCCAAACTGGTGACATCCTTGGATATCTCAGTAAGTTTCAGCCTTATTTTGCTGTGCCTTGCAAGTAGGGAGATTTTCATCCTGAATGGATGAAGGACTGGAAGCATTTTTGGTGGGATACCTGACTATCCCACAATTTGTGGGATATCTGGATATCCCATAATTTGTGGTAAAGTGATGGCGTGGTGCACAACCCTAGTTTCCATGACCAAGAGATTGCCATTCCTTGAAATATGATGGATGGACTCGAAGGATGGGGCCGGATGTGAGGTGACTTCATGTCCAGCTCCTGCTCAGCATTTCCCCCGTTCAAACATGGGAAGCTGAACCAGCTTCTGATGGAGACTTTCTCCATGGATCCTTCTCCTCGTGAAAGTGAGTCTGAGACCCTTCTGATCCCAGGCTTATCCCGGAACTTCGAACATGGAGTGCAGCTTCACAGCCCTCTGGGACTTCACTGGACGACCACGCACGTGGGATCTGCAGGAATATTTTCTCCTGTGAAGGCTGGAGGGTGAAAACATCAGCAACACAACTCAGGGATGTGGTAAAGAAATTCCAGTGGGATGTTTTAAGTCCTACCAGGAGCTGCTGAGGGAGCTGGGAGAGCTCAGCCTGGAGAAAAGGAAGCCCAGGGGGGACCTTCTTGCTCTCCACAACTCCCTGGAAAGAGAGGGGAGCCAGGTCGGGGTCAGGCTCTGTTCCCAGGGAACAAGGGACAGGACAAGAGGAAATGGCCTCCAGTTGTGCCAGGGGAGGTTCAGGTTGGACATCAGGAGGAATTTCTTCATGGAAAGAGTTGTTAAGCGTTGGAAGGGGCTTCCCAGGGAGGTGGTGGAGTCCCCATCCCCAAGGGATGCCTGGATGTGGCACTCAGTGCTCTGGTCTGGTTGAGAAATTTGGAATCAGCCACAGGCTGGACTCAGTGATCTTGGAGGTCTTTTCCAGCCTCACACATTCTGGGATTCTGGGATTCTGTGGTTCTTTGTTGATGCCGAAATTGTCTGGGACAGTCCCAACCCCTGGATCTGCATAATTAAAGCTACAAAGCCGTGCTCTGAACAAGGCCTCTCGGATCTGTGCTTGGATCAATCATCCCACAGGCCACACCACCACATTCCCACATTCCTGCTGCACCCGGCTGCCATGGGGACGGGACATGGACGAGCTGTGCTGAGCCTGGGAGCTGTTTTGTGCTGGTCCAGCAATGCCAAATGTGACGGGAGCTTGGCCTGCCCTTGAGGCCAAAGCTTTTAAACTCGTGTGAGAGAGAGGCCAAAGATACTCCCCATCAATCTTAACCCTGGAGCTCCGGCTGCGGCAGGAATGGGAAGGAATTGGATTCCAGCAGGAGTCTGGCAGTTTTGTGGGCATAATTAATATACGTCACTGCCAGGAATTCCTGTGTAGTCGTACAGATTTTGACCTGTATTTGGGATATTCCTCTGGAGAGAGCAGATGGGAATCTGTTTTAAAAGGAATCTTTAGTGGAACTTCCACATGCTCAAAGTGAGGGATTACAAGCTTTCCCAAAATAATGACTGGGAGGTACAAGGGGAAAAAAATGCCGGAATCTATTTCACATGCACAATAATTTACTTTTAGATGTGCAGTAAAGATTTTATATGCACAATAATTTACTTTTACACGTGCAATGATGTTTTTACACACGGAATCATTCATTTTTATGGATAAAAGCTGACCAATTAAAAACCCGGGTGTTAAACATCCCTCCCACCAATCCTGAAGGATTTGTTTTGGAGTAAAGCTTCACTCAGGCCTAACATCAACACTTTCCTGCAGGATTGTTGTTGATTTTCCAGCTGGTTCCACGTGCTGCACCTGATTCTTTTTCAGTTCACCCCCACGGAAAGTAGGAGCAGCTCCATGGGCTGTTGGGAAGGGGTGTGAGGGCCACATCACCTGGATTGTCACCTGCTTTTCCCCATGATCCATCCTGGTCAGCTGCCTGACGCTGGGGCAGGAATATCAGCCCCAGCAGGAAGAAATGGGAAAATATTTATGGTATCATAAAATCGTGGAATGGTTTGGGTTGGGAGGGATTTCCAAGATCATCTAATCCAACTTCCTGTCATGAGCAGGGACACCTTCCATTAGACCAAGGGAAGTCCCATCCAAGTCCCATCCAAGCTGGACTTAAAGAATTTCCGGGATGGGGCAGCCACAGCTTCTCTGGGAATTCCATTCCAGGCCCTCACCATCTCTACATGGAAAAATTTCTTCCCAATGCCCCATCTTTTCCGTTTGAAGCTGTAGTGGTGGGATTTCCCATCAGCGGAGCTGAGCAATTCCAAAAACAATTTGAAGACTCCAAAGGGTCCATACAGCTCAGACGAAAAGAGATAAGGCCATGAGAAATTCCAGCTGTTGAAGGATCAGGAAAAACTTTGCTCAGAGACCTCAGATCTGCTTCCGTCTTTTTTTTTTCCATGAATCTCTTCACTTGGCCAAGTCAGATGGGGTTGGAGCTTCCATCCCTCAGGTGAATATTTTGATCAGACAACACAAGTTTAGGGGCCTGTGTTCTCTCAGTTTTCCCTGCATATTTAATTCCATATTTTAATGGGATACACTTCAGAGCCCTCTATCCAGGATGGATTATTAATCTCCAGGGAGCTGAATGGAAAGGGAATTATCTCCTTGTTGTCCCTGAGGCTTCATCCCCGTGGAAAACCCTCTGCTGCAGTGAACTGGCAAATTCACTGTATACATCACCAGGATGATCTGAAGGAATAAAGGGACTGAAAAAATTAAGGAATGCTTCCCAATATTCTGGAATTTGGTGGATTAAACATCCCAGCACAGGCCAGGGGGTCACCTCCAAGCAGGGCTGTCCTGGTCACGCTGAGTCTTTGCCAGTGGCGACTCAGTTACTTTGAGTGGGAATCTCAAATTACTGCAAACCTGGCGGATTCCAGGGAAGAAGAGGTGGAAGGGACTGGAAATAGAAATGATTGTCCCCGGTCTAGGAAAAAAGAAGTTCACAGGATCTTTGTCTTTGGACAATTTGGGTGAGGAGGGAAGGAAAAGAGGAAAAGAGAAAGGTGGATTGTCAAGTGTAACAAAACAGCACAAACTGAAACACTTTCCTTGGAGAAATCCCAATCCTGAAAAATAAACTAGTTTTGAGTTCATAAATGTTCAGTAGGAGCCTGATGCAGCAGGACGTGAAAAAATTTCTTTTCATCCAGAATTTCTATGTTTGCAAGAAAAAAAAAATACTTCCATGGGAACTTTTTTTTGGAGGAGCTGTTCCTCCAACTTTAACCACTAGAGTGCTCAAGACTCTGGTTTTGGGGTATTTTGAGCAAGGAATTGGGGGAAATCAGTGAAAGTGTCAAGCCATGGGGAAATTCGATGGAAAAATTATCCGGAATGGTTATGGATCAATGTCCTAATAGAGGGGGCAGGAATTCTGCAGGTTGGTGGTGTCTGCACTTGATAGCACTTCCCAAACAAAGGAGCTGTGAAACACCTTAAGGATTTACCTGCAAACTGTCCTAAAAGTCATCTCATTCCAATTCCCTGCTATGGGAGGGACACCTTCCACTATCCCAGGTTGCTCCAAGCCCTGTTCTGGAACACTTCCAAGGATGGGGCAGCCTCTGCTTCTCTGGGAATTCCACTCACCACCCTCAGAGTTAGCTCAGAAGAGCTCCTTGATTATTTTTCGAGGTTCATGGAAAACTAAAATCTCCTGAAGGACAATTCAGCTGGTTAAAAAAAAAAAAAAAAAAAAAAAAGAGAGAGAGAATGGGAAAATGAGAATGATGAGAGGGGATGGTTAAAAAACAACCAAAGTGCCCCCAAAAGGGTCATTCCCTCCCACCAAGAGTGACACTGGTTTGAAAAACTGGCTTAGAGGCAAAGGGACAGTGACAAGGGACACATCAAGTGGGAAAAAAAAGGAATAAAGGACAGTGGATTTGCACAAAAATGGAGAAAATCAGTGAGATGAGCAAAAAGCCAGGAGAGGCTCTGGCCAGTAGAGCTGAGGCCAGCAAAGAGTTGAAATACTTTGGGAACAGAAGGAGCTATAATAACCCCGGTATTGATTCCTCCTTGGAAGGGAAATGTGCAAAGCAGGCATTTTCCAGGGATATTTGTTTTGTATTTGGAGGGAAAAGCAGATTTGTTCCTGATTAAAGGGAAGGGATGGTTTACAGGCCGGCATTAAATGGGGAACATTCCAAATAGCCCCTCTTAAAAAACACTCAACGTGCTAAAAACGGGGATTAACTCTATCCAAGTGTTTTCTAGGATGTGGCCAAGAAGAATCAGGGTTGGTTTTCAAGATCACAGGGCAGGGAAATCCAAGGGACAAGAGGAAAACTGATGTCATGCCAGTACATTAAGGAATGGGAATGACTTGGTTAATTATAGCCTGCCATTGATTCCAGGCAAAATGAGGGAACACCTCACCAGGACTCGATTAATAAGGAATTACAGGAACATGATGCTAATCAGCAGGGGGTTATGGGAAATCGGTCTTGTCAAATTAAGCAGCTTTTATAAACGCAATTAGAAGAGGGAGGATAATTAACGAACTTGCAGAGGGTTCGGATCGAGTTGCTGGGGGAGATGTTGAAATCCAGAAGTTTTGGTTCAGAAAATGGCATTTGGGAAGTGGGAAGAACAATGGGAGTTGTGGCCGTTCCTGGAATCCCAATGCTTTAACCTCAACATTCACGTGGCACAGTGATATCCAGGAAATATCCAGGCAGGTTGTGAGATCCAAAACCTTGGAACAGTTGATGGTTTTTGACGCTCAAGTCCATACATTGATGAAGAAATAAACTCCAACGTGGCTCCTCACAATGAAGGCAGCAGATGGCTGTGACTTGTCACCAAAAGTGACAATTGGGACATGTTTTGGTATTGTAGGTTTGCACCTAAATAAATTTAGGATAAACTGGTTTTGTGTTGCCCTCATGTCCCTGGTGTCCCACCATCCCAAGTCCAGAGGAGGTCACCCAGCTGATCAAAGGACAGGAGCCCCTCTGCTCTGGAGCCAGGCTGGGAGAGCTGGGAATGTCCAGCCTGGAGAAGGGAAGGATCCAGGGAGAGCTCAGAGCCCCTCCCAGTGCCTGAAGGGGCTCCAGGAGAGCTGGAGAGGGACTTGGGACAAGGGATGGAGGGATGGGACACAGGGAATGGCTTCCCACTGCCAGAGGGCAGGGATAGATGGGATATTGGGAAGGAATTCTTCCCTGGGAGGGTGGTGAGGACCAGGAATGGAATTCCCAGAGAAGCTGTGGCTACCCCATCCCTGGAAGTGTCCAAGGCCAGGTTGAATGGGGCTTGGAGCAACCTGGGATAGTGGAAGGTGTCCCTGCCCATGGCAGGGAGGCGGAACTGGATGACTTTTAAGATCCTTCCAACCCAAACCATTCCGTGATTCCATGATTCTATGACTGAGCTGTCAGAGTCTACTTTGGGTGATGACCGATGGGGTCACCTCTGTGGTGCTGGGCAATGTCCTCTCAAACCATCCCAAAGGGAAAGGTCTCCTTTCCCCAGGCTGCAGGACGAGCATGTTCCATGAATTTTGACCTCAGACCTCTGTATTTTGGCTGTGGGGAGAAGTGGCTGCTGACTGTGCTTCCTTCTTGGAATCATGGAATTCTTTGGGTTGGAAGGGATCTTAGGGATCATCAACTTCCAACATCCTGCCATGGGCAGGGACACTGGTGCCACTCTAGAGTTGGATGTGACTCCTCGACCACATCCTAAGGGATTAACCCGATGGGGAAATCCGGAATGTCAGGCTGTGTCCCTGATTTCTGATCCACCTGCTCCATCCCCTCTCCCATTCCCATGCATCTTCCCCTCCCGCACTCCATAAAACGCCTCCTCTCAATTGAGATGCTCTGGTTTATTTGGGCTGCGAAATCCACTTAAACCTTTTTAATTTGTCTTGTTTGGATATGGGCATCATTTGGATCGTGTTTTATGGGCACCCGGATCATTTTCCTTCCTGTAAATCGTCCCTTTAGTTACTGAGGCTTCTGGGAAGTTGTAAATCCTCCCTCCCATCCTTTCCATGGAGTTTACGTTGTTTTACAGCTTCATTAATAGGTTCTCTCCCGGCGAGGTTGATGAAAGTTATTGACCTAATCATAACCTATTAATTATGACAGTAAATCCCACTCTTGGAAATGTTTTACTGAGCAAATGTTACTTGGAAAATCTGCGGGTTAAACTGCAGATCCAAGAACTTTAAATCTCCTGTTCACTGCCCCAGTCATGGAGCCTTGGGAGAAGCTTGTGGAGTCCTGCTGGCTTGGGAAAGTTCTCGTTTAGGGAGAACTCAGTTTTCCTAAATATTGGCTCTGCATGTTTGGATCTAGCACGGAAACTGAGGTGCATCCAGTTCTCCTTCTGGCTCTTGGAATCATGGAATCGTTTACGTAGGAAAAGCCCTCAAGCCCAACTGTTCCCCAGCACTGCCAAAGCCACCACTTAACCTTGTCCCCAAGTGCCACATCCACACGACTTTCAAATTCCTCCAGGAATGGTGGCTCAACCACTGCCCTCTTCCAGTGCTTGATAATCCTTTCATTGAAGGAATTTTTCCTGATATCCCCCGGTGCAAGTTGAGGCCATTTCCTCTTTTCCTTTTGTTTTTAATTTCGGGAAAGCACAATTAATAAGGAAGTTACTGACTTCTGTCCAAGGCCCATGAAAGGTAGGAGAATATCCCAAATACCTGCCTAGAGAGATTGTGGACTCCTCATCCCTGGAAGTGTTCAAGGCCAGGTTGGATGAGGCTGGGAGCAACCTGGGATAGTGGAAGGTGTCCCTTCCTATGGCAAGGGGTTGGAATGAGGTAATCTTTAAGGTCCTTTCCAACACAAACCATTCCATGATTCCATGATTTTTCACAATCACATCCAGGACAGGTTTTTTTTTTTGTTGGAAAAACAGAGCTCCAAAAGACAACATCCCTAAAGCTGGACTGGGATCCCCTAAAACCAGGCAAGAAATGTTTCTCTTCCCTAAATCTCTCCCTTCCAGAGGCAGATTCTGCCCCATTGCCCCTGTTGGAAGTGCTCCTTTAGGATACATTCCCTGTAGCTCAGCTGCTGAACGAGCAGTTCCCTTCTGCATCCTCAAATCCCTTGGGAAAACCACTTTGCTTATGAGGCAGAGAGAGAAAGGTCTCCCGGGAATCCAAGTGCTTCCATCAGCCTTTCGGAGTAGCCATCCGTGGTAGGAACTGCGAGAGGTCCCAGCTGGGTTCCAGGGTCTGGATTAAATAAGCATTAAAAGTTTGGATATGCACATGGAATTTATTGGAGAGACACACATGGGTATCCACTTATCCAGAAACTTCCAGGATTCCACCTCTGTGTCCCAATGCGTGTCCACGTATTCCGAGTTCATGCCCCGAACACACAGCTGAAAGCAATAAAGATGCTCAAAGACCTTTTCCCTGCTGGATACCCCAAATCCATGGATGAGCGCCCCACTGTGCAGGGGGGGAAGCTGCAAGGAAATGGCTCAAAGGGAGGAGGAGACGGGAGTAAGGGATGGATATTGCTCCAAATCTCATGGCAGGGTCACAGCAGCACTGCAGGTTTGGATGGGATATTGGGAAGAAATCCTTCCCTGGAACGGTGGTGAGGCCCTGGCACAGGATTCCCAGAGAAGCTGTGGCTGCTCCATCCCTGGAAGTGTCCAAGGCCAGGTTGGACAGGGCTTGGAGCAACCTGGGATAGTGGAAGGTGTCCCTGCCCATAGAAGGGGGTGGGACTGGATGGGCTTTAAGTTTCCTTCCAACCCAAGCCCTTCCACGATTTTATGACTCCATGAAGATCAAGAAGCAGGAGATGAGAAAGAGAAGATGAGGATGGGATGCAGAGGAAAGAGGTGAGGTGGAAACAGGAAGCCTCTCTCGAAGGCTGTTTAAAACGAAGCCAAACATGGAAAGACAGAGAAGATTGCAAAAATTTTCTTGGGGTTTTAAACATTTTTCACAGTTTCCCAGAGGATTCCAGTAATTTTAATGTCTTCCGGAATGACAAACTCGCATGACCGCAGAGCTTCAGCTCCTCTTGCTTCTTTCTGTGACCCTGTTTCTGTTCCTCCTGTATCATCCTTGGTATAAAAATCAGCTCCTTTTCCACCACTTCCACAATTTTACTTCTTAATTCCCACCGAAGCTTCCAATAAAATTTCCATTAAATAAAGAAAAAGTCCATTGTTTCACACACTCTGTATGCATTCCTGGGAATTCTGAGTCTGTTTCCATGATTGCAGTTGGAATAACTCCACTCACAGACTTCTGGAATTTGGGAGCCACGTTGGGATTTACATAAAAAGCAGGAAACACTTGGATCAACCTGGAGAAGCCTCTTCACTTCCAGCTGTATTTTCCATGTGTTCAAAGCAGGGAATAAGACCTTGTCAGGTGCATAAATGCCAAGAGGTATTTTGGACAAAAATTTTGTGTGACATGAAGGCCTCATATATTTTGGAAGTGCTCCATGTCCTTCAGAGCTTTTGTGGAGATGTGAAACTGGGTGAGGGATATTGGATGATCCATGGGTGGGATCCCAAGGGATAAAAATGGAAAAAAATACCCGGCAATAGCATCCTGAAGAGTGGAAACAGTGTGTATTTCTCTCTCCCGACTCCCAGTTACCCAAATGGCTCATTTTTCCTTGAAAATGATGTTTATGAAGAAAATGACCTATTGGCTTGCCACAATCCCCTTTCTCTGCAGGAAAATCCTGGATACGGGTGTTGAAAAGGAAAATAACTTTCCTGAGGTGCTTGGATAATTCCCAAGGCTCTGTTTCACTGCTGCAATGGCAGAGATGAGGAGTTTTGCTCCTCGTCAGGGATCCCAGTTTTGGAATAGAGGATCAGCCATTGACCTGCAGGAACAGCTCAGCAGGAAAATCAGAATTCCTCATTGTCCCTCTTCCCTGGTTCAATTCCAGAGCAAGGATGGGACTCCTACTGGTCTGCAGCAGTGGGGCGAAGAGAAGCATCGGAGGTTTGGACACCCTCCAAGCTGAAATAATCTGAGTTTTTGGGGAATTTACTCTTCCTTCTGTAATTAGAAATCACTTCCAACCCCAAATTCCAACTCCCTCCCACCTGATACTCATTACCCTTCCATTGGTTAAAACTTAAATAAATTTAAATTAATAATTAAAATAAATAATAATTCATATCCTCGAATAGACAAAATTGCTGTCAAGGTGTTTTAGGAGATGCTGCAGCTCCATTCTGACCTTCCTCAACTTTTTTCCCTCTGGATACCAAGGCATGGAAATGCAGTTCATGCCTTTGGAATTCCCACAGCAATGGCAAGGGCAGGATTTGGCCCCTGGGTACCACAAATGCCAGAAAACATTCCAGAATTGTCATTTTTAGGGGTGGAGAGAGGGAAAAGGAAACCCAGTGGGAAAGGATCCGGTCTTCAGGAGAACGACTCAGGCCTGAGGAATCCATGGATGGAAAGAAAAGGAGGAAAGGGAAAAGATGGGAGTGAGAGAACAGGTCCAGGGTGAGGAAATTGGGCAAAAAGAATGTGCTGAATTCTGCTCCTTTTTCTGCCCCTGGGCTCAGACCCAGGACATTGCATGTAATTCATCCAAAAATAGCTGGATAGCCCTGGGATAAAGAAAATTCCTGGCGTATTCCTAATTAACCGTATCTCCAGCACCTCTGACAGCTCCTCCTGACCCTGCGGGATGTGTCCAACAAACTCCATCCATGCCAAGAGACCTTGGTGCATGACAAGGAGGGAGCAAGTCATCCCCGTTTTTCCATCCAGCATCCAAGGGGGCTGCGGCTGTGGCTGGAGGTCATGGCTGATCCTGGTGCCGATGCCACGGAGCTGCGAATCCCAGTCCTGGTGCCGCCGTTCCTCCCTGTGAGGCTCATTCCCTTCCGGAAGCGGGTCTGGCCGGCGCAGCTGAGCGCCAGAGCTGTCGAGAGATGAAATCAGAGCCGACCCAGCTTGGGTTGCAGGGACGGATTTCTGTTCCCATTAATTATTCAGGGATCCCCTGGGGGCGGGAAGATGGCATCACATCCCACTCTTTTCCCATTGCCACCCGGCCTTTCCCTTCCCTGTTTCCCATCGTTCCTCTGCATCCAAAGAGTTGGGGACACCTTGGCACCATGCTGTGTTACCCCCTAAGGCAACGTCTCCTAGAAATAGAATTCCCAATCCTTGTTTGCCGGAGGTGTGGTCTGCTTCAGCCATCCAGGGAAGGATAATAAACCCTGGGATTATTTTCTGTCTCCAGCCTTTCCCTGGGGAGTTTGGTCATTCCAGGATGGTTTTTACCAAGTCAGTGAGAGCAGTTCGGTGTTGCCTCTTTCTGGGAAGGATTGTAGGGAAAAAAAGATAGAGAAAGGTCCTAGAAAAATTCCAAGTAGAAAACAAGGCCTGAATTTCACAGAAAATAGGCAAGAAAGGATCCTGCAGCGTGGAATAGTGCTGGAATTTTTTTCCCAGCTGGTTCATGGTGGGAATACAGGTCGTGGCTGTGGTTGTGGAGGAGGAGGTTGTCACTGTGAGGGTGACACCTGTGACCTCTGAATGAATCCTTTCCTTCGGGTCCTGCTTCTCTTCTGTCCTGGAGCTCAGCCATCCGTGCAACCAAACCTGAGGGAACATGGCCTTTTTATGAGCATCCCCTCCACGGCCCTTCTCCCACAGCGAAATTCATGACCTTTGGTGTCCAAGTCGACCCTTGTGGCAGTATTGGCAGTATTGGAGGGAGACAGGGGTTGGAAAATATCTTGGAAGGATCTGGAGGAACCAATAGATCATGGAATCATAGAATGGCTTGAGTTGGACGGGACTTTAAAGGTCGTCTAATTCCAACCCTCTCCATGGACAGGGGACCTTCCACTAGACCAGGAGCCCTCTCCAGCCCGGTCTTGGACACCTCTTTAGATCTCTAAATATTTTCTGGATACTTTGCTGGGATTGTGTGAGAAATGCCACAAGGAGGGAACAACAACTTTCCTGGGAGAAGGCCGGAAGTCCTCCTGTGTGTGACTTGTGGAACTCTTCCTGCACTTTCTGGGACACTCAGATACCCCAAGTTTACTCCTTATTTTCCTTTTTGCCTTTTTTCTCCTCTCTGCAAAGTGCATTTTTCATATGGAATCATTCCAGGGGAGTTTTGGGATCAACCTGGGCCAGTTCAGTCCCACCGTAGCCATTCCAACCGTGGCCAGGAGTAAGGCATAGCCCAAGGCATTGTGTCACTCACTTAGAAGTTCCCAGCAACTGGATTTGCCCCAGGAGATGGACCTGAAGGACGGATTGAAACCAACTCCACCCTGGGCATGGGTTGTGCTCATCCCCACACGACCAAATCCCCCATGGTTGAAGGGTGACGAGGACTCCAGCTTCCCCAGTGTCTCATGGATGACATGGATGAAGATTCCTCTGGATTTGCAAAAGTGTTTGGAGCTTCCAGTAAACACCCTCATCCCTTCCTTCCCTAAATATCTTTCTTCGAAGCTTTATTCAGGAAAAAAATGGCTTTTCTGGACCTCTGCCACGAAGTACCTCTACTCCTCTTTCAACACAGCCCAGAGAAATTCCCTGCAGCCTCTGAACTGGCTGAACATTCCTAATCTCCCCTTATCCCATGTTATTCCTCTCCTGAGTGTCCCCTGGTTTGGAATCAGGCCCTGCATAGTTCATTTTCCCCTGTTTAATTTCCCGACCTCCTCTTTTTCCTCAAGGATTCCAAGTGTTAACACAAAGAACCTCCGGCTGAGCATTCTGATTTATCCACCTCCTCACCTTGACTTTATTTCCTGGTCACAATTCCAAGCGCTAATGTTACATTCCTGGTTTAAGTATCTGATTTATCCATCCTCACCTCCCCCATTACTTCATGGTACGGGTTTGAAATGTTAATTTTAATAATAAAAGTTTTACGCCCCCAGTGCTTTCCGCGCTAACACGGGGACATTATTTCCTAGGACGAGGGTTTTAAAAGCTAATGTCCTAATGCTGCTTTAATTGTGGGATTTATTCCTGCTAAGGCAGCTCCTGGAAGCATGTGAGGGTAGGAGGAAATCTGTGGCTGGTGGCAACGTCTCTCCTGGTGGTTGGTGGGAAGAGCAGATTCCTGAACCCAAGCTGGAGAAGGAAAAGTGCTGATTTTCCCAAGGAGGTATCCCAGGCTTCAAAAAGGGTGATGATGCATTTAATGCAAGAGTGGTCTTACAGGGGAAGACAGAACCGTGGGATTATAGGATCATTCAGGTTGGAAAAGCCCTCTAAGATCATTGAGTCCAACCGCTAACCCAGCACTGCCAAGGCCCCACTAAACCATGTCCTCGAGTGCCATGTTTATGTCTTTTGAACCCCTCCAGGGATGATAACTCCAACAGTGCTCTGGGCAGCTGTGCTAGGGCTGGACAACTCTTTCCATGAAGAAATTTTCCCGATATCCAAACAATGTAAACCCCTCCTGGTGAAACTTGAGGCTATTTCCCCTTGTCCTGTCCCTTGTTCCTTGGAAGAAGAGCCTGACCCTCACCTGGCATCACCCTCCTGTCAGGGAGTTGTGGAGAGCCAGAAGGTCCCTCCTGAGCCTCCTTCTCTCCAGGCTGAGCCCCCCCAGATCCCTCAGCTGCTCCTGGCTCTCCAGACCCTTCTCTGGCTCTATTCCCTTCCTTGAACACATTCCAGACCCTCAATGTCGTTCTTGTCGTGAGAAGCCAAAAGTGATCCCAGAATCTGAGGTGTCAGTGAAGCCCTGATGGCTCAGATCCAACTTCTCCAGGGTCTCTCTTGGTGTCTCCCAACCTCTTCCAGCTCTAAGGACCTGGCACAGCTCCAAGGCCCAACTGGAGTGGGCATGTTGTTTGGGACATGGGTGGACGGCCCATCCCAGCTGGAGATATGGAAAACATTTGGGAACTGCAGGGTCTTTCCCAAATCCGCCACCGTCAGGTTTATGGGATGGAGGGAGCGTCTGGTCTCCATGGGCAGCACCATGGCAAAGGTGGGACCAGCACAGTCAGACAGTGCTGGAAAGGTCTGGTGTCCCTGTGGCACAGGTGGGATGAGTGGAATGAAAATTCCTGGATATTCCACACCACCTGAACACCACAAAAGGAAATCTGAGGCCAAGGAGAAGCTCCGCATTCAATAGCTGTTGAGTTGGGCATCATTATCCATCTTTCTGGACTCACAGCCGTGCTGCGGAATGGGATAAAGGTTAGGGTTATGTTAGATGGGATTTCAGAGAAGGGTTTTTCATCCAGAGGGTGGTTGGGCACTGGAACAGGCTCCCCAAGGAAGTCATCACAGCTCCAAACCCTGCAGAGCTCAGGAAGCCTTTGGCTCTCAGGTACATGTTGGGATTTTTTGGGTGTCATGTTCAGGGTCAGGAGTTGGACTCAGATCCTTGTGAGTCCCTTCCAGCTCAGGACATTCCATGAAATACGTGGTTCAAGGCACAGCTGGGGCAGAGCATGGAGTTGCTGGGCTGTGGATTGGGATCAGCACTGGAGGTGCTGGTTGGTGACAACACGACTCGTTCACCTTTAGTGGCTTGACCCAACGATCTTCTCCGGAATTGCTGCCGAGGATGATTGGATTGCTCTGACAGGAACTGGGAAGTTGCTGATGCAGGGAACAAAGGTCCTAAAGCTGCAGTGGCAGCAAAACGCCATCCTGATGTGTCACAGGGACAGCCCCGGCGGCAAGGAGAGCTCCTGCCTCCCCATTGTCACCCAGGCTGGAGATCAGGCTGAGGACAACTTTCTTGTGCCTCCAAATCAAACCTGGATTTTAATTCCATCAAGGAGAACTCAGACTTGGTCCGGCCTGGGAAGAGGGCTGAACTTGAAGACCTGTGGTGTTTTCGGGAATCCAACTCATCCCGACACTCTCAGTGGAGGGGGAAGGTGTGGTGTCCACTGTTGTACTGTTTTCCTGCTCGTAGGATCCTGGGGACAACGCTGAGCCACCTGGATGTGACCTGAGCGTGTCACCTGCTCCAAAGACATTACCTGGCCTCATTTATTTGCTGCCGTGGGGACAGAAAGTGCACGAGGCCACGGTGAGGGGGGTGACAGGAGTGCAGGTGTCTGAGCACCTGCAGATGTGACACCACAAAAAAGGGGTTGCGCCCATTCCTCAGGGGGCACAGCCGGACCCCGTGCCTGAGCCCCCACCTGGGCACCAATAAATTAAATAATGAAAATTAAGCCTGAGCTCTTTGCCTTCCGGTGACCTCTGCGTGTTTGCTGTCAGCTTTCCTATGGATCCGATTTCCCTTTTTCTTTGTTTTCCCTTGGATTAAGAAATTCTCCCATTACAGAAGTCGCTTAATGTGGAGGGAAAGAAAGTGAAAATCCAATTGAATAAACAGCGAGGGCACTTTTTTTTTTTTTTGCTATCTGTAAGAAAAGGAAGAGCCCAAGCAGCAGAAATTAATGTTCAATTGAATAAATACCAATAACACTCCTTCTTTTTGGCTCCTTCAGCTTATGGTGCAAAGATAGTGAAAATTCAATTGGATTTTAATAACAGCGTGCCCCATTCCCAAAAATACAACCAAAAGGTGAGAAAGGGACCCTGACTTAAAATCAATGATAGAAAAGATAGGCGACATCATCAAAATTATATTAGCCTTAATAGTCAATCAATTAATGAAATCTCCCAGTTATTTAAAAAAATAAAAGCCTGTGGAGGGGTTTTTTTTTTTGCTTTCCTGATGAAGTTTTCTGGCGGGATCTGAAAGCTTTTTGTCCCACCTTCCCTGCCCACCATTAGGGGCCGTTTATCGAAGTGACAGTTCCTTTATCTGGGAAGGAGGGGGGGAAAAGGGAGAGTGCTGAGGCCACTGGGAATGAAATGTTGCCGAGATATGAATTTTGATAGGTCGTCAATACCCTCTGTCCCTTCCAATTAAAAAAGAGCAGCGGCCACCGAGGGCAGATGGGCAACATTTCAGAGCCCATAAAATCAAACGGGGTGGGTAGAGGAGAGGTCCAGCTGGACTTCAGTCTCCTCTCCCTCTTTTCCTTCTGGAATGGGGTGGTTTCTTTTAACACTTTGCCTGCTGGGCTCGATGTTCTTCACCACTGAGAACCTGTAGGAGGTTGGGGGTTTTGAGTGTAGCTGGACCTGTCCCTGAGGCCTCCATGGGGCACCAACATGTCCATGGGGGGACAATCGACGTGGTTGGCAACTGTCCTTGTCTGAATCCAAAGCTCTTTGCCAGGAGATGCATTAGAATTGTGGGATAGTTTAGGTTGGAAAAGCCCTCCAAGGTCATGGAGTACAACCCTCCCCCAGCACTGCCAAAGCCACCACCAAATATTGTCCCCAGGTGTCACATCGACACGGCTTTTAAATATCTGCAGGGATGGTGACTCCAACACCGCTCTGGCCAGGCTATTCCTGTGCTTAACAACCTTTCCTGGGAAGGAATTTTCCCAATATCCAACCTAAACTTCCTGTGGTGAAACTTCAGGCCATTCCCTCATCCTGTCCCTCGTTCCCTGGGAGCAGGGCCTGACTTCCAGCTGGCTGCATCCTCCATCAGGGAGTTGTGGAGAGCCAGAAGGTCTCCCTGAGCCTCCTTTTCTCCAGCCTGATCCCCCCCAGCTCCTTCAGCTGCTCCTGATACTCCAGACCCTTTCCCAGCTCCCACCTTCCCTTCCCTGGACACGCTCCAGCTCCTCAATGTCTTTCTTATGGTGAGGGACACAAAAGTGACCCCAGGATTGGAGGTGCCCCAGCAGTGCCAGCACAAAGGGACAGTCACTGCCCTGGTCCTGTGGCCTTCTTGGCCTCTTCTCAAGCTGGTGGGGTCATCCAGCAATGGGTCAAACAAATGGCCGGAGGTTGCGTGACCGTGCGGATGCCACCTTGTCCCGCCCAGACCTCTGGATCCACCCTCTCCTTGGGCTGCTCCTCACCCCCTCCTCCCCCAGGAGAAACCCAATCTGGCCTCCTCAGTGTCACCTGAAAGCGGGGATCTGCTTTCAGCCCCATCCCTGTTCCCGACGGTGGCGCGGACTAAGTGGCTCCGTCGCCCGGCAGAAAACCTCAGCAGGATTCCTGGCTCCAAGGGAGCTGCACCCGGAGAAGCACCTGGATAATCACGGAGGAGAGTTAACTCTTTGGGGTCGTCCCTGCCACGTCCTGTTCCCGGAGGAAAGTCTGTCAGGGAGATGTAGTGAAATCAGTTGGAAGAATGATGGAAAGCGGTAGGGAAATCCCCGTGGATCAGAACATTCCAGCCTTAAAGGGGCAAAGGAGAGGGAAGGACACCTCAAAACCAAAGATGGAAGCCCAGGAGGGTTTCATGGCATGAGAACAACAAGAAAATTCAATTTAATTTTAGCAGAAGACACTCAGGGTAAGGAGGTGAAGGGATTGTCCCTCATTTGCTTCCAGAGGACAATGATTCCAGCTGTTCAAAGAAAGATCCTACGAAGTTGTGAAATTCCTCATTCATGGATTCCTGAGGATTTCTTCTTTTCTTGGACCAGAACAAGCATTGCAGGCCTTCGTCCAAGGACTCCAATTAACGCACTGTTGCAAGTGGGGGTTGACCTGGGAATCCAAAGTAGGATTTGAACCTATCTTGCATGTGAGACAGGAGCCTCAGCCAGGATTCACTTCAAAACGGGATGCAAATGGAATGGATGAGTCTTTGGGAAGTCACAAACGAGCTCACCTGGATGTCTGCAAGGGACTAAAGTGTCTCTGCCACCCCCTCCATGCCATGCCCATGTCAGGGTCACTGACACCCAGATCCACCAGCCTTCGGAATCCGAATTCCTGATGCCAGGGAGCAAAGCAAGAGGCCTCTGTACAGGCCTGGGTTGTCTCGACGCAGGAGATCATCAAATACAATCAATGGAATGGAATCATTCAGGTTGGGAAAGACCTTCAGGATCACCAAGTCAAACCTGTGACCGATCCCCACCTTGTCACCAACCCAGAGCACTGAGTGCCACCTCCAGTTTTTCCTTGGACACCTCCATGGATGGGGACACCAACACCTCCCTGGGCCCATTCCAATCCCTGACATCCCTTTCCATGAAGGAATTCATCCTGATGTCCGTCCTGAACCTCACCAGGTGAAACTTGAGGCTGTTTCCTCTCATTCTGTCCCTTCTTCCCCGGGAGCAGATCCTGACCCACACCTGGCTGCACCCTCTTGTCAGGGAGTTGTGGAGAGCCTGAAGGTCCCCCCTGGGCCTCCTTTTCTCCAGGCTGAGCCCTCCCAGTTCCCTCAGCCTCTCCTGGTGCTCCAGACCCTTTCTCAGCTCAGTTCCCTGCTCTGGACACTCTCCAGCCCCTCAATGTCATCCTTGTCATGAGGAGCCCAAAACTGATCCCAGGGTTTGAAGTCCCCCAGAAGTGGCAGCAGAGGGGGTCGATCCCTTCCCTGGTCCTTCTGGCCATGCTGTTTGTGGTACAAAAATGGCAGAAAAACGACATGGTTGTACCAAGGAATTTAATTCAGACGTATGGAATTCAATCTCCATATGCACCCAATCCTGGGATAAAGAGCTGTCACTCACATCTCGTCAGTGACAATCTGGACAAGCTGTCAAGATCCATTGAAGACCCTTCACTGTCACTTCAGCTGCTCTGAGGGTTTGAGGTGGCTTCTAATCTTGGTGGTCCAAACTCCTCCAAGACTCCCTTTGGTATCCAAATCAATGTTTTTGGTGTTCCCAAAATATGGTGAATGTGGATGAAAATTCCAGGGAGGGCAGATTTGGGGTGAGTGGATCCACAACAAGTGGGTTTGATGGGAAGTTTCATTCTGGTTCCAGTTTGAGGGAGAACATGAGGTGGTGGCTCCTGGGATGGTGACTGCAGGAATGAACTGTGGAGGGCTGTGAACTCTTGACAGAAGAGCCCTTTCTTCTCCAAGGGAGCACAGACGGCTCAATGGACATCTAGGAATGCTCCTCTTCTGTGTCCAGGAGATCTGAATTATCCCAAAAAATCCCATCCCATTCGTCTGCTAAACTGGCCTTTCTGAGGGATGTGGTGGCTTCCAACAAGCGGATTTCCAGCTGGATTACGGTGAATCCAGGGTGCAGAGTACAGGTGGAACCTGTGATAGGATTCACCCTAAAACAGGGAATGGGCCGAGGGAACAGGGTGTGACCAGATTTGGGAGCTTCAAGAATTCCTATATCCCACAGATTAGGAATAACTGAGGGTCCCAGAAGGAATCTCGAAGGGGAAAAACAATCCCAAAGCAGCAAGAAAGTGTTGACTCACTCAGCACAGCAGGTGGATTTTTTTTCCCCATGGAAGATTTGTTTTGTTCATGGAATTATACTGTTGTGGATATTCCTGGATATTTTTAGCTGGAGTGTGATGCAGGCGTGGAGTTAGGAAAGCTCAGGATGCTGCAGTGCTCATCCTGCAGCCTTTCCCAACCCAAATACTCCAAGGATAGGAAGGAAAACAAAGATGTGCCTTGGCTTTGGGCCTGGAAATGAGGAAGGGAATTAACTCGGATGCGTTGGAGGCGGGGGCTGGCACAGGGAATTTTGTTAAGTAGTTAATGGACACAGAATTTGGTCAGCTCCGTGGCACCGGCTCCTGCTAACTCAGGGATTTTAGGAACCCTGTGGGATGCAGGCTTGGATAGGAGTGCTCTGAAAGGAGACACCCTCTGGATGAGCACCGGGATGGGTGTGGGGAAAACCTGGCTGCTGGAGGGGGCAGAGTCCCCTTGCTGGGAATTCTGTCTTGCTCATGGCAGCATCCTTGCTCCACAAACTTCTCGCTCCTGCAGCATCCTTGGCTGGCATCCCTTTTCCCTTAGTCTGGGAATGCTAATGAGGTCACAGCCCTTGGTGGGAAGCGGATAACGAGCGAGAAATTCCTTGGATCCCGACTCAGCAGAGCTTGGTGTCACTGGGAGAGTGACTCTATTCAAGGAAAATCCTGTTTGTGGGCAAGATTTTTAAGGATTCCCCCGTCCTGCTTTGCCCTCCCTCCTTATCTCACTCTGCCCTGAAATTCCCAACACGGAGCAGCCAGAGAATAACAAGTGAACCTTCCCGGTTTGGTCTCCCAGGCTCTGCTGGAGGCTAAGTGAGGTTAACAACCGAACATGCTGGGAATTATTGAGGGAAGAGACCTGGGAAAAAGCTCCGTCCCTGATCTGATGGTGATAAACGATTGGAGCTGGGATATCTGATTCCTTCTCTCCGGTGGTCCCCGCAGGAACAGCTTCCAGGCGAGCGTGTCAGCCGTTCATTAAAGGAAAATGGCAAAGATTATCCCTAATATCTTGAAGATTAGTTGGATAAATACACACTGGAATATGCAGGTCCTGGGGCTGCCGGGAAACCCTCCGGCTTCATCGACTGAGTTTATCCAATTTGCATCCACCGGCATTCCCAAGGCTGATCCGCGGGGCTCGGATGTGTTTGTAAACACAGCAGGGGTGCAGTTAAGGCACATCCTTGGGACTCCTTTTGGGATTAGAAAATTTTATTTGGGAGCAGAAATGTGAAGTCGTTTTCTAAGTGATTCCCAGAAAATCTGAGGGGGATTGGGAATGACGCAGATGAATGCGTGAATCCTGGAATCATAAAACATCCTGGATGGAAGGGATCTGCAAGGATCAGCGAGTCCCAGCCCAAGCCCTGCACAGGGCATCCCAAAAATCCCACCCTGTGCCTGAGAGTGTTTTCCAAACGTTCCTTGAGCTCTGGCAGCCGTGGGGCTGTGATGATTCCCTGGGGATCCTGTTCCTGTGCCCGGCCTCTGGAGGAAGAAGCTTTTCCTGATATCCAACCTAAACCTCCCCTGACACAGCTCCAGTTGCTTCCCCTAAGTGATCCAGGATGGTTGCTCATGGAAATCCTCACCTGGATAACTTTTAGATGCTTGAAAATATTGGGATGCTTCAAAAAAAAACAAAACCAAAAACAAACAAAAAACCCCCAAAACAAAAAACCCAACAAAAAACCAAAACAGGACCGGAAGAGTTTTCCCTGTGAAAATTACAACTAAAAATCCTCAGGATTTCTTTTTTAAACTGAAAATTCAAATTTTTTTTCACAAGTACAAAGAAATTTCTCGAAGCTGCCCTGTTTTGAGGAGAGGAGGCAGTGGAGCAGAGATTTCCAGAGGTCCCACCCAATCTAAATTACTCCAAGGAATATGAGTGGGGAGTTCTGCTGCAGAGCAGCTTTGGGAAGGACAGGAATTCCCAGCCCTGAGTGTCAAAAGTTGTTTTGTTCCCGTTTAAAAAGCAGCAGCAGCAGCAGAAACAGTGGCAAATCCCGATGTTTTATTGGATTGACCCAAATGTCACCTCTGGATTCCTTTCCCTTTAAACTTGAAAGCCAAAGTCACATTTTAAGCCCAAAACAGAGGAAAAAAATCCAAAGGATGCTGGAAAGGAACCAGAGCTTGGAGGCGCCATTTTGCTGTGCAAGGACAAACCTGGAAAATCTCCAACCCTCGCTCCAAACTTTGGCTTGGATTGCCTTGGGAAAGGCTGGGAGAGCATCCACCTTCTTCTGGGCTCACCTGGGTTTGGGATGTGATGCCCAGCACTGACCAAACCAAGATATTTTGTCCCCTCTCCATCCCCTCGATCCCAAAGGAATGCCCTTGGGAGAAGGGGACATTGCTGTGGTCATTATGAGCTGTTAAATGACGGAGAATCCGTGGAATTTAAAAAAATCCCTCAAATAATGGGATTGGCTTTTTAAATCACAATTTTAAAGGTCCCTTCTCCCTGTTTTTTTGGGGGGTTTTTTGGCTCTTCCTGCCTGATTCTCCTTGGCAGTGGAGCACTGGAATGCTGGAACGGTGGGAAAACCCCATTCCAGGAGAACAGCAGGAATCTGGGATGACCCCACACCCATGTGGAGCTCAGGGCAGTGACTCTGTTGTCGTTTCACCCTCCTGGGTGATGATGAAGAATCCTAAAAATCCAGGAGAAATCATGGAAAGAGGAATTTTATCCCAACCCACCCTGTCTTTAAACCCATCTTCCCCAGGACACGTAAATATCCCAAAATTGCTGCAACACATTGCTGGATTTCTACAAAATCTGGGAAAAGGGGTGAGAATTGCAGGGAAGGGAATGATTTTTCTGTCAAGTTTGCAAAAAAAAAGGGGATTTGGGACAGAAGAAGGAGAATCCAAGGGCACTCGGAGGGCACTCAGAGACATCCCAGGTGCAGGGAGGATCCGGTGGCCTCCAGGGAATCAAAACTGCTCCTCTGCAGGCTCAAAAATATCCAGGAAAACAGAACAAATCCACCTTTCCACAGAAAGAATTTCCACTGGAGCGGGCAAGGCTGGAGTTAACAGGAAGGAAAAAACCCAGAAAGGAGGAAAAAACTTAAAAGAAGGAAAAAACCCAAAAGAAGGAAAAAACCCAGGAATATTTACATGAAATAAGGCAGCTTTTCACTTTTTTTTTTTTGCCCCCATTCCTCATTTTTTTTTTCTCTCCTCAGTATTCCTCCTGTGGAATAAACAGGGACGGCTGGAAAACAAAGGGTTTGGAAATTATTTATTTATTTATTTTATTTACCCATTAATTTATTTATTTTCCCACCCCTGCATCCAGCTGGAGCTGGGAATGCTCCGTGCCTGTGTCTGTGTGGGATGAAATCCAGGCCAAGCCGGCAGAGTACGGAATTCAGCCGCCCTCAGCAGGAAAGAGGAGCGGGAGCAGTGGGATTGAAAGGAGCCGGCGGAGATGGGAAGAGAAAGGATGTGTGGAATTGCACACTCCGAGTGCCACCTCCGATTCCTGCTGTGGAATTCCAGGGCCAGGGCCCTACTGCAGTCCCAGGGAGCTCTGCCAAATTCCCTGGATCCATTCTGCCTTCAAAAAACCTCCATGATAAAATTCCAGAATAAAGTCAGGTTGTTCAATGTTTTGTTATTTTTTTTCCTGGACAAATCATAAAATCATGGAATGATTTGGGTTGGAAGGGGCTGAAAGATCATCTCATTCCTGTCAGGAGCAGGGACAACTCCCACTATCCCAGGTTGATCCAACCAGGCCTGGGATACTTCCAGGGATGGGGCAGCCACAGCTTCTCTGGGAATTCCATTCCAGGGCCTCACCACCTTCACAGGGAAGAACTTTTCCCAAAATCCCATCAAAATCTACCTTCCGTCAGCTTTTTGGCTTCAAACTCAGCTTCTGGAATCTTGGGATTTTCCTTGTCTTTCCCTGACCTCCTGCCTCTGTTTGCTGTTACCTTGCAAACCAGCAGGAAAAACAGTCGGCAAGATGGGATGGGAAATTTTGGGACTGCAGGGCTTTCCTGCCATCTTTACCCTAATATCCCTTTTTTTCCCTGGTGGATTGGGTGATCCCATGCCAGAACTGCCAGAGCCATGCACAATCCCCTTTTTCCTATTTATTTCTGTCCTCTGACCTCCCTTCACAGAGCTGAAAATTCCCTTTTCCCAGCACAGATTCTTTCCCTGCCCTCGCTTTTCCAACCCTGAATTCGGATGCAACCCTGGCGTTAAGAGCCGCAGGGAAACTGAGGTTGGGGTGGGAACATCCCGGGAATCTCTGCAGCTGGGAGCTGGTACCACAGGCAGGGATCCTCAGCTTTGGCTCATCCAGAATATCCCTGGAGATCTGTCCCACCTCAACCTCTCACCCTCCCCTTCCCATGGATTCATTTTCCTCCTTAATTTTAGGTTTGGGAGCTGTTCCTTTATTTACAGCAGCTTTTCCTGCTGCTGTTCCTCAGTCGGATCCCAAGTTTTTGCCTGGCTCTCATCTCTCCACGGCCTAAATCCCTCTCGGTTATCTTTTTATTCCCCCCTGGAGCAAAACCTGGGAATATCTCGCAGTCGGGAAGATGCATCTTAGCCCCAGCTCCGTGTTATTTGAAGCTGTGCCTTTGGGATAATCCCACAAAATGCTGGTCAACACTTCTTGGAGAGTGGAATTTTTTAGGGAAAAACATCTCCTTGTCCAATAACAAAAAAAATTTGGGGATCAGGCGGATTGTGGGAATTTTTTTGGATTAAAAATATTGGAATGAGTTGTTTCAAGGGCGTTGCGGTAAAATACTTTGTAATTCCAGGAGAAAACTTCCTGCTGCTGCTCTGCCTGGTTTTTCCCAGTGTTTAGGCTTAAACTTTGGATTTGGCAATTTATTGGATTAGGAAGTTGAGGTTCCTGCTGTGTTTCATTGCTTGGGAGATGGAATATCTTGATTTGACTGAATTAAACCAGGGTAACATCAGGTGAAAATTTTCCAGGTGGATTTTGTTTGGAGGATAAATCCCAAATTCTTCCCTGTACTTTTTGGCGTTGGAATTCCAACCCCATTTCCAGGTGTCAGGATCTTCAGGAAATGTCATTTCCCAGCACAAGAAGGGGCTGCACACTTAGACAACGCCTCCAAAAATAATTCCAGGTTTCTGTGTGGGTTTTCCCACTTTTCTCTTAACAGGATTTTTTTTTTAGGATTTTTTTTTTCTCCATGTGCACTTAGGGACAGGGAAATAATCCCATGGAAATGTGATTAATGATCATTAAATGGATTAATTGGGTAGAAGCACATCCCTGCTCCTTGGGAATCTCAGTTGGATCCTGTATTTGCTGTCCTGGGGATCTTGGACAACAAAATTCCTGGGTGGAAGTAAAAGGACTTCACATTCCAGAGGGTTTGGAGTCATCGTGCCTAGCAAAAAGAAATGAATCCTTTCATATTCCTTCAGAAGGGATGTCAGGACCTTTTTTTCTCTAATGTTATCTAAATTCCAGGAGTTTTCCAGAGGTTTGCTGGTTATCCCTGCTTGTGCTGAGGGAGAACGTGGGAGGCGCAGTCAGAAACCAGCCCAGAACTCCATAAGAAAATAAAATCTGGGATTCTGCACCTAAAAGAGCTGGAGCTGAAGGAAGGGAGCACCTTCAGGATGTGTCCCTCTCTCCGTGCTGTTATCCCGATGTCCTCTGGAGCCAAACCCGCTGAGGGAACAGAAAATAAGAGCCAGACCCTGCCTCAATTCCCAGGAATCGATTGGCACTGGCATTATTTCCCTCCTTGGCAGAACAAATCCAATGGCTCTTCCCGGGATTGTCACAGAAAATCCCCAAATGCAGGTGGGGGAAGGATCCTAAGGATTCAATAAAACAAGCCCTGAAATCAAGATATTCTTTGAATGTTGATCACAAAATCCTTTGGAAAATCTGGTTCCAGCGGAATGTCAAGCCCCAGAACTTTGCTTTTCTCAGGGAGGGAAAACCTGGATTTATTCCTAAGGCAGGGATAATTTTATTATTTCAGTGCAGGGTGTGGAGCAGGATTTTTCCCACCTCCCTTCCTTAAAAATGAGGAAGAGACAAAGATTTAGGGCAGATTTTCCTTTACCTGTGATGCTTGGGATTCATCCCAGGTTTTCATGTGCATATTTATTATCCAGGCTGTGGGGGTGTGTGGAAAAAGAAAATCAGGATTTCTCTGCAGGAATTGTGTATTTTTATTAAAGGCTTATTTTGTCTCCCAAATTCCCTTCCCATGGCAGCAGTTTAAAGGGAAGTTGTTTTCCTGGCAGTGAATCCCTGTTTCTGCCAGTGTGGCTTTGATGGAATCGGGGAGTGATTCCTAATTTCCAGCCACTTCTCCTTCCTTTTTCCCCAGCCACGAAATATTCCATGATTTAAAAGGCAAAGGGAAAGGCTGGATATCAGCATCCCATTCCTAAATATCCCTCATGGACGGGTGAGAGACACCCGGCTATGCTGGGGGAAAATCGGGAACGAATCCATCAATGTCAGCACTTTCCCATCCCTATAAAGGGATCCGGCTCAGCTCCAGCCCAGCCCCCTCTCTCCCACTCCTGCTCCCTCTGGATGTGCCCCTGGAATGCCGAGGGAGCCGGAATTTTAAAATAATTGTTTCTATTAAATCAAGTTTATTGCGCTCAGCGAGTCTGGAGCGCTCCCCTCTCCTCCAAACCCCCCATTATCCCTTTAAGATTCCAACTCCCGCCTAAGTTTTATTTAAGGATGGAGCCCGCGGAGCTTTTTCCAGGTGTTTCCAGCCTCTTTTCCAGCCCTGCTTCCCTGTTGATGCGCTGATCAATTACTCATCAAATCTTAATGAGCGCTTTAACTCAACTGTGGCATCTTAATCAGAGCCTTTGACTGCCAAGTGTCAGCTCCATCGACTCGGGAGGGCTGGGACAAATGATCCCAATCGACTGGAATGGGCTCTTCCCGGCTTGGGAAAAGCCTTTCCGCGAGCCTCATCTGCCGTCTAGTGGCTGCACGGGAAGAGGACGAATGGATAGGGAATTTTGGGGTGGAAAGGCTCTAGGAGAGGGATGAGGGCGGAATGTGGGGTGGGATCCTTGCCTGCCTGGTTCCCATTCGGAGTGGGTTTAGGGTGAGTTTTCCGTATGGGAAGCGCGGCGTGTTTGTGTGTGTGTGGGAGTGGAGGCTCCTGCCAGAATCCACAGGATGGCAAAATCCGTCCCTGTGTGGCTGTACAGGTCTGTGGGATCCCAGGAAAGGACGGATCTTGGGGCAGGCGCTGCCTGGAGCTGGGAACACAAGGCAGGGCTGGATATATGGGAACAGGGAATTATCTGTGGATGCTCTGGGACCTCATGCGACGGCAAAGTCCAGCCTGCTTTGGAACAGTCCCCACAGGCCTTCAAAACCTTTCCCGGGATTTTTTTAACCTGTTTTTTATTTTTTTTTTTTTCCCTCAATAACATCAGTTGGAAAAGCTGCTTAAAGGAACAACAAAGAAAAAGCTGACACAGACCTGAGCCGGAGAGAGGGAGCAGGTCAGGATCGCTGGAATCCTCAGGGATGTTTGTATCCAAGCTGTTATCGTGTTCTAAAGAGCCCCGTGCCCTCCAGGCACCTCTCTACAAACCCGGGGACCTTTTTTCGGGGACAGGGACAACCAGGCAGCAGATCCAGGTCATCCAAAGCTGCTGGAAGCATCCCGTATAACCGGGAAGCAGCAGGATGTGCTGGCTCCCTGCCTGACCCTCTCCCTTGGATACGAAATCAGCTGAGCGCAAAAAAGACTTTGGAGTCAGGAATTCCAGTTCGGTGCCGACGAGCAGGAGGGATGTCTGGGATTCAGGGGGATGTAATGCCTGGAAGAAGGATTTATTATTTTTTTTAATGCTGAGATGATCCCTGTGGGATGTTCTGGGGAGATCACGGGGGCAAGGCAGCTGCTGCTTCAATCCAGAGGGGTTTATGGGATTGGGACAGCACCGTATGGACATCCCCGTGTCCTGTCTGGAGCTTATTTTTATTTGTAGAGGTGTTCCCGATCCAGTTCCCAAACATTCCCCACTCCCTTTGCCTTCCCCAGCTCCCAGAGGAATGTCAAGGACTGAGGTTGTCCATAGGAATATTCCTTTTCCACCCACCAAGCATCCCTAAGAAGGTGGAACAATTCTTTCCTCACTGGTTTCAACCATCCCGTGGGATTTTCCCTTGACTGAGGCTGGCGAGGATGTGGGATGGTGACGTGGAAGGAGGGAAAAGAGGGAAAACCAGGATCCATTTTGGATGCAGGCAGGGAGTGTGAGGTGATGGGAATGATGTGAACTTGGGGCCCAGCACCAGGGTCTGAGCATTCCAGAGCCTGGGAATTTTCCCTGAGGAGCATCCCTTGAGCTCAAGGATCCATTTGGACAAAGAGGGGGAGATGGAAAGAGTTCAAACTCTTCAAATGACCAAAAAACAAACACTTTCTATGGCCTCATTGATCCAGTCAGCCCCCAAAAATCTTTGGGAAAGGGGAATTAGGCAGAGGAGATCCTGCTGGAGCTGACACAGAAAGGAAACAAATCCTTTTGGATACCTGGGGCTGGGGCCTTCTTGATTTAACGAGATTTAATGAGTTCTGCTTTGCTGGCTCAGATTCCCAGCTCTTGAATCCGAAGGGCTCGAACTCCCGTTGAAACCAGTTTTAAGTGGATGAGGAAATGATGTTGAAGGGCCAAAGGCAACGTGGTCATTCCTGACACTTTTCCATGGCTTTAGAACATCACTGATTTATGAGAGAGAATCCTGAAACCATGGAATGGTTCAGGTTGGAAGGGACCACAAAGATCATCTCCTTCCAACCCCCTTCCATGGGCAGAGACACCTTCCACCATCCCAGGTTGCTCCAAGCCCTGTCCAACCTGGCCTTGGGCACTTCCAGGGATGGGGCAGCCACAGCTTCTCTGGGAAACCTCTGCCAGGGCCTCATCGACCTCAGAGGGAAGGATTTATTCCCAATATCCCATCGAACCCTGCCCTCCGGCAGTGGGAAACCATTCCCTGTGTCCTGTCACTCCATCCCTTGTCCAAAGCCTCTCTCCGTCTTTCTTGCAGGATTCCTTCAGGTACTGGAAAGCCACAATTAGGTCCCCCCAAACTTCTCTTTCCTTTTCCAGGCTGAACATTCCCAATTCTCCCAGCCTTTCCTGTAACAGAGCTGCTCCATTCCTCTGCTCATCTTGGTGCCTTCTCTGGACTCGTTCCAGCAGCTCCATGTCCTTCCTGTGCTGGGATCTCAGAGCTGGATGCAACATTCCAGGTGGGATCTCACCAGAGCGGAGAGAGTTCCAATGCTGTCCCGAAGCCCTTTCAATGGAAAAATTAAGGAGAGGCCAAACCTCTCCTAACAATGTCCCAAGCTCCAGCTGCTCCTATCACACGGGATTTCCTGAGCCTGTCCTTACTTTTCTAGGGAATAACATCCAGCAGATCTCTTTTCCAAGGATGTGCTCAGCCTCCTTGTGAAACTGAATCCACAACATCCCCTGGGAATCAATCCCACAACTCCATGATCTGGGATGTCAGGAGAATCTTCTTGGTGTTTATGGGTAATTTTTAAAAATTCTGACGATTTTTATAAGTTCATGTTCCAGACCCAGTTGTTTGATTGACCTAATTGGGAATAAACACATTAAAAGATGGAATGTCCAGACTCAAAGTTAGGAAATAAAATAAAAATGAGCTCAATATTTGTTTTCTTTGGAAAATATCCTGGTTTTTAGGTAGGTTCATGATTTGGAAAACTCGGTCATTGATTTGGGGTCCATTGGTTGGATTTTCAGGACTCATTGTTGGATTGATTGGGATGGTGCTATCCCAAAAAAATATCCCAGGGTCTCAGATCCTGGTCATCAGGGCAGGGGAGAGACTGGGAAAACTGCTGAAAACAAAGGCAGGTTATAACAGGAATCTTAAGTGCAAAAGCATCCCCCTTCTCCTGGTTTTATTATGGAAAACTCAGGGAACGGCCATGATGGTGTTTGGGATCTCCATGGCTGAAAGTTTCAGGAAGGGATATTCCAGTGACACATGAGGGAAAAAGGAAAACAAACAAAAGCCCCACGAGTGGTCAGGCAAAGGAAAAAGGACTCAGAGAGGGAAGTGACCCCACTTCCATGGATTTCTTTTCATGCACTTTGTTTGGAATTAGAGGATCTTTAAGGTCCCTTCCAACTCGAACCATTCTAGGATTCATTTGGACTCATGTCAGAAGATGTGGATTCAGGAGGGAAGTATTCAATTTTTTTCAGGGAAGCTCTGGATAAAGAAGCTCTGGAAGGAAGGTGGAGCCAGGTGGGGGTCGGGATTTGCTCCCAGGGAATGAGGGCCAGGATGAGCTGACCTTGGCTTAAGCTACTCCAGGGGAGGTTCAGGTTGGACATCAGGAAGAATTTCTTCATGGAAAGGGTGATCAGACGTTGGAATGGGCTGCCCAGGGAGGTGGTGGAGTCACCATCCCTGGAGCCATCCAAGGAGTGCCTGGATGTGGCACTCACTGCTCTGGGAAGGTTCACAAAGTCGGACTCGATGACCTTGGAGGTATTTTCCAACCGAAACGATTCTGGGATTCTGGGAAGTTCTTCCCGGCTCAGCTCAGTGTCTGAAGACTGAGGTGACCAGAAGAAAGCTGGAGAAGAAAATCGAGGCAAGAAAAATTCCACCTTGTGGAAGGAGTTCAGTCCTCCTTGGTGGCTTGGTATGGACACCCTTCTCCTGGGCTGGGGTGAGAAAAGCAGGATAAAACAAGGGAAATGGCAGAGGGATCCATTTCTTGGAAGAACATTCCAAGCAGAGCAGAGGTGCAGTAATTCCACTACTGTAGACCCTGGTCAAAATGGAATGGGAAGATACAAACCAGGAGCAAGGGAAGAGCAATCCCACACTGGTGACCTGTCCCCTGACAGAATTCCATGTCTCCAGCTCCCCTGATAAATGGGATTATTCCCCTGATAAATGCGCCCCTTGGACCCAGCTTGTCCGGAGCCATTCCGGCAGATGGATGTCTCCCAATCCCAGCCAAAGAGCTAATTTCCTCCGGCTATAGATCCTGGAGGCTCCTGGCAGCGGAGAAGGATAAGTGCACTCAGCAGGGTCCTGGGCTGGCTGGGGTGGAGGGGAGGCACTCAGGATGATCCCATGGGAAAGCAGCGATGGATCTGGAAGGACTCCAAGTGGTCAGCGTGAAAAGCCTTTACCCCAGGGAATGGTCCTGCACTCTTCATCCAGCCTCATCCAAGGAGACCTCGTTGCTTACAGCCTACGGAAGGAGGAAAGCAGGGAAGGCAAAATGGCGGGAGCTGACGGATTCCGTACGGATCTGTGTGTCCGAGCTGTCCACACCTCCTTAAATCACAGAGTCATGGAATCACTGAGGTTGGAAAAGACCTCCGAGATAATTGAGTCCAACCTGTGACCGATCCCCACCAGAGCACTGAGTGCCACATCCAGGCATTCCTTGGACGCTTCCAGGGATGGGGACTCCACCGCTTCTTTGGGCAGCTCCTTCCAATGCCTGACCACTCTTTCCATGAAGAAATTCCTCCTGATGTCCAACCTGAACCTCCTCTGGTGTAGCTTGAGGCCATTTCCGCTCACTCTATGCCTTGTTCCTTGGGAGCAGAGCCTGACCCCCACCTGGCTCCACCCTCTTTTCAGGGAATCATGGAGAGAGAGAAGATCCCCCTGAGCCTCCTTTATTCCAGGCTAAACATTCCCAGCTCCCTCAGCTGCTCCTCATAAGACTCAATCTTCAGACCCTTCACCACAGATTATTTTGGATTTGAAGAAAGGGTCTGGTTTTAACCAGGAAACAGTGGGAGAGGGGAAATTCCCTGTGGAATTGGACAGCCAAACACCTTCTTGGCACAGGGAGAAATACAAAGAGCAACAGGAAATAGGAATGCCAAGGGAAGTGTGGAGATTGGCTCGCATTCTGCAGGAAGTTCAAAATCACTTTGTTCCTGAAACAAAAAAAAAAGAGGGTTTCCACTCTCTTTTGCAAGGAAAAAAAAATCCATTTTCTTCCCTCTGTTCAGGTATTTTCTTTTCCCTGAAGCTGAAAAATCCCTCAGATTTATGGGAAAAGTCCGTTGGGTCTGGACAAATAAATTATCAGAGCTCACTGGGCAATCCATTATTTGCATTAGTAAATCTGCAGGGCATTTCCCAAGTATCCATCAAGATCCCCCTCTGGATTGATGGAATATTGGATGGCTCCTCCTGTTTGTTTCCCCCAAGTTCTCCCCTTTCCTTTCTCCTCTCCTGTTTTCAGTTGGTGCCTCACCATGAACAGTCCAGAAGGGAATTCTGGGCGGGATTTCAACAGCAGCAAATATCACAGGATACCTGGAATTCCCAAATCCACCTCCTTGGAAGGAGCCCATCCATTCCATCAGGAGAGACTTCGGGAGCTCTCACCTACCCCAACTCAAACCTCCAAGCTGCTGCAATTAACAGGACTGATTTTAATTGGCAATTACAATTCCATTAACTGGGGCTGGTGGATCATTGGATCTGTCAGGAAGGCCCTGAAGCAGGGAAGATTGGTGGATGAATCCGGGATCCTGCTCCAGAGCTGTGGAGGAAAAGACAACAGGGAACAGCTGAGCTTTCTCAGCCCAGGAATTGGAAGACGCCTTGCTTGAAATCCAGTTGTATTCCTTATCCAGGGATGGCTGCATCCCAAAGGAGTCCTTGGGATGAGAGCTCAGCAGCTCCAGGGATGAGGGAGACAGGGATCAGACCAGGAACAAGTTCCAACCCTGGGAGCACCTGGAAAACAGAGCCTGGATCTCCTGGATGGAAGGGAAAAACACGTGGCTCCAAGGGAATTCCATCGCTTGAAGGTTTGCGAGGCCTGGATATAAAATCCGGGCACCTTCAGGACATGTGGAATTTATCGAAGGAAATTGTTCAGGAATTTTCTGAGTTTTGTTCCTGGTTTTTCAGTGGACCATGGATGTGGTGTTTATCCTACCTGCACTGATAGGAATTCCATCCTCAGCTTTGCACAGCCGATCCCAGCATGGCACAATTCCCAAACCAGGATTTGCAGCACCCTGACACTGATCTTGCCATGTTCCATGGATCCCTCTGATCCCTCTGCTGATGGATCCACATTCTCCTGGCTCTCCCTCATCCTCATTCCAGGAATATATTCCATGTGTCCCTGGCATCAGCCAACACATCATGAGTGATGTCTCTGGATAATTTGAAGGGATGACTTGGAATAAGGCTCAAAATCCTTCAGGATTTCCCTTTAATGACAAATATTCCTATTCTTTTATCTATGTACTGCCAATATTTCCTTGGACAAGAGCTTTTTCCTAGAAATTTCCTGGAAAAACCCGGCTGTGATGACTTTTTAACAGGCCAGGTGAATATTGCCCATCACGAGGGAAATGCCAGAGGGAAATCCCATTCCAGACACACTTTTCCAGACAAAACACTGATTTAAAGGAAAGGTTGTGAAGCAGAACAATCCCTCAAGTTGCGCTCCAGGGCTTTTGGGACAAAATCTATTTTCATGTGGAGACTCAGGAGGGTTCTTGGCATATCCAGAAGGAGGGAGGTGTTTCATTCCCAGCAGAATTTGTAGGAGACAGACAGGAACTGGTTGGTTGTTTGGATTTATTTCCCTGTTGGCCATTCCCAGCACCTGTAAGTCCTGAACTCCCACGTTTCATCAGGTCTGACAGGAAAAGAGGGCCCTAAATAATTAAACTCCTGAAAAAATTTAAACCCAAAGCAGGGTCAGATAATCTGGAGTTCTCTGTGGAGCAAAGGCTGGACAGAAAGGGATGGGGAAGAGGTGGCCATGTGGATATTCCAGGCTCCCAAAAATCCCAGCAGGAGGGAAGAGACCACAGAAACCAGAAACTGTGGGACTGTCCGTCAATAAGTGACTTTCCACAAAGGCATCCTGGTCCTGGAGCCTCTGGACAGAGCTTTCCTGCTTTATTTGGGATCCATTTGCTGCATCAGCTCCTGGTTTTGTCTGTCTGAGCTCTCGGTCTGTCTCCCTCTCTCAATCACAGCCAGAAGTTCCCATCTCCGATGGACCCAGGAGCGGGATGTTATTGCTCACAGAGCAGTTTTCCATGCAGACGGATTGATGCTTTCCCAGACTTGGATTAAACCTCCCATGAGCTCCTCCAAAGTGGCCTCTCTGTTTTCTTTTCATCCCAGCATCAATTTTTCCTTTGATGGGATGTTTTGGGACTTCCCTGATTATTTGTGGTCTTTGCACTCCACATATTTACGCCATTGCTTAGACCTTTCCCACCTGGAAATTTTTTTGGGCCAGAACCTACAATCCCCCATTTCCTCTTTGCTCCCAGTGTCTCTCCATGCTGGAATATTCCCATGTTTAGACCCAAATAAATAACACCACCAACGATTTTCTCCGCTGCTGGCAGCTCAGACTCTGGAGATGGATGGAAGGAGAAATATTGAGCAAGAATTCCATTTCCATTCCTCATCCAATAATTCTGGGTGCCTCTGGTGCTTCCTCACCTCTCCGACACAAAATTTTGCATTCCCGACCTTCGGATAATATCCGAATATGCAGATTTTATTGACTTCTGCTCCAGTCAGTTTAGAGATTTATTGACCTGGGAAGGGAATATTGACCTGGGATGAAACCGAGGTCAATGTGAGCATCCCAGGGGAGAATAAATTTCTAAATTGACCCAGCAAACAGAAGTCAATAATGGAATGGTTCATCCAAACATTGTCTTACCAAAATTAATTCCCACGGACGCGGCTTCACCTGCAGCTTTGATGGAGAAATATGGGAGGCGAGATCGGGATGAATGGGAGCCGGTGTCTGATTATGGAGAGTAATGGAACTGCTGGGAATGGAGGGAAAGGAATTGGATGTGGTGATAATTTAATCTCCAGTCAGTGATGGAGCAGCCTCTTGTTAACTGGGGATGACTCTGGAATGTGCAGGGCAGGATCAGGTTTGATCCTCAGGGATGAAGTTTAGGGAAGGTGGCAGCTCACGACATCAGTTCTGTGTTGGGGCTCTTCGTCTCCACAAAGCTTTTGGGGCATCCTTGATTCCTTTCAGCGAACTGGGATGAAGATCCTAATTTTCAATCTGGCTCCAAATTTATCAGTTTTCCAGTCTTAATCGAGGTGGGAATGGAAAAAAAACCCAAACGTGTTTTAGGTCTCTTCATATCATTTGGGATGTGTGGGGACGTGGGGAGATGCCGGGACCTTCACGGCCTCAGGAGCACTCTTGAAATCCTTTGTTCCCAGCCCCAAATTCCCTACACACACAAATACAGCCCTCGTTTTAATTGATTCCAACATGGAATTTCCACGTGAGCATTTCCAAGTGCTTTTTGTTCTACAGAAATAACTTGCACTTTTTTTTTTTTTTTTTTTTGAAGTAGCTGCAGTGGGAGAACCACAGACTTGATTTCTTCATCTTCTTCCTCCCCTTCACCACTTCATGATCCCAAACCTCTGCCTGTGAGCTGGAAAATCCGCTCCTTCCATAGAGGACAAAATGCTCTTTCCCTTTGGAATTTCATTACAGGTGTAACCTCATTTTTGAGTGTTGATAAAAAGATCTGGTGATAGAGGACAAATTCAAAAGAGCTCATTTCCCTTAGAGTTAATGGAGAGAAAACTGGAATTTTGATGGAGTGTCTTGTCCCACTTGAAGGATCTGGAGCACCAGGAGTGGCTGAGGGAGCTGGAGAGGCTCATCCTGGAGAAAAGGAGGCTCAGGGGGGATCTTCTAATTCTCCTCCACTCTGTGACAGGAGCCAGGTGAGGGTCGGGCTCTGCTTCCAGGGAACAAGGGATGGGATGAGGAAACAGCCTCAAGTTGCACCAGGGGAGGTTTAGTTGGATATAAGGAAAAATTCCTTCCCTGAAAGAATTGTTCAGCCCTGGGCAGGGGTGGAGTCCGCATTCCTGAAGGGATTTAAAAGCCGTGTGGATGTGGCACTTGGGGACACGGTTTAGTGGTGGCCTTGGCAGTGCTGGGGTGACAATCGAACTCTGTGATCTTAATGGTCTTTCCTAACCCAAATTATTCCCTGATTTTAACAAATTGTACCTGAGATGTTTCTGAACCACCGAAGCCACTCTGGTTTAGAAAACCACAAAGTCATTTTGCCCAGCACAGGAAGCTGCGATTTGTCTCTCCACGGACAGGCTTTAGGTCAGGTAGGAACCAAAATTAATCCTAACACCTCTTAGTCTCTGCTTACCCTGTCAGGATCCCTGCATCCCGCTCCACCTAATCCCTGCTTCATCCTGACATCCCTGGGGACTCTCAGTGCAAAGTGATGTCAGGTCCTTGGCCTTCCAGGTCTGCAGTGCGCAGCCAAATTGAGCTCATCCATCTTCCCTTTAAATCGCTGTCCACGTTGAACTCCTTCCCGATGTTTAAACCACTCCGAGGATTTGTATTTAAGAGGAACTTAAATTATTCAAGCCCTTAATGTTCGGGGCTTTTTTTGAAGATGCATTTTGGAGCTGTCAAGCGAACAATCTTAAATGACAGATTGATGAATTCATTGTCCCTTCCCACGTCTCTGGGAGGAGAGAGGGATATGGCTCCCAGGGAAAGCGGCTTTGCTAACGGAGATGGGAGTTTTCCCCCTTAATCCCCAGGTTTTTTGGGCATTGACACCCTTCTCGATGTGGAGTCAACAGAGCAGGGTCGACATCAGCCATGGACTTGGAATCAACCTGGGGATGGAAGAAATATTGGGAAGTTGCCTGGTTTTGTAGGGATGGGGTCAGGAATGCCAAGGTGCAGCTGGAGCTGAACATGGCGAGGGATGCAGAGAATAACAAGAAGGATTTCTACAGGCCAGGAAAAGGTCAAAGAAAGCATTTCTCCCAAGAAGCAAGACTGGAAAACTGGTAACAGTGGATGAAGGATGAAATAATCAACTTTTTTTTTGCCGCAGTTTTTACGGCAACCTCTCTTCCCGCACCTCTCCTGGGGATGGACAATGAGGTGGGGACAAGAGGAGCTGAGTCCTTCACCCTACAAAAGAACATCAGGTTCCAAAACCCCTGAGGAACCTGGATGTTCATCGGTCTGTGGGACCTGATGGGATGCATCCCAGAATCCTGAAGGAATTGGCTGACATTGCTGCCAGGCCACGCTCTCTGATATTGGAAGAGTCACATCAGCGAGGTGAAATTCCTTGCGACCGGAAAAACGGAAATGTTGATTAACCAGCCCAGTGGCTTTTTATGGTGGAGTGACCACAAGGAACAAGGGAATGGCTACATTTATTCCTTCACCTGGAATTCTGTAAGGTCTTTGATGGGGTCTCCCCGATAAAACCAAATTCAGATCCACACAAACACATCATATCAGGATAACCCTCGGGATAATTTTCTCAAATGCTTCCCAGGAATGAGGAATTGTGACCAAGCACCAGCCATTATCACCACAGAGTAGGTAGAATTCTGGGATGGTTTGGTTTGGAAGGGACCTTAAAGATCATGGAATTCCAAACCCATGCCGTGGATATTTTGGGAGGGGATTTCAAAGGTGCTTCTGGGGTTGTTCAGTGCTGGTCTCTCCTTGGGAATAAGGGGACAATCCAGGCACATTTATTGTGTAAGAACAGACTTAAAATCTGGGAAAAGCCCATGTTCACCTTTTTTTTGCCAATCTCAGCTCCCACTTCAAGGCAGAGCCACCTCCCACAGCCTCCTGGAAAAAATGAACAGCACAGAGATCCAAAATCCCGGAGGGATAACTCAGCTCCGACGTTAATGCACACGGAAAGTTGTGCTCGCTCCCGGCCTTCTCCTTCCCAGACAGATTTTGTCAGACGGCAGCGAGTTCATCTCAGAACAAATGACTGAAGGCTGCAGGGATTGATTTCCAAGGGCAGGAGGAAAAGAGCTGAATCAGGACAGCCGTGATCCAGACGTGATGTGACAGCTCCCGAAGTATCCGAAGGGCGGAAACGCTGCGGAAGCAGCGGCTTTGTGGGAAATGTCTTCATGGAGACATCGCAGGCTGCTCGTTGTCTGCTAAAGAAGGGCCTCTGGATCATTCCCAGGGTATTTATGGGGGGTTCGATGGCTTCAATAAAGTGGGAATTGTGAAGGTAAAGAGCAAAGAAATCAAATTCCCAGATGAAAGATTCCCAGCGGCTTTTTATTCCTCACAGAGCTCTGGGATGAAGTTTCTGTGGGTGCAAGCAGGTCGGGTAACAGGCTTGGGAAAAACTGCCTAATATGTGGAATGTCCTGCAGTAGAATTCTTCATTCTCCTAGTTATCCATAAATGCCAGGCTTTGTATTCCAAATCCTTGGTAAAGCAGGGAGCTGCCTCTAGGAACTTGCCGGGTCTCATCTGAGACCACTTTCCCTTCTTCCTGAGGTGTGGAGTTGACCTTCCCTAATTTTAGGTGCTCAGTGACCCATTAACATGGATTAATGGTTTCATCCATGAATTAAACTCCTTGGTTTGAGTTCTCAGTGGGCATCAGGATGTGATGGTCTCATCCCAGAGCTGGTGCCTCCTCGGAGCAGAGGAGCCCTGACCACCACATTCCACTGACTTTCCTGGGAATCCAGACCACTCAGTTGGACATGGGCGCTCGTATTCCTTAAAATTAGGAAAGGCGAATCCAAGCCAGAGAAGAGATTTCCTCCAGCAAAGGAAATCCCTCCTTTATCTGGATCACACCACTCAAGCCTCTCCTTAGTTCATCCTCCCTGTTTCCCTGCAGGATTAGGAGTTGGTAAGAACAGGAATGGGAGCTAATGCCGGTCCCTGGGAAAGGGACCAGAGCTGAGGCTGTTCCTGATGTGCCCATGGATTGTGGATCCTTTAACAGCACTCAGATGGTGCTAAATCCCTCTTGGAGGTAAAACTCCCCTCCTTTTTTTTCCCCCTCTATCCTTATCCCATCCCTGGGCTTTAAAGAGAAGCCACCTGGCCGTGCTCCTCTCCAGCACCTGCTTTTCCTTGGATTACATATCCAGAGCCGAGACAGGGGTAACTTAAGAACGTTCCCTAATGGAGCTGGTGCTTTCCTTATCTCCCCGTGATAAAGGAGGGAGAGGGATGAAATGTAATTCCCAGTTTGTCGCCAGTGTGACCAGACCCCGTTGTGGGACCGGGCTGGTGATGGCAGGAAACTGCTGACACACACGAGAGCCAAGGGCATTCCGATTTGGAGCTGTCTCCAGCTTTTAAAGGACCAGGCAGTGACAGCATCTCCCTCGGGCTCGGGTCGCAGGGAGATGAAGGCTCCTGGTATTTCTGAGTCATGTTTTCCAAGCCTGGAGCTCTCCCAAAAGACACCCAGCTCCTTGCTGGGATAATCCGTTGTTGGTGCAGGGAGAACTGCATGGAAAAAGAGGAATGGTTGGCTTGGGATCTGCAGAAAAGAGAGGAAAAGAGGAAAGGCTGAGAGAATTGGGATTGTTCAGCCTGGAGAAGGGAAGGCTTGGAGGTGACCTAATTGTGACCAAGTGCTTGAAGGAGCCGACGAGAAACGAGGAGAGGGACTTTGGATGAGGGCATGGGGTGACAGGACAAGGGGGAATCATTTCAAACTGACAGAGGGCAAGTTCAGATGGGATATTGGGAAGAAATTCCTCCCTGGGAGGTTGATGACAGCCTGGAATGGAATTCCCAGAGAAGCTGTGGCTGCCGCATCCCTGGAAGTGGCCAAGGCCAGGCTGGATGCAGCTTGGAGCAACCTGGTCTGGTGAAAGGTGTCCCTTCCCATGGGAAGGGGTTGGAATTGGATGGTCTTTAAGGTCCCTTTCAACCCAAACCATGCCATAATTCCCTGATTTTGTGATTCTCTGATGTGTCCTCAAGTGTATAATTTATCTCGCGCATACCTCATTTTATTTCAATAAGAAGGGCAATTATCCCATGGACTCTGGATTCCACCAAGAATCGTGAGGATCAGTCCATGGTCCAACCATGAATTGCTTTCAAAAAACCTGGAGCCCTTCTAAAAGCTCATCTCCAGCTCACTAAAATCCATTAAAAACATTTAATGTTTGATGGGTGCTGAGATCCAACATTCGGAAAGGCAACTTGGCCTTTTCCAAGCCTGGAACTGAAGAGGAAATGCACTCACTCGGTGAGTTCCCCGCTCCCTGCTCCAAGCACACCATGGGATTGATTCTATTTACATCCCCACGATGAATCCCAGGGATTCTGGAGTCTCCAGATGCAGAGAGGGGCTCTAAAAATCCACATGGAAGAGCCTCAGGTCTGTTTTCAGCACTTTAGACTTGACCTTCTTGACCCTTTTCTCAGCCACTCTGTTGGAAAGATGAATTAAAGATGGGATTAAAGTGGGAGCTGCTTTTCCCTCAAAAATCCATTGCCCAGATCTCCTTCAGATCCATTCATTCTCACCTCAGGCTGGCTCAGAGCTGCCAGCTGGAAGTTCAGGAAGTGGAGGTGGCATCTCCTGAACCTTGGACTTGATATCCTTGCGTTCTTTTCCAACCTTGGTGATTCCATGGTCCCTCCAACAGTTTCCTCAGGGATTTTGAAAGGATAAAAACGTGGAAGGCTTGTGTGACTGCCACTAGCTGGTGGGAATATTCAGGAGTGGGGGTCAAATGTTTAAGGGAAAGGTGAGGCTTTAATTCTTACCATGGAATGGTTTGGGTTGGATGGGACATTAAAGTCTGTCCTAACATTCAGAAGGGATAATGGGAAAAAATCCTTCCTTCTGGGGGTGGTGAGGCCCTGGCAGAGGTTTCCCAAAGAATCTGTGGCCGCCCCATCCCTGGAAGTGTGCAAGGCCAGGTGGGATGCGGCTTGGAGCAACCTGGGATAGTGGAAGGTGTCCCTGGCCATGGGGGCAGGGGGTTGGAATTCCATGCTCTTGAAGGTCTTTTCCAACCCAAACTATTTTATAATTCCTGGACCCACCCCATTCCTCCCCTGCCGGGTGCAGCAGTGATCCAATCATTTCTCCACCCGATCTATCCTGTCTGTCCCATTTTTCCCACTCCTCGAGCTCAGTCAGTGGGACTGCAGGAAGAGACCTCGGTACAGTGCTTAGGCCTGCACCACCTTCTCCCAGTGCTGTTCCATTTTCCCCTCATCCTAAAATCCCCCAAAACCCTCTTTTCCCTCCATTTCTTCCTCCTCATCAATCATCCTCTCTTTCCCGTGCCATAAGGCAGGAGGAGTGTGAGGAATGCCGAGGAAGAGCTGGAAAAAGCAGAAACGGTCTCTTCACCCCAGATCTCTTTGGAATCTCATTTCCAACCTCCAGGCCGGATTTCTCCCGTTCCTTTTGCTCCAAGCTGGGTGGCCGAGGAGAATTTGCATCGCCAGCACCTGTGGAACACCAGGTGTGGAATTTAATGGTCACTGTGGGGAGAGAGTTGCAGGCTCCCCCCATTCCCTTTTCCCTTTAAGGGAACATTATCCAAACAAACGCTCTCGGAAAGTGCTGAAGCGCAGGCAAATAATGACACGGGAGCAGGAGCCAGGCATTAAAAATTCATGGGGCTGGAATATTAAAACTTTTTACTTCATCATGTCAAGGCACCAGGCAAATGCAAACAAACGAGCCCCACTGAGCGCTGCCTGCGTGGGCCAAGACAGGGACGAGCCACTCCCCCGGCTGGGGACAGAGCTGCAGTGCGGTCCCTGTCGCTCCCGAGATGTCAGGCTCCGAGGGGGACAGGGAATCAGCGGTCCCTGTTGCTCCTGAGATGTCAGGCTCTCAGGGGGACAGGAATTCCGCGGGATCTTTAATTGCTCGGTGTCTCTAAACGAGCTCTGCGAAGTGACAACTCCGCTGCGTGAATTGGGAGTGGGAATGTGGAGCCTGGGAGAGGCCTCAGCCCTTCCCGCCTGCTGTGCTGTCAAAATGTGGGAAAAGGGGGAATATCTGGCGGGGGGGGGGTAATTCCAAACCCCTCTCGTTAATTTGGGGCTGTCTTTGCTAATTAAGGCACCAGGCCCTGTCTGCTCCTCGCTGTGCTGCTGACAACAAGGGCTGGGATGTGATGACATCCAGCCAACTCCAATCACGAGCTCTCCTTGGGATCCTGGAGGTGACAACTCCCCGGGCTGGGGTTTGCAGGCTGCAGGAACAGTCGGAATCCCTTCCTGGACACGATTAAGTGGAAGAAGGATATGTTTGCTGGGAAGGTGAGCACAACCACCTACTCCTCCCCTGAAATGAGGTTCTGAGCTCTCGTGCTCCCAGCGCAGATTCCAGGGCCCTGTTCCATCCTCATCCTCGGCTGTTCATGGTCCAGCTCACTTCTGCAGAGGCACAGATCATCCTGGAATCATGGAATGATCTGGATTGGAAGGGTCCTTAAAGATCATCCCGTTCCACCCCCTTCCAGGCTGCTCCAAGTCCCATCCAACCCGGCCTTGATTTTCCAAGCAAGAAATGAATCAGGCTGAGGAAAGCTGGTGGAAAGGGCTCCTCAATTAATCTGTTCCAGCCCCATCTATCATTAATTAAGTAATTTTCCTCGTTAAGCTGTGCACATTTTTAACACACCCTGTTTATTTAATGGCTCCTGTGATCCTCTGAACACAATTACTGGGAATAAGGAGGAAAGGATTAGCCCAGGAATCTGGCTGGATGAGACTTTATGGGAAGTGCAGCAAGCGTCACATTCGGATTTTTAATAGGTAACTCCTCTAAGTAATTGATTAAGTAATTGATTAATCATAAACTCCCAGACTGCCAGAGCCAGACTTAATTTTATGGCACTTTAAAAAAAAAAAAGGTGGAAGGATGGAGATGATGTAATAACCAGCAACCGAGAGGCAAATAAAGGAGGGGAATGTTTGATTAAACATTCCATAGATTTTTATCGCTTTGGGTGTTATGGAAGCGCCTTCGCTGGGAAGAAACATCTTAATAACAGCCAAGGTTTTCCTGGAGCTTTCCATGAGCAAGATGGTCAGGGGGGTGTGATTATGAGGAATATTTTAAATTCCTCTCTAGCCCAGACAAAGCTGTGAAAAATGAAGCTTGGAGCAGGATGTGATTCCATGTCACAGGTAACATTCCAAAGCCTGGCTCCCAACAGCGGTGGCTCCGGCCCAGAATTTGGCAGCTGGATGCCCTGCGGAGTGTCCTGACCAAGGTTTCCCGAATATTGGAATAAAGAGTGTGGAATATTGGCCGAGGGGTTTTTAAATATCTGGGGTAAAGTGGCCCTGCTTTGATGAGAAACAGTAAATCATGGAGTCACGGAATGGTTTTGGTTGGGAAGGACCTTGAAGGTCATCCAGTTCTTTCCACTCTCCCAGTTTGCTCCGAGTCCCATCCAACCTGGCCTTGGGCACTTCCAGGGATGGTGACAGACATGACAGCAAAACTCGGACTTCATCAGTGCAGACTAATTAAGGCTGAAGGATTCCTGGGCCTGTCCAGAAGAATTCCATGAATCTTGAGAACACCAAGACTGGAAATGAAGATGAATCCAAAAAAATTGGACTTTTCCTAGACTAGGAAGGGGCAGGGATAGAGTTTGGAGAGCACAGATCGGATTTTTCCAGGGCCGAACTCAAAACTTTCAATCTTGAGAATCTCCAAGATTTGGAGATTGACTTCAACAGGCCACAGGTGACTCCTGTGGCGAATTCCCATGATAATATGGATTTCCAACAACAACAAAAAAAATTAGAAATAAATTTAAAAAATAATGATTTTGGGAATAATTCCCCTCAGCTCTGGCACTGCTGTCTCAGACCTCAGGTCCTCGGTGTCCACAGCTGGAGAGAGAAGGATCCAGCTTTGGCCCATCCGGAGATAATGGAAAAGAGGAGCTCTAAAGGTGTCATTCCAACCCCATATTCCAGTGCTGACAGCCCATGCAGAGGACAGGGCAATTCCAGCCTGAGCCAGCTTCAAACCTGTCCATAGGGCTGGAATGTCCACAGGATTTTCCTGGCTGGTTCCTGATCCCCAGTGTGGTGGCAGGAGAGCTGAAATCTCACCTGTAAGTGCCCTGCACAGGTAACAAAGTCATTCATGGCTCTTGGAATTCCTCTTTTCCCAGGAAAACAGCGGTGCGTCAAGGGGAAATGGCCTCGAGTTGCACCAGGGGAGGTTCAGGTTGGATATTGGGAAAGATTTCCTCACTGGAAGAGTAGTCAAACATTGGAAGTGGTGGAATCACCATCCCTGGGAGTGTTCAAAACTCCCATTTCCAGAGGGCAGGGTTAGGTGGGATATTGGGAAGGAATTCTTCCCTGGGAAGGTGGTGAGGCCCTGGAATGGAATTCCCAGAGAAGCTGTGGCTGCCCCATCCCTGGAAGTGTTCCAGGCTAGGCTGGATGGGGCTTGGAGCAACCTGGGATAGTGGAAGCAACTGGATGACCTTCAAAGGTCCCTTCCACCTTCAACCTTTTTGTAATTCCTTGATCCTATGAAGAGGGAATAAGGAAGTAGCAGGGGAAATTTCCATGGAATCTTCTCACACCACTGAGGGCGTGAGGTTCAAGGTGACAGAATTCATTAGTTCGGGTGAAAATTAGGGAAACCCTCTCCTGGACGTGGATCCAGGCAGGCATGGATCTGCCTGGCACAGTGCAATTTCTCTCTGCCATGTGGATTTTTGCTCTTTCCGTACCAAAACTCCCCCAAAAACTTTCTCAGAGACTGCTCTGCACTTGGAAAAGCACTTTGGAGCCAGGAGGGCCGGACATAAAACTGGTCCTAGGTCCTGCAATGTCCCCTCCTTAACCTTGCACCAGGGCTCTGTGGGTACATCTGATTTTCTTCAGGAGCCTAATCCAGCCAGGATGACAAAAAGCCTGGAAGAATCCACCTGCTGGCTCTGGGTGCTACAGGTAGGAAAACAGCCCGAGGTAGAGGGAGAGGAGTTAAGGATGGGGCTGCAGGGGGAGAGAAGAAGGGGCTGAGATCGCAACACAAATAAAAGATAAATCAAGCAGCAGGAGAGAATTCCTCCAGTGCCAGTTTATTCATCATCGTTTTCCCTGGACACTGACAGGCCCGGGAATGTGGGATGGGCAACCAGCNGAGAAGGGGCTGAGATCGCAACACAAATAAAAGATAAATCAAGCAGCAGGAGAGAATTCCTCCAGTGCCAGTTTATTCATCATCGTTTTCCCTGGACACTGACAGGCCCGGGAATGTGGGGTGGGCAAATCCAGCAAATCCGGCTTGATGGATGAGGCGTGGAGAGGGAAGGAGCCTCTGCCAGGCCTCGGAGAGGAGGGAGGCAGGAGGTGGCAGGGCAGGGATGCAGGGATGCTCCGTGCTTGGCACTGGGGGGCCTTTCTCCTTCCCGGCCTCCGTCAGCTCCATGGAAAAGGGAGCAGCTGGTGCAGCAGCAGAGCCCAGGAATCAGGGCCTTGTCATTCCTGGAGATTCCTTGCGGAGCCAGGTCTGTGTCGGAAGAATCCTCGGAGCCAGGAGAGGCATCTGTGCTGCCAGGGAGCTGGGTTTTCCTACATCTTTGCAGCTTCCCAGAACTTTTTATCCACTAAAATTCCTTTCTTTCCAATACATTTTGTGACATTCCCGTGAAAAAAAAGAAGTGCTGTATTTAATCTTCTGTCTGCTGGGAAAACACGAGAGCCCAGATCCCTAAAGGTCCTTAAATCTCCTGTGGGAAAACACAAAGGCCCAGATCCCCAAACGTCCTTAAATTCTCCTGCACTTTATGTGGATATTCCTCCTCTCCAAGATTTCCCTGAGCTCAGCTCAGCTGCCATTTGAATCCCACAATTCCTAAATCCCCAATCTCCCAACATACTTTTTTGAGCTGCTTGGAGACCTTGCTCTCCAGAAATCCTTGGAAATCCAAAATCTGCTGGCCTGCGGTGAGGGGCTTAAAACTGGAAAATGAGGAGCATTCCCACAGAAATCCAGGCATGGAGGAGGAGCTGGAGGAAGGCAGGAAGGAGAAGAAAAGGCACATGGATACAGCTCCGAGGGTCCTGACTACTTGACCTCCTCCATGGCAGGAGGAAGTGATGTTGATCTTTGGAATTAGAGGAACTTTAAGGTCCCTTCCAACCCAAAGCATTCCACGATTCTACAAAAGGCTTGGGATGCATTAAAAAAAGTCTGTCCAGAAAATTCCGTGAGGGTTTCACCCATCACCTCAATGCCAGCTAAGAAGAAACTCTTTTCTCTGTGTCCATGTGCATAAAATCTTGCGATGGTTTGGGTAGGAAGGGATCCTAAAGATCATCTTGTTCCAGCCGTGGGCAGGACACCTTCCACTAGACCAGGGCACTCCAATTCCCATCCAACCTGGCCTTGAACACTTCCAGGGATCTACACGAACCTTCCTGGTTTTTGTCAGCCACCCAAAATCCTCAGCTTTTTCTGCCCATTTTTTATTTTAATGCAGATGAGGATGAGCTGATTCCGCCCCTCCAACCTGCTCTGGTGAGATCCCACCTGGAATGTTGCATCCAGCTCTGGGGTTCCCAGCATAGGAAGGACGTGGAGCTGTCGGAGGAAGTCCAGAGGAAGCGCCAAGATGATCAGAGGGATGGAGCAGCTCTGCTGTGGGGAAAGGCTGGGAAAATTGGGAATGTTCAGCCTGGAGAAGAGAAGCTTTGGGGTGACCTAATTGTGGCCTTCCAGGACCTGAAGGAATCCTGCAANGGAGAGGGACTTTGGACAATGGATGGAATGACAGGACGAGGGACAATGGCTTCAAACTTCCAGAGGGCAGAGTTAGATGAGGAATTGGGAAGGAATTCTTCCCTGTGAGGGTGGTGAGGCCCTGGAATGGAATTCCCAGAGAAGCTGTGGCTGCCCCATCCCTGGAAGTGTCCAAGGTCAGGTTGGATGGGGCTTGGAACAACCTGGGATAGTGGAAGCTGTCCCTGCCC
>VZRS01005469.1:0-36728 GCA_013398055.1 Ifrita kowaldi | reverse complement strand
TGCGATGGTTTGGGTAGGAAGGGATCCTAAAGATCATCTTGTTCCAGCCGTGGGCAGGACACCTTCCACTAGACCAGGGCACTCCAATTCCCATCCAACCTGGCCTTGAACACTTCCAGGGATCTACACGAACCTTCCTGGTTTTTGTCAGCCACCCAAAATCCTCAGCTTTTTCTGCCCATTTTTTATTTTAATGCAGATGAGGATGAGCTGATTCCGCCCCTCCAACCCGCTCTGGTGAGATCCCACCTGGAATGTTGCATCCAGCTCTGGGGTTCCCAGCATAGGAAGGACGTGGAGCTGTTGGAGGAAGTCCAGAGGAAGCGCCAAGATGATCAGAGGGATGGAGCAGCTCTGCTGTGGGGAAAGGCTGGGAAAATTGGGAATGTTCAGCCTGGAGAAGAGAAGCTTTGGGGTGACCTAATTGTGGCCTTCCAGGACCTGAAGGAATCCTGCAAGAAAAACGGAGAGGGACTTTGGACAAGGGATGGAATGACAGGAAGAGGGACAATGGCTTCAAACTTCCAGAGGGCAGAGTTAGATGAGGAATTGGGAAGGAATTCTTCCCTGTGAGGGTGGTGAGGCCCTGGAATGGAATTCCCAGAGAAGCTGTGGCTGCCCCATCCCTGGAAGTGTCCAAGGTCAGGTTGGATGGGGCTTGGAACAACCTGGGATAGTGGAAGGTGTCCCTGCCCATGCCAGGGGGTTGGACCAAGGTGATCCTTAAGGTCCATTCCAACCCAAACCATTCCATGATTCTATAAAATTCGGAGATAATGACTCGTTACTGAGGCCACAAATCCCAGTTTTATCGATGATTTCAAGGGTTTCACAGATCCCTGCACTGGCTTGGGCAGATGAGGTCTCTGTGCCCTTATAAACAAGGACAATTTCCCTTCAGATTCTGGGATTCTTTCACATCTCTCTGTCTGTATTCCCAGATCCCACAAAACAAAACCAATCCCTGTAAGGGACACCAGGAAGGGATGGGATCAGGATTGCAGGGATTTTACTGAGAACCTTCCAGGCTCTTCCGCAGCTGGGAGGGGAGCGGACGGGGAGGGATTTTATTTATTTAGAGCAATTCCCTTTCCTCAGTGCAGCCCCCGGGATGCATCCCTTGGCTGTGTTTGCCTTTCCCATCACTGGGAAGGAAGCAAATCAATGCAATCCCTGGATGGAATTAAAAATAACGGAGAACTTTCTTTTAATGTCCCATTAAAGACTGAGGCAACGCTGCCCGATTTGCTCCTTTTTTTTTTCTTTTTTTCCTGATTTTTTTTTCAGCGTTTTGGTCAGCTCTGAGGGAGCTTCAGGAGCGAGGAGGGATTTCAATAATTACCTCCTGATTACGCCCCGGATACGGTGCCCTATCCCTAAAGCGCAGGCCCTCCACGCCTGCCCTTCATCTGCAACTCCAAGGGAAGCAGTTTTACATGGAGCCACATTGATATTCAAATGGATTCTCATGGAAGCAGCATTCCAGCCAGGAGCGTGTGAAAGAGCAACTAATGGATTAGTATTTATGGGTCGGGTATAATCCACATTTTAGGATATTGCAGCTGGAAAGGGACAGATGATGAACTCCTTTTTTTTGCAGCCCCCCTCCTCCTCCTCCTCCTCCTCCATCCCTGTTTTACCCACTCCATCTTTCCTTCTTTTCTGCATCCCCCCTCCTCCACTCCGGCCGGGATGCAGCAGCCTCCTGGCACCGCTGAGCTTGGCAAAATTGATGACAGGACTTTAGGATCCATTAGAAAAACAAATTCTTAAACAGTGTCTTCTAAAATCAATCACTTTTACCTTTAGTGGGATTTATGGCTGCCCTGCCGGCCCTTATTGCAAAGATCCATGGCTGCCAAGAAGGAAAAAAATTCCAAGTGGCTCAACTCAGGGCTGGAGGCTCTGAACTCTCCTCTTCTCCCCGTGGGTGAATCCAAAGGGAACATCTGGAATTGAGGGGGAGAAAATCTGGTTTGTGCAGAAATCCTGAGGGAGATGTGGAACATCCCTAAGCCAGGCTCTCCTGACGGAAGTGGGAACCGGGAACACTCAGGAATGGGAAAAAAGGTGCTCCAAAGGTTATGAAAGTCGAGAGATGGGGACAGAACCGGTGAATATTAACGGAGGAGGATTAGGAGCTTTTCTTCCCAGATTAATCCCTGCTTGAATTTCTTTGGAAAAGGAATTATAAAAGAAATTCTTTTACATCCTGTTGTGAAATGTGCAAGAGATACACAAAGTTGTGGAATCACATCCCTGGAAGTGTCCAAGCTCAGGTTGGACAGGGCTTAGAGCAACCTGGGATAGTGGAAATCGTCCCTGCCCATGCCTGGGGGTTGGAAAATGATCCTTATATCCCAACCCAAACCATTCTGGGATTCAATGGTTCCATACACGAGGTGATAATTCCATGGGGAAGGAAAAACGAGCAGTTCATTAGAGTAGGATGGGTCAGAGCAGCACGAAGGAGCTTCCCGGCACTGGATGTCATTCCAGGAGTAGGAGAACATAGTGGAAAACTTCCTGAACATGGAGGCACACCCAGGAGAGGGGAATAATCTTCCCAGGGACGGATTGACGGATATCCAGAAGCACAAGGATCAGCCCTGAGAGGAGGGAGGATTTTGGAAGTTCTGTTACAGCTTTGCCCTTGAATTGTTTTTGTTTAGGGATCAGAAAAGTATGGGGAAAAAATCTTTTCCAGGGACCTATTTAAAAAAATATGGAAAGCTTACCAAAATGTGACCTGTTCTTGGAAATTTTAAGGGGTTTGTTCGGTTCCAGGGATCCTAGATTTCATTTGAATTGGATCCACTGGTGAGAGAAAAAATAGGGAAAACTTTTTTCCACAGATATGCTGTGCCTCCAGGTATTTAACCCAAGCTGGCATGGACGAGAAGGGAATTCCCTCGGTTTGAACCTCCTGGTGCTTCCCAGGCTCTTTTCTCCTTGCTTTGAGGAGACTGGGAAGACTGGGCTGGAAAACCAAGGAGGTAAAAGTGGGGCAGACAGGGAGGAAAAAGGGGAGCGATGCAAGAAGCAAATCCAGGTCTCTGAGCACCTTCCCTGCCTTGGCTCCAGGACCAGGAGGGGCTGATGCCAGGACATGAGTAAATCCAGGGAGGAGCTCGTAATTCCTATCGATTCTCCAGCAGGCAGCACGAGGTGGATAAAAATGCTTGTTCTATCATTTAGAAAAATGGCAATGTTATGATAGAAGGGATTGATTTTCCTCTTTAGGAATATTCATAAACACCAGTTCCAAGAACTGATAAATCCTTCCCCTGCGCCGAGTAAATCATTCCCAGGGCTTCCCAGAGCGCTGGGGGCAAGGGAGGATGTGATTTTTAATTCCTTCTGGAGGAGCTGGAAACTGGGGGGAGTCCGGGGCTGCAGGTCACCCACAGCCAGACCTCTCTTCTGTCGGACTTCAAAATCCCACATTCCTCGTTATTTTCCTGGTTTGGAAAGCTGGGGAAAGAGGCTGAAGGCTTCCCTTCCTGGCCCTGGTTTTGATCCCACTAAATCAGCTGAATCTGGTTTTTTGGTTTTTTTTCTGGCTGCAAATTTCAGTTTTCTCCCCTTTTTGTGATGATATGGAAATGTGAACTTTAGCCAGGATGTGAATCCTGATCCCTTCAGGAATTTTTCCTGGGGTAACACCATCTCATCGTGGCTTTTGCTCCTCCCCTTTCGCCATTCCCAGGGACAGGACCACATCCCTGGTTTGAGCCAATCCATTTCCTTCCCAGAAAGGGCGGACAAAATTCTCCAGGACCAAGGAGCTCCTCTCTGAGCCCATCCAGAAAACCCTCGGCACAATCAGCCTCCACTTCCCACTCCCTGCTCCCATTTAAGGTGGGATGCTCTCCCACTCCATGGATTTACCACCTCCCATTCCATGGATTTGCCACTTCCAGGCCACTGGCATCAACCAAACCCCACAATTCGGCCTCTGGGGTGGTTAAGAAAAGGTGGAGCCACATTCCAGGGGCATTCCCACCTCCTAAGGTTGTCCAGGAGCTCACCAAGGAGTGTTCACATCCCTGGAAGTGCTCAAGGCCACGGTGGATTTGATTTGGAGCCACCTGGGATGGTGGAAGGTTGCCCATGGCAGGGGCTGGGACTGGATGAGCTTCGAGATCCCTTCTAACCCCATGAGTCTCAAAGATGGATTTATCCCAAGGAAACCTGGAAGAGCCTGATCCTGCTGGACGAAATTTGGTGGGCTAAATTAAATCAGCTTGGAATGGTTGAGGTGGAGCTTGTCCATCCTCTTCCTGTGGGAACACTGACCAGGAAATGGATCCCATTCCTGCTGGTCTTTTCAGGATTCTCCTGGCTCAAATGCCCCTGGATGCTGCCCTAAGTGCCCACATTTCCTTGTCCCTTTTCTGCTCAGTCGCCTGTGGTTATGATCCAAGAAGCAAAACTCCTTAGAGATATCCCTGGAAATTTCCCCACGGGAGCCATTTCTGATGGAAAGAACGGAAAAAACAGTGAGGCAGATTAAAAATTCCTGCCCATCTTTCATCCAGGTATTTTGAGAAATAGAAGTTTTTATAGGGACTTGATAGGATTAATAAAACTAGGAATATTTTCGTGCACTCTCCATAGGAATTCCGCCTTTTTATAAGCTTAAGCTCATCTCACATCACTCCATCGCCTGTGGAATTTCCTGGAACAGCAAAAGAAGGAAAAGGCAAAGCATCCACACTTGTCCAGGTCACTCCTAACATCTTGGCTGGACGGAAATATTGAAAATGCGGATATTCGCAGGATGTTTGGATACCTGAGGAGGAGCTTTATCCACTGAGGAAAAAAAAAAGGAAAATCCATGTGTGTCCTGATAAAAAATATTAGCAATTTTTATTACCTTTTAGATTTTACTCCTGCACTAATCCATTTTAATGAGGTCAGCCCGCCTGGCTCCAGGTACCCGGACTAAGTGGAGCAGTTTAATGTCGGGATCAGGGATGAGGAGCACCGGGAAGGGGGGTCTGGATGTTGGACTTTATATCACCCAAAATTACGGCGTAAAAATTGACTCCGTTTGCACATTTTTAACTGGATTTGAAATCGACACCACGTGTAATTATGAAAAGGGATATATCTGCTGGGAATGGGATGAAGCACGGGATTTTCTGTAGGAAAAATTTGCTTATTAGTGCACAGGGAAGATTTATGGGATGATATAATTATTTATTGGGATGTATTTTGTGGAGAAGGGATCATATTATCCGTATATTTCCTGCATTATGGGTCTGGGCGGTCAATATTAATATTGCTGGAATTTATGATTGGATTTTAGAAAACCACTTTTCCCTCTGTTGTTTCCCTCCTTTAGGGAGCAGTTACGTGGGCTGGAACATGGGAATATCGGGAAGATCTTCCTGCAAAATTGGAAATTTGCAGCAAAAAAAGGCTGGAGACCACCTAGAGACAGGGATTGGGGTGAGCCCAAATTGTTCCCTGTGATAGGAGCCCACCTCTCATCTGGTCTTGGACGTGAAAAATGATCCATGGAATCATGGAATGGTTTGGGTTGGATCGTCTTGACACGGGCAGGGACACCTTCCACTAGGCCAGGTTGCTCCAACCCCCATCCAACCCTGCCATGGACACTTCCAGGGATGTGGAATCCCCAGCCAGGACGTGTCCACAATTCTTCAACGGTCAAGAGGAAAACCAGAGCTCCTCCGAGCGATTCCTGCTTCTCCTTCCCTCCTCTTTTGCTCCCAGTTTTTGGAATTACAACTCCTCAGGGCAGGCTTGGCTTTAGGGATCACCTGAGGTTTTCCAAGCAGCTTCTTCCAGACCTCGTGGGACAAGAAGAGGCTTTGCTGTCATTGTTGCGTTATTTGTTGATACATTGGGCTGTCCCTCACCGCTGTCCGGTTGATGTTTTGTAGGAGGGAGGGAGCCTGACAGACATCAAATTTGATAGGGAAATTGATAAGCGTCGATAGTGGAGATGGGAAAAGGCCTGGAGGGAGATCTGAGGATGGATAAATAAGCCGGGGAGATGGATTTGGACGGAGCGCATCCGTCTCAGGTAGAGATCAATACATCTATACCTCCTTTACACCCATCGGTTGTTATCAATGAGCACCCGACTGATTTGATCTTTTCTGCTTCGCAGGAGAAAGGAAACGTTTTCCCTGGATCCACACACAGGAGGAAGGAAGGGAGAGCATCGGATATGCAAGAGACTGATGCTACAGAAGCCCTAAACTGCATCTTCGCCCCCTCTCCTGTTTGCCCTGCTCCCCATCACCCTGAAAACCACCCTGAAATTCCACTGTCAGAGAGGTCCCCAAATCCTGGGATTGAGAGATGGGATCCATCTGTGCAGTTTTATTGGGGATTCTCAGCCCTGGCAGCACCAAGTCTTGTTTTTCCTGTAAATCCCACGTAATAAACCCCTGGGAATTGTGCAACAAATTGCTTAAGTTGCTGTTTTCTCTCCAGCCTCTCTCCCCCTCCCTATCCGTGATCCTCCCGCTGGCTTCGGCTGTTTATTGCCAGCGGAATCGATTTGGGATGGTCTCCCCCCCACCTCCTCCTCCCTCTGCCCCCATCTCCCACCCTCTCTCCTCGCTCCCATCACCTTTTCCCCCTCCCTCCCCACCTTCCCGGAGCTCCGGGGAGCCCGGTCAATCCATCACCGTGTCCCAGGCGTGTGACAGCCCCTCATAAATGCACCACAATGAGCCCAAATCAGCACCAGCCCAACCAATTTCGCAGAGCAGGAAACATCTGAGGAGCTGAATCCCGGCGTGCCGGAGATTGGAATTGGGAAATTGGTTCTACTCCTCTTCGGTGGTGCTTTTTAATGTTTTTTTTTTTTTTTTAAGCTTACCTATAGATTCTCTCCCTCTTTAGATACATATTTAAGGTAATTCTCTCCCACTTAAATCTCCAGTGCTTATTCCACACGGACAGCGCGGCCCAGTTGCTCTCTCCCTCTCTCCCTCTCTCTCTCTCTCTTCCCTCGATTAGGAGAGGGTTTTATTGGGAAACTTGCTTAGGCTGCAGGAATGTGCTGCCTTCAGCAGATTGAGGCTGCAAGCGGGGCTGGGCTCCTGCTGCCACGCTCAGCTCCCCCCGCAGCCATCCCGGGAGTCGCTGCTCTCTCCTTCCGGGGGCTCAAAATCACAGAAGGCTGCTTTTCCCATGGGATCGGCCCGTGTGGGGTGCGAGTGCTTATTCCCACCTGGGAAGGGTAGAGAATGGGGTTAATGCGCATCCTCATGGAGTTACGGGTGCGTGACCTCACTCTGCGAGCACTCAGCAGTCAAAGGGCAGCGATTCCATGGAGATTCTGTCATCCCAAAGAACATTTGTCCCACTCGGGTGAATGATGGCCTGACCCTCGTGGCTTGATTGCCATCAGCCGTAATGGCACGGATGGACATTCCCCCTTTTTGTAGGCACTTAGGGGACATGAATCCCACGTGGAATTCGAAGGGACAGCTTTGCAGAGCGGGGACGACCTTCCCAGAGGGTTCCTGCAGTGCCTGGTGTCACCTTTCTGGTCGCTCACTAGTGGATGAAGCCGAGGTTTTGTGGGATTTGTGGTGCCAGACCGGGAGGTGCTCCCTTCTCACGGCATGGATGGGGTGGAGATGTTTGGGTTGAGCCAGCAGAAAGGTGGAAAAGGACAATCACAGGAAAATTCTGTCTCTGGTCTGTAAGGCTCAAGATCAACCCCCACTTTTCCTCAGAGGTAGAACTGCCTGTGGGCTCTTCCACGGACTGGAGGGACTGGAAATCGGGAGAGAAAAGGGTTGGAAAAGAACAGAAAAGTGAGGTGGAGCTTCAGGAAACACTTGGTTAATTGTTGGGATGTTGTGGGTGCTCCACAAGGGTTAAAAAAACAAGGAAAAGGAAAACTGGACGGATGAAGCTGGGAAAAATCTGTGGAGGGCTGTGAAATACGAGACTGCCTCTGGCTTCGGAGTTGCAAACTGGACAGTTTGGAAAACAGGGATGGTATTTTGGGGAGTCTGCATTAACATTACCTTGGGTTTGTGAGATCCTGGTGGGAGATGAGCTCCCAGGCCAAGCTGGTCCGGCCTTTCTTAGGGAATGACATGAATTCCATGAGGTGCCTGAGGTGTTTCATGGGAGTTCACCTGGAAAAAGGCCACGTTTACTTTGGAGAGAGTCCAGATGAGGCCACCAAGGTGATCAGAGGGATGGAGCAGCTCTGCTGTGAAGAAAGGCCGGGAAAATTGGGATTGTTCAGCCTGGAAAAGAGAATATTTGAGGTGGCCTAATTGTGGCCTTCCAGTGCCTGGAGGGATCCTACAGGAAAGATGGGGAGGGGCTATTTACTAGGGCCTGGAGTGACTGGAAAATGGGGAAATGGTTTCCCACTGCCAGAGGGCAGGGTTAGGTGGGATATTGGGAAGAAATCCTTCCCTGTGAGGATGGTGAAGCCCTGGAATGTAATTCCCAAAGAGGCTGTGGCTGCCCCATCCCTGGAAGTGTTGAAGTCCAGGTTGGATGGGGCTTGGAGCAACCTGGGATAGTGGAAGGTGTCCCTGCCTGTGGAACTGGATGATCTTCAAGATCCCTTCCAACCCAAACCATCCCAGGATTCCATGAGTTGCATCCGAAACTGGATGGAAAAGCCTCCATCCAGCTTTTCCCGCAGGTGCCTGGCACCAACCAAAAATAAACCCCAATCATTTTGCAAATCATCCTGGGAAGCTGCTCCCAAGCCAGTGGGGAGAAGGTCTTGGATCTCCTTAGATCCTGGTTGACGCCTCCAAGCAGATTCCTGACCACGCACCTGTTTAGGTGTGTCCTGGGTGGTTTTCCAAGGACATTTACGGGTGACCCTGTGTTTTTCCACGCACATTTTCCTGTCACCTGAGTGGTTTTCCAAGCACATTCTCGTGTGACCCGTGTGGTTTTCCAAGCACATCGCGACCCCAATTCCAGAGCAGCCTCTCACCCAAACTGCCGAATATTCTTCCTTCACCTCTTGCCACTTGAGCCATTACACTCGGAGCTTCCCCGAGTGCCCAAGGGCCTCTCCCTGGTGATCACTCATCCCGGGAAATTGTTACGAGGCAGATAATTAATTGTTGCGAGTCACTAAAAAAATGATCATTCCTTGCAGAAAATTACCCCGATGTTCTGCAGAAATGTTAATGCTCGCAGCCATAAAATGAATGGGGAGCTACAGCTCCAGCTGCCAGGAGAGCCGTGAGTTATAATCTCACCACTGGATGCGGGAGCCCGAGCTTCCAGACGTTTCTGGAGAGAGGGAATGCATTTTCACTGGATAACAGTTTAATTTTATGATTATTTTTTCCTGCCCCGGAGTCCGCAGTTGAGTATTAATGACTGGAGCAGGGATAGGAACGGTTTTGCTGATCCCAGCTTGGCGTGGAGAGAGGCTTCATATTCATTTCCCATCTGGCTACCGGGATTTTACTCCAAACAATTGGATAAAAGAACTTGGAAAGTCATGGCAAGGCTGGTCAGGCTGTTAGGGCTGTATTCCATTGCCTCCCAGGAATGAAGAGCTGGGATTTAGGAACAGCAGGGAGACAAAACGAAAATTAACAGGTTAATTGCTGAGAGTTAGCAACTCTTAATTTGCTCTCCAACCAAAATCCAGTTTGGAGCAGCTGGAAAAGTGGTCTGGACATAGTCCTTGCCCCCATATCCTAATGAACCCAGCCTAGAGAGGCTTAGGTTCTCTAAAATTTGGCTTGGGAGTCAGGATAACTCCTGACGTTGCATCCAGCAGAGTTCCCGTGGCTCACAATGCAAACGCTGCTGATTCCAGAGCCCAGCTGAGGTGGGCAGGTGTAAAGAAGGACACGGAGTGGTTTTGGACGGAATTTCTCCCATCCCTCTCCGAGATAAGACCTGACATTTTTATCGATTTCCATTTGTTCTGGAGCAGCATTTGCATCACTCACTCCACAAATGGAATGAGGAGATGACTCAGATCACAGCTGCTTTCCCAAATGTGGTTTGGGGTTTGTTTTTTTTTGTTGTTCAAGAAATATGCATTTCCCAAAGGATCAGCTCTTGGCTTTCTTCTTCCATGCTCGAATTCCAGTGACTTCACCTCCAAGAAATGGGGTGGGTTTCCCGGCTGCAGGGAAGTCAGCAAGTGAGACAAACACCTCCTCCCTCTCTTCCAAGCTTTTGTTTTCCCTGTTTTTCGTGCAGTGGGGTTGGAATCCATCTGTGGACAGCAGGGTAGAAGAAAATGAACTTTATCTTCCAGAAGGAGTTCAGGATCCAACTGATCTTTGTCATACTCCAAGGAAAGCCCCTAATCAGGGAATGGTGTTGGATAGATGGAATTTGCTGGATGGAGTACCTGGGATGAGAAGAGCACAGGAAGCAGAAATGTTGGTGGAGAATCCAGTTTCGGGCAAAGGGGATGGATTCCAAGACAAACAGCCGGAATTAGGGAGAGACAGGGCAGGAACTACAGGGAAATCCTGCAGGAATTCGGGTTGTTTATGGCTAAGAGAAGAAATCCAGATTTCAAATCCAATAAACAAAGCTGCCAGAGGGAAGGAAGGGTTTGGTGTCTCTGTCCCTGGTGGGGAGGTTTAGAAGATGACACAGCAGGAAAGACTGGGGTTGGATGTTAGGCAAAGGTTCCCAAATGGAATGAGTGAAGGAATGTCTGGGAAGAAGGAGGATCTCCAAACTCTGGGAGAGCTTGGGACCAGGTCAGGCAAAACTTTGGAAGGGCAACAGGGATCTTGCTACTCCTACCCTGAGGAGAAGGAATGACTCCATGGACTCGTGGAATGGTTTGGGTTGGAAGGGACCTTCAGGAACATCCAATTCTGAGGGCAGGGGCACCTTCTACTGTCCCAGATTGCTCCAAGCCCCATCCAACCTGGCCTGGAACACTTCCAAGGATGGAACAGCCACAGCTTCTCCGGACAACCTTGGCCAGGGCCTCCCCACTCTCACAGGGAAGAATTCCTTCCCAGTATTCCATCTAACTTCACCCTATTCCAATTTAAAGCCATTCCCTGTGTCCTGTCCCTCCATCCCTTGTCCCAAGTCCCTCTCCAGCTCTCCTGGAGCCCCTTTAGGCGCTGGAAGGGGCTCTGAGGTTTCATCCGGAGCCTTCTCTTCTCTTCTCCAGTTTGAACACTCCCAGCTCTCCCAGCCTGGCTGCAGAGCAGATATTCCAGCCCTCTCCACGACCCTTTAGTGCCCATTCCACCCTCTTTTCCAGGTTTTTTTCCAGACTTTTTTCTCCCACACAACCAGAACCCAACTAGAGAACAGCCTTTCCACAGTCACACCTTTGGTTTCTGCTGATCAAAGCCAGGCTCAGAGGGCTGATGGAGCTTCCCGACTCCAGGTCTGATCCCTTCTCAGTGCTTCCAGCTCTAACGAGATGTCTGGGAAGAGGAAAGGGAGACAGGAAGGTGCTTTGCCATCCTGAGGTGACACAAACTTGTCACTGACACCTCCTTTGGTGACCTCTTACCCGGGAATGTTCCACAGGGATGCTCAGCTTGTTTGGGATTTATATTTTTTATCCCTCATCATTACGAGGCTTTGACAGCGATTGGTGCCACTCTACGGAAAGACAAGTCATGGAGAGCTGCACTGGCAAAGGATTCACGCAGCAGGAAGCCCCCACAGGACGGTCCTGTGATCCATCCAGCTTTCTTCAGAGCAGGCGGGAATGTCCAAAAAACAGGAATATCATCCATGACAGCCAATTAAAGCAGACCTACCAAAAAGGAACTTCTGCTTGTTCCATTCTCCCTGTCCGGATCCTTTCCCTGATGTGGCAACATTCCATGCAAATCCCCCTCTACCTGCACAGGTCCATGGATATCTTGCAGCTCTGGATGCAGAATCCCTGCTCCAATCTCTGCCCGTGAAGGACAGAGATACATTTGGGAGTTGAGGTCATGTCTTCCATGGAATCCAGGAGAGACACCACTCCCAAAACCCCAGGATATGCCACGTGGAATTCCCCGCATACACCAAAAGCATTTCCTCGTGAAGGTGATCAGATATTAGACTGGGGACTTGGATAAGGTGTGGGATCTCCATCCCTGGACGCATCCAGGAAAAATCACAGGATCACTGAGTTTGGAAAAGATCTCCAAGATCATTGAGTCTGACCTGAGTGCCACCTCCAGTTATTCCTTGGACACCTCCAGAGACAGAGACTCCACCACCTCCCTGGGCAGCCCCTTCCAATGCCTGACCACCCATTCCATGACAAAATTCCCACTGATGCCCAACCTGACCCTTGCCTGGTGCAGTTTGAGGCTGTTTCCTCTTGTCCTGTCCCTTGTGCCCTGGGAGACGAGGCCAATCCTGAGCATCCTGTTCTAAGTTTAAAACTGAGTTTATCTTCAACCTTGAGGTGCTTTAAGCAGAGCTTTGGGCAGGAGGTTGCTGGAGGTTCCTTCCAAACATCTTTGGATTCTATGATTCAGACAAAAAAACTGTGGAAAATTCAAAGTTGGCTTTTAGCCACGAGATTAAGGAGGATTTTGAGTGCTGGCCCTTCCCTCCTATCTCTGGCTAAAACCCCTTCCCAAAACTCCAACTCCACGCGTGATTCTGTTCATCAGTTTCCATTTCCACGCGATGCAATCCCATTTTATTAATTTTAAATTGCCCAAATAATCATTACCCTCTTAATTGTCTGTTTAATAAAGACCCTGATCCCCAAGGGCTTATTGAGGCTTATCTATTCCTGGGTGACCTGGTGGGTATTGATTATTTGCTCGTTAGTCTTCGTTAAGGATGGGTTTTAATCAAGCATTGGAAGATAATCCAGAAGCCAGCAGAAGCTTTTCTTGGGAGACATTGATCACCTCCTGATAGGACATCCCCCCCCAAAAAATGATGTTCATTTGCAGGTCTTCCAGGGAGAAGAGTGGATCTTGGATTTGATTTCCTGAGATTTTTATGATCCCAACTTGTTTTCTGCTTGTTGTCCTCCAAAATGTGCCCAAATCAGGAAAACATCCTTGAAATTGGAACTGAATTGCAGAATATGTAGCCTCTCAGAAAATTCCACTCACTTTCAGTGGGATCGTTGGGTTTTCCAGGCTGGATGTGACCTGGAGTCACTGATCCCCTGTGTCCACAAGCTCTGCTCCAGTGTTAAGGGAATACCAGTGCCCTTTGTCCCGGGAATGTTGTGGATGCAGAAAAATCTCCACCCTGGGAGGAAAAAGGAGCCACTTTTCTGTCTCTTCTTTGGTCTGCAGATGGTGGGACAGGACCAGTATCCCTGAATCCACGGGACACGGAGTCAGTGAGGATGCTGGATCGGATCTGGGATGGTGAACTCAGCTCCCGCCTCTGTTTTTCCGCCCCGAGGCACCTCTTGCTCCTTTTCCCTCCAGGATTCCAGTGTGGGCTCAGTGCGGAAACATCAATGTGACATCTTTGCAGAATATGGGACACCTTCCTGAGGGTGCCGGATGTTTTACAGGATCTGGAGGGAATCCCCTCTGGATCAGAAGCAGGAGGTCAGGCTGGGGAATGAGACTTTGCCCAGGTGAGGCTGCCAGGGATCACCCGGGCAGGTGTGGAGGTGTCTGGGATCTCTCATCAGAGCCTTGCTAAACTCGGTTTCCCACCTGGAAGAGCCAAGGATTTCTGGAATGTGGGTTTTCCACCTTTTACTTCCCAATGGGAAGCACCGCCTTGCCTTGCTGCATGGGGGTTGCTTTTAAAGGCAGAATGACGAAGGAGTGGGGGAAAAAGAAAGATTCCTCTTTTTCTTGGGGGCCAAATTAATGGAAAATCAATCTGGCCTCAAAAATCCATTAATGGCGATAATGCTCCGGTGACGCGGCAGGAAATCCAATAGTGGGAATTAAAGTGGGGCTCTCCCACTTTCCTGCAGCCACGGGAATTTGTGGGGATCGCTCCAGGGGCAGCAGGTTCTGAACAGCACAGAAACCACTTCACCTCTTTCCAAGATTCCTGGATTCCCACTCTGGCTTCCCATGGCAGCTCCCTCCTCAGCCAGAGCATCTGCTTGGAGGGGTGAAGATTCCCCAGGAATTTATTCCGTGAGTCACTCAAGGGAGGATGTGATTAATATTTTGGGAAAACCTCTTTCTGGATCACCAGGATAGAGACAAACCCATCCTGACCTCAGTTTGGGACTCCTTGGAATTTGGATCCAAGATCTCAGAGAGTCCCAGAGTATCCCAGACACCCTCAGGAAAACAGGTCCTGGGCTGCCTCTTCTCTGCTTAGCTGCCTTGCACAGGGATTGGATACAACTTTGGGAAGGAAAAAACCTTGGATCAGGGCTGCCCCTCCGCAAAGAGGTGAAACCACACAAGGAAAAGTCAAAATCCATGCTGGGAATCTCTGGGATAAACACCACGTAGTGCCAGGAATTTCCACCCCTCTGCCAGTTTCGGGACCACATGGATGAGCCTCACCAGGGGTCACCCAGTGGATCCCATTGTTTCCCAGCATTGCCCTACAAACCCCAGACTTGGGAAGACGAGGTGGCCTCTGGAATCTACTCTTGGATGAGCATCAGCCCCCATAAACGTCACGTCCACATCCCCACTCACTCCGTCGCCGATGGATCTTTCCTATTCCACATGCAATGGAAGCCGCCTGGCAGCTCCATCCAGCCCCACAGAGGTTCCCCCTTTCCCCCTCCTTCCCCCAGCTCCGTCTGCTCCCCCACAGCCCTCAGATCCCGGGATTTATGAGCCAGCCTTGCATTATGAGGTGAGTGACTTATCGCTCTGTCAGGGCCGGCGTTTTAAGACAGAATTATATGGGAGAGGGAAAAGATTTTTACCAAATTAATGAAAAATCAATCCGGCCTCAAAAATCCATTAATGGTCATAATGCACTGGTTCCAGATAGAGAGATAGCGGAGAATCCAATAGTTCCTGTTAAATACCTCTCCTGGAATGGAGCGCCTGGGATATAACTCATTCATTAGGCTGCCGATGTTTACTTTTTAAGGTGACACCAATCCCTGTCCCCGCAGGATTCCATGCAGAATTTATAAGCCCACATTCCCCCAGCGCCCATCTCCGGGGCCAGCCGGGAGGAATTGATCCTCTGTTCCCTTTTCTGCCCCCTCCCCGGGACAATCCCTGCTGAGGCAGGGCTGGGATGACTCCGTTCCTACAGCTGATGGTTTCCAGCCTTCCCTAAACTCTGGCTTTCATCCCAAACAGCTCTCCCGGGATCTGACCTGAGCCGGGGGTGTCTCCTCTCCACTTTCCAGGTCTTAGAGTAGAGCTTGGCTTAATCTCCTCCCTGCTCGTCCTGGGACTGACCCTGCTCCTTGCCCAGCCTCACCCAGCTGTGGAGCACGGGGATGGCTCCGGGAAACTGGGAATCGGTGCTGGTGCTTCCCCATTTCCCAGCTTTCTCAGGCTGAATTGGGATCATTCAGACTGAAAAAGAGAAGCTTTGGGGCGACCAAATTGTGGCCTTCCAGTTCCTGAAGGGAATTTGCAGGAAAGATGGGGCCAAGCTATTCCCAAGAGCAAGGAGTGACAGGAAAAGGGGGAATGGGTTCATGCTGAGAGTAGGTTTCGTTTAAATATTGGGAAAAGGCTCTTGCCTGGGAGTGTGGAGAGGAACTGGAACAACAGGAAAAACCTTGAAAAATCAGTTCATGCCGTTCCTCCTCCATTGCTGACCCTCCATGGAGGGGTCCAGTCTTCTGGAGGGGCCTGACTGTGGGAATTACATCCCACTGTGGTGTGTCCCGGTGTCTTCGGGACGCTGAGTCCCAGAGATGGAAGAGAACATGTTTTCCTTCTGCAAAGTGTCCGATATTCCAAGGAGAAAACTTGTCTAAGGAATTGCTCAGCATGAGAGGGGTTGGATGGACCATTCCCACTGCCCAGCATGTCCTGATCATGCACTGGAGTGGATGGGAATTCTGCTTTTCCCAGGAAACTGAACCAAAGTCCACGTGTTTGGCAAAGTGAATTCAGACAAGAGACTGAATTTACAGCTTTAAAACAAAAATATTTCCCTTAGAGGGGATCTCAGTCGTTGCTCATTTGGGAGGATCCTTGGAGATCATCGGATAAAACTCATCCAGCTCCAGCATCCTGCACTGGATGTTCCTGTTCTTTATTAGGCCTGGAAAAATCTCCTCTGCATGGAAAAGTGCAGAACTTTCAGTCTTGTCCAGGAGCCAGAGGCGAGTTGCACTTTTGGAGCTGTTCTGATCTCACCTCCTTTTGCTTTACAGCCCTCACAATCCCTGGGATTCCTGCACTGCCACAGATCCCTTCCTGATTTACACTGGGCTCAGGAAAGGTGGGATCAGGACCTGGCACCTTGGGATGCGATGCCTGGACAGAGTCAGCTCCACACATCGACTCTGCTAAACATCATAATGCACCAGGCTTTTGTTTCCTTGGAATCTTTTAAAAAGCAATAAAAGGCCCCAGAATCCTGGGAGCACCAAACATCCAACAAAGTGACAGCCTGTCAAAGCCGCCTTCCCGAGAAACCCTGGGCCCAGCAAATTTTAAGCAGGAAAATTTATTCCCGTGTCGCTCATCTCTCCGAGTGAAAAATGGCCAGGGCTCCTCTTTTGCATGAGGGCTGGAAAACTCCACGGTGCTCAAACAAGCGGAGCGGCCTCCAACAGGACCATTCATCATCCGGAAAAGGCGGCGGCGACAACCCCGGCACCAAAAAAAAGGGGAAAAAAAATTAAGTTGTGGGTTTTATCCAAGCTTAAATGATCTCGGCCATTAATATGACACGACAGGCAGAGCACCACGCTTCCCTGGCTTCCCCGGTTTCCTTGGGATCTAACAGAGGTCTCCAGGACAGCGGCTCTATTAGCTGGTCACCTCTGCTGCTGTGGTTTCCAAGTTCCAGGGAGTTTTTCCAGGGACTTTTGGGCCTGCTGCCCAATGTTTGTGCTGAGCTTGTGTGGATTTCTGGGATGGGCACAGAGCAGAAGGGCAGGATGAGGAGTGGGGAAGGAGACGAGGGAGAAGTTTCTGAGCGGAGCTTTCCACCCAGTTGGGAATGGATTTTTCTGGAAGGAGCAGTTTCTGAGCAGAGCTTTCCACCCAGTTGGGAATGGATTTTTCTGGAGATGGTTTGGAGTAGGGAGATTCCAGATTTGCTGAATTATTTTTTTCCACAAGCCACACTTCCACCTCGACTTCTGTTGGACTGCCCAAGCTTTGGGATGTTCACCCATCGCTGGAAGGGTTCAAGGACAGGTTGGACGGGGTTTGGAGCAGCCTGGAATAGTGGAAGGTGTCCCTGCCCATGGCAGGGGTTTGGAATGAGATGGTCTTGAAGGTCCCTTCCAATCCAAACCATTCCATGATTCTGTGACTGCTCTTGAGCTTGGAGGATGTGCTCCTTGTAAAGCAGTCAGCCAGCATGGACCCCTCTTCTTGCCACGTCTGTATCCCATGGGATCAGTCCAAACAGTCCTAGATCTTCTCTCCAAATATCCAGGGCTGTGATCCTTCTTTTTGTCTTGTTCTCATCCCTCAAGATCCAGAATCCTGGAATTATTTAGGTTGGAAAAGACCTCCAAGATCATCGAGTCCAACCTGGGACCAATCCCCACCTTGTCACCAGCCCAGAGCACTGAGTGCCACGTCCGGTCATTCCTTGGATACCTTCAGGAATGGGGGCTCCACCACCTCCCTGGGCAGCCCCTGACCACTCTTCCCATGAAGAAATTCCTCCTGGTGTCCAACCTGAACCTGCCCTAAATGATCCCGTGATTCTGCATTTGGGAAGGTGAACACAGACAGACTTTTCCAGGAGGTCACAACGACACAACCAGGTGGTCCCAGCTGCAGCCTGAAGGTCTGACCTTCCTCCTGGGCACAGGTGGGATTCTCCTTCCTCCCACCCTGCTGGGACTTTTCCAGGTCCTCACATGGGAGCCATCACGTGGAGCACATCTGTGACCACCTGCGGAACAATTCCGCGGGCGGCAGGAGGACGTGGATCGGGTCTTTATTTAGAAATGCTGATGGATAAGGAGCTTAGATCCAGACCCTGTGCATCTTAATCCCCTGGGAGTTGTGAAAGCAGAAACGAAATCAAAACCAGAAGAAACTTTCACTTTCTTCCCTCTCCAAGAGGTCTTTAAATGGGTGGGATTGGTCCCTTGCCAGCATGAGGGAGCTGAGCTGATGGGAATTTCCGGTCACTTTGTGTCACACTCACCCAGCTGATGTCATCACCAGGTCAGGGAGACTCCAGTGGACCTTCCTGGCCACAAAATCTGCTCCCAGTCTTTCCTCATGTGATTCCCTGGCTAAAATCAGCCCCGAGCTGTGCCTGAGGTTGCCCAAACCCCAAGTCCTGCCCTTGTGACCCATCCTGTGCCCGCTGACAGTGACCTGAGGGGCTGGCAGGGGATTTGTCACCTGCGGGGCTACGTGCAGTGGATCCGTGGTGACATTTTGTCCCCAAGCTGGCTGAGCTGTCCCACATTTGCAGCTCCACGTGGTGACATCACCCCTTCCACAACCCCACGTGAGCGTAAGATGCTTTCAGGGACTTGCGGGATGATGGAAATCCCAACGGGAGACTGAGGATGAGTTTTCCCACTGGGAACGTTTCCCCTCCGTGGGTGCAGACACTTTCCCACCATTCCAAACATTCGACTTTCCCACTTCCTCAAGCCTGAGGAGATCCGGAAGAGGGACAAACGTTGCAGCCCAAACCTTGACGTGCCACCCACAAGGGTGGGAAGAGAATCATGGAATGGTTTGGGTTGGAAAGGACCTTTGCGATCATGGAATTCCAACTCCCATCCATGAGCAGGGACACCTTCCACTATCCCAGTTTGCTCCAAGCCCCATCCTGGACACTTCCAGGGATGAGGCAACCACAGCTTCTCTGGGAATTCCATTTCAGGGTCTCTCCACCCTCCCAGGGAAGAATTCCTTCCCAATATCCCATCCATCCCTGCCCTCCGGCAGTGGGAAGCCATTCCCTGTGTCCTGTCCCTCCATCCCTTGTCTCAAGTCCCTCTCCAGCTCTCCTGGAGCCCCCTTAGGCACTGGAAGGGGCTTTGAGGTTTCACCCGGATCCTTCCCTTCTCCAGGCTGGACATTCCCAGCTCTCCCAGCCTGGCTCCAGAGCAGAGGGGCTCCAGCCCTTGGAGCATCTCCATGGCCTCCTCTGGACCTGCAGCTCCACATCCTTCTGCTGTTGGAGATCCCAGAGCTGGATGCTCCAGGTGGGCTCATCACAGGCTTCGACACCTTCAGGGCTGATTTCCAGATCTCTCCCTCCCGTTTCCCAGGATTTTGCAGCTCAAACCCGTGAAGGATTCTCTGTAGTTTAAGGTCTTTTCTTTGTCTCTCCCAGTCTTTTTGATCCCAAGGATTTCCTGATTGCTGGGAGGGGTGGACAGGGAGCACTGGGAATGGCATCATGACGGGATTGATCTTATATTTATCTTCTGTTGTTTCAGAGCACACCACAAAAAAACCCCAAAACAAAATCCAGGCTTTTATTTTAAACCAAATCTCTACCTGGGGCTTAGCCAGTCCTAAGAACATCTCGGAATTTTTCTTTAAATCCTAAGTGGAGCATTAGGCGAGACAAGAAAAAAAGGGAAAAAATCAAAAGCATCTTCTTAAGGTGTTTGGGAAGCCGAGAAGTTCCCCATCACACAGTCGTGGCATCAAACAGTCTTTTCCCCATCCATATAAAATAATTCCCTGGATCTAATTTTAGACGATTTTAGGCCGTTTTGTGGGAAAGCTCGGAAAAAATAAATTAACTGGTGTCTCATGAAAGTCAAATAGAGTTGGGTCTTTTTCTTTTTCTTTTTCTTTTTCTTTTTCTTTTTCTTTTTCTTTTTCTTTCTTTTTCTTTTTTTTTTTTCCCCTTCTTCAAGGTGATTTTCCCCTTTGGGTTTTATGGATCTTGGTGTTCTTCCTAAGGGAAGCGGGGAACAAAGTCCTTGGGAGCAGAGGGAGCCCCTCCTTTCATACTGAGCTTAAATCTGAGGAGGAAAGTCATGTAGACATAGATAAATCTATAGATATGGATATAGATATGGATATGGACTTGGATATGGATATGGATATGGATATGGATATGGATATGGATATGGATAAGACAGGACTTTGCTTTGGCTTAAAATGTGAATATTTAAGCTGAGGCCCCTCTCCCATCCACCTCATTCCCGATTTAATCCACTTTAGACACGGGGGAAACTGAGGCACGGGCACTCTGCCCGCATTCCCAGCGATCCTGATTGCTCAGCTCTTGGCTTGGCACCTTTTGGGGCCGGATCTTGGTCTCCTGGAAGATGAGCATGTTCCTCCAATGATAAGGAACAAACCTCGGGAATGTCACGAGGCAGAAACGCTCGATGACACCGGGCCCACGCTGGGAAGTCCCCGTGGCTCCTGAGGTAATTTCTAAGCAATTCCCGACCACTCAAGCATTTAAATCCTTTTCAGACTCAATTAAAAGGTTTTGGGGGAGCCGCTGAGTGTTTTGGGAGGTGTTTTTTTTCCCTAAAAGCCTTTTAAACGCCACTAAAAAAGTCTTTCCTCATTTCTGTTGCGGGATTGGCGGAGCGAGGACAAGGAAAGCCTGGGGTCATTCCGGGAGTCATTAATCCTGCTGGACAGGAGCTTTGTTGGCAATATTTCCCTCTCCAGCTGGGTGAGATCCCACTGTTCCCGAGAGCCTGGAAGAGTCAGACCCAGCTTTGGGCCCAGGCTGGAGCGGCAAAGCTTCAAGTACAGCCCTAAGCCGGTCTTATCTTTATCTCTTGCTGTGAGGCACAAGGGGGTGAGACAGAAATTTCTCCTCGCTGAGGGCTTTCTTCTCTTTTCATCCATGATTGGAGCAATCTGGGATAGTGGGAAGTGTCCCTGCCCATGGACACCTCCTGGTGGAATGAGATGGGCTTTGAGGGACCTTCCAAGCCAAACCATTCCAGGATTCCACAACAGGGCTCTTCCCCTCGCTGGTTTAACCGGCCCCATAAAATGGGATCTTCCGGCTGCTTCAGTTTTCCTTCCGGGCCGTCACATCCACACGGGACATTTCCCATGGACACACACCGGGATGGCTCTTTGCCAGCGGCCAAACATCTCCTGGCTTGGAGAGGAAGACAAAGTCTTCCCAAATCCCTGCCAATCCATCCTGGTGAGCCAGGTTGCTCCTTTATCCCCCTGCTGGAATCAGTCTCGGAGCACTTCCCAAGTGGTGGGAAGACACCGTGAGTCCCCCTTTGCTTCCTCATTCCCACTCGGGATTGTTCCTCACGTTCCCGGCAAAGCCTTGGAAGACCAAGCCTTGTTTTAGAAAAAACAAGGTTTGGTCTTCCCCTTCTTTCCCTCCGTCATCCCAGTCCTCCTAGGACACTGTCCAGAGCAATTCTCATCCTTGTCACCACTGCCTTGGATGGCCGGGTCAATCCGGTCGGAATTCACCCTGGAATAACTTCCAGAGGTTATTAGGGATAAAATCAATCAGTCCATGAACGGCTCATTCCCAGCAGACCCAGGCCAGGCCTCCTGCATCCCATTGTGGGGTGACTTTTTGGGATAAACGAATTTTGCCTTTTCCTTGCTCCGCCTCAGTTTTCCCCCACCCCCTTCCCTTCAAACATTCCTATTCCCCATCCCAAGCTCTGGAAGGTGCCTCTCAGGAGCCAGCTGGGCTCCATAAGCCCTTAAGCAGCTCGGGGCCATGCCCACGTCACCGAAGCCACCGCTGGGATGGCCGAGGTGAGCAGGACAGATTTTCGGGAGCTCATCTCCCACCGGGATGCTCCGAGGCTGGGACAGACATCGGATTAGGGGTTATTATCCCTCTCCAATTATAGCAGCGCCTAATCCAGGGATGATGCTTTTGACAGGTGGAGATGAGTGATGGATCCATCCCTCCTGACATTAAGGCGCTTCCAGGGGCTCCGGAGCTGTCCAGACTTCCCGTTATCCACAGGGATCTCAGCTCTGCTCCAGGTGAGGTCCTTGTGGCTGCTGGGCCCTCACCTTCAGCTGGAGATAAAAAACCCCTTTGATCCCACAAAAAAAATCTGGGAAAGGGCTTCCAGCAGGGACAAGCAGGAGGGATCACATCCAGGCCCTTTTTCCTGGGGAAGGTGGCTTTGGGACACAGCAGCTCCAAGGATTTTTCCTTTAGCGCAGCACCTGACTCGGCACTTTTGCATCTGCGTCCTAACGAAGCAGTGATTAATTATCACCGGGATCTTCCGAGAGGAGCCAGCACATCCCAAACCTGGCCCTGGCTCCCCCGGAGCGGGGCCGGGCTCTCTCCTCTCCCCCTTCCTTCCTCGTTTTTCCACTCTGCCTTCCCTCTCCCACTAAATTAATCTCCATTGCTCCAAAGGTCTCTCTGGCACACGCCGCTGACCCAAGCTCAAATTGATTTTTTTCCCTCACCCCTCACCCCTCGCTGTTTTCTGCCAGCAAAGCACAGCAAGGATTTTTTCTTTTTTTTCCCCCACCTGGAATTATTTTGATTTTTTTAGTTTTGGAGGGACTAAACTTTGACCCTTTGGAAGTGAAAAGGAATTATTTCCATGCAGGGGAAGGAGCCTGGAGGGTTGGGGGCCCTTTTTTATGGCTGTTTAAGGGGTGAAGTTTATCGAGGCAGCTCCTGGGGATTCATTTTCCTGCTTTTTCCCTGCTTGTCCTGATCCACTGATTTCTCCTGTTCCAAACGATTCAAGGGAAAAAACACCCTGTTCTGTGGCTCAGAGATATTCTGGTGGCCCTGGATTTCCCATTTTTTGGGAAAGCCTTCAAATTAGGAAGGAATTCCTTACTCAGAGGTTGGTGAGGCCCTGGTAGAGGTTGCCCAGAGAAGCTGTGGCTGCTTCATCCCTGGAATTGTCCAAGGACAGGTTGGATGGGGCTTGGAGCAACCTGGGATAGTGGAAGTGTCCCTGCCCATGGAAAGGGGTGGAATTCCATGATCTTTGAAGCTCACTTCCACCCCAAACCATTTCCTGATTCCATGATTTACCTTTCACTGTTCAAATCCTCCAGCTGACCAAAATGAGGCTCCTTTGGCAAATCCCTGCTTTTGAGGGGGTTTTCCAAACCCCTGGAAAGAACTGGAAAGGTTTCCTGCGTGTCTCCCTCCCAAGGTTCCTGTGTCTTTATGACAAAAGAATTCCAATTTTTCCCTAAAAGGAGCAACCTTCCAGCAGATGTGGAGCAGGATGGCGGGATGGGATCCATCTCCACTTCCAGTTTTTCCTCTTCAGTGAGGAGAATCCACCAGCATGGGCAGGAAATGTCTCCATGAAGGAGAAGGAGATAGAATTGTTATCCCTGTTCCATAAATTAGGGATGAATTAAGGAAAAAGCAGGTTCATGGTGTTTAAGGAATTCCCAGGATGTCCCTACAGCACCGGCTCCCATTGGGAACACAGTGACTTTTCCAAGGGAAAAGAGGTGGATGTAGGGAGCAGGAGGAACAAGGAAAATCAAGGAATGACTCCGACCCAGTGGTCTCCAACTTGGGGTTGAGGCTCCAGGGAATTTTTCCTCCTGGGAAGTTGGAGTGGGATGGGGAGATGAATCTGGGTGCTCGATCCAGCTTTTCCTGCCTGGGAAAGGCACTGGGAGAGGGAACATGGCTGGATCTGCCCTGCCAGGACCCTCCCAGGAATTCCCCATCTCTCAGGAACACCTCTCACGGAGGAGCACGTGGGAGCTTTAATCCTGGATAAAACATTCCAACATCCCACTTGGCATGGCAGGGCCTCTTCCCTCCGGGCACAGCATTCCCAGGCTGCTCCTGGATATGAGGCAGGATGCTCTGGAATGTGTTCCATGGAACGAGAGAAGCGTTCTCAGCCCCGGCATGAAACAACGGATTCATCTTGGCCAAAAACCAGGAAAACAGGACCCTATGGAGCTTCTCATTCCAGGGCTTGGACAAGGAGCCAGCGATGCTCTTGGCAGAGGCACTGAGGGCAGTGTTAAACTGCATCAAAATCCAAGGAATTTTGTCCAGGAAAGGGTCTTCCCACTTTTCCTTGGTCCAAGCGGGTCTGAAAAAGGCGTGGGAATGTTCGAAAGCTTGGCCTGGTCCCACCACGGGATTTGGGAGCAGCATCCTGGCAGGGACAGGACACTCAGCTCCATTCCAAGGGTCAGCCTGGTGTTGGATTTCAGCTTCCAGAGCCCAGGTGGGGAAGCTGCTCCCAAAATTCCTCAGCGCAGCCAAGTCAGCAGCTCGGGAATTGGCTCCTCAGCAGGATCCGGGGGACGTCTCAAGGACAACGCTCCCGCAGAGGCCACACGGGGCTGGGGACACCAGGATGTCACACACAGCGTGGTGTGACCGGGGTGGGAAGAGGGAAAGCAAGGAGTGCAAGGAATTTTGGATGGACTCATCCCTGAATTTTCATAGGAGAGGATCTGGGATAGGTGGCACTGGCTGAGTGTCCCCTCTGGAAGTGTCCTGGGGACATTTGTCCAGCAGGCTCCTGCTGAGGAGCACCTTGGGATTGAGACGTTCAGGACACCTTTTCCTACGTCCCTAAAGCAGGAATTCTGGGGACAGTCCCTGATCCAAGTGGTCTCCCAGAGGGAGAGAGATGGGACCTTCAGGAGGGAGGCAGAAGGGGAGCCTTGGGATCAGCCATTCCCTAAACTGTGCTCCTTGCTTGGAGCTGGAAAATCCAGCTCCTTCTCCAGTGGTTCTTTACCATTGGCACTTCCCATTCCAGAGTCTGGTGGTTTCGGAAAAGGGTTGAAACACCCAGAAAGGAAATATTTTGGGATTCATTTCCTGGACAAAACAGATCCAGGTGGTTTCGTGGTGTCCTCAGGAGCTGCTCAGGTTTCTTCAGCTTTGCTGTGCCAAAAAACCTGGAATGGAGGGCAGGAAAAGGGAGAAAGGGTCGGGAGGAGGAGGATTCCCAGCAGAGCTGCTGAGAAATATTGGGATGAAAATTCCCATGTAATCCTGGCCTGCAAATGAGGAGCTGGAGCAGCTGGGAAAGGCTTCAGGGAAGGATGGAGGCTCGGAGCTTCCCACGGGATATGGTGGAGTTGGAGCTGTGTCACCACCAGGTTTTTTGGGATGTGTCCATGCCACAGCTGAGGGGATCGGTGTGGGAAGTATCCGGCTATCCTGGAATGACCAAAAACAGACACAGCCCTGCTTCCAGAGCCTTTGGAAAAGCTGGGGAAGGGTGGGAATGGAGGGAGTCATGCCAGGTCAGAGCCAGGGACAACGCAATGATGCTGGAGGATAAATCCGTGTAGGCGTTCCCTCCTTGGGACGGGATCCCCAGGGAATGGTCACGGCTCCAGGGCTGCCAGAGCTCCGGAAAAGTTTGGAAAACACTCTCATGGTGGAATTCTTGGAGTTCTCCTGCGCAGGGCCAGGAGTTGGACGTGATGATCCTTATGGATCCCTTCCAAATCCAGATATTTTGATTCTCCCGCAGATCAGCTGGAATCGGGTCAGGAATTGGGGTGATGGAGAGATGGCAAACAGCAGGGAATTCTCCAGATGGAGAATCCACTGGAAACCGGGGTTTTTTTTGAAGTCTATTGCTTCAATCCCAAGGATCCAGGAAACCCCAGCCTTCCTGAAGTTTTCCATGCCCTCACGGCTTTTCCATCACTCCTAAGGATGTTCCTGGGATGGATCTCTCACGTTTTTGGGAACAAGGGGAGGCATCACCCCCAAATGTCTCATTCCCAGTCCACCCCCATCGACTCCGGGGATTTTGTGTCCGTTCTGCTGAGCTGGCTGGAATTCCAGGTGTGAGTTGGCAGCATGGATCACATGAGCAGAGGGAAAACTTTCCTCCGGACATCGCTTCCCTTGGGTTTAGGATGGAAAAACCCAGAGTGAATCCACAAAAAAATTCCTCCTGCCCTGAGGTGACATCGCTGCGGATTTTAATCCCACCAAATTCCAGGCTGGATCAGGCCAGCCTCATTCTCACTCCTGAATTAATTAAAAATCCATTAATAAAGGCACGAAAATCCTTGGATTTACCTCAGGTGGGATTTTCTCTCATTCATCTTTATTTTTCCTGAAATTCTCTGTTTTCCATGAGAAAATGAAAAGGCCTTGATTCCCAAATTTTTCCTAAACGAAAACTTTTTTATCCTAAAAAGCCACCAGAGGAAACCACTTGGTTTTAAACAAAGACACAGAAATAATATTATGGAATCATGAGATCATTGGAATATCTGTGGAATTTGGGCTGTTAAAGTCTAGCCAAACATCACTTTTTTTCTGGGAATTTTGTTTAAATAACAAATTCCAATTCCCAACTCCTTCTCATTCAAGTTCGGGAGGGTTTTCACCTGTATTTTAATTTCTCTTTTCTTTTTCTTCCCATTAAAAAAAAAAAAATCATATTTTCATTGGATATTCCTGAAGGAAATCCACCATGAATCCACCCAAATCCCACGACTGAGGGTTACTGGGTGCGTGGGGACAATCCAGCAAGAATTCCACGAAAGGATTCCTGAGGGGACGTGAAAATCCCGATAAAATATCGATAAAATATGATTCCCTTTCAGTGGAACTGGAATGTTTTACATCCAGGTAGGATCGTGGAGGAAGCGTGGGATCACGACCTTGTTTCCACTCCATAAATACAGGATTGGGAAATGTGGCTGGGACTTTTCCAGCTGTGGGTTTTTGGGATTGTAGGAGTAGGAGCAGTGGTGCTCATATGGAGACGCTGGGAAGCATCATCCAGGCTTTTCCAGTTGAAATCCATGAAAATCTGCTCAGGCCACAGAAATCCTTCCTGGTTATCACAAGTGAGACCTTCAGGGATGGGCACAAGGAAAACATTCCATGGGGAGGGGTCAGATGAGGGATGAGATGAGTGGGAAGGATTTGGGAAGAGGGCAGGATTGTGGGATTCATTTCCCAGACTGGAAGGAGACCTTCTCCTGCTGCTGGAAGCGCTGGAAAAATGGGATTCATCCCTAACTTGTGCCTGAGTTGCAGGAAGGATTTCAGACTTCCAGGATTTGCTGCAGGACACAGAAACCTCCAATCTCCAAAATCCTGGATTTTCCCTCTCCAAGGCTGCTCCCAAAGCAAAGCAGCTCCACGGGCAAACAGGGAATTTTGGGAGTGTGCAGATCTCCAGGACTGTTCCTGACCATCCCCATCCTGCTGAGCTGGACCTCTCCGGTCCTGCCCCTCCTGATCCGAGTCTTGCACGGGAATTTTATGATTCCAGGATTCCGAAGGGTGAGGAAAGGGTTAAGAGGACCGGGAGCTGCTCAGGGCTCTCTGCTGTGGGGCTGGGAGTGGGGGTTAAGGACACTCCCGGGAATTCTGCTTCATCCACAGCCCATTTCCAGAGGCTTTTTCCAAGCTTTATTTACCTGTTCAATATCAGGGAGCAATTCCCACTGCAGCCTTAACATTCCACGCTCCCGAAGTGCCAGCTCCACAAAAATTCCCTGTTCCCTCTTAAAGGAGCACATTCCATAACCCCCTGCATCCCTCCGTGGGGCATCCGTGCATCCCTAAAAACGCTCCACCAGGGACCAGCCGGCTGCAGGGGCCATCTGCACATGGATTTGCACACACAGCAATTTTCCAGGGAATTTGCACGCTCGGAGAGGGATTCGGCCCCTCTCCTGCAGGAAAAGCTCATCCATGGAAGCGAGGACAGAGCGCACACATGGAATCGGAAGGGTTTTCCTCAAATGCTGCCTGGGTGGGAATTCCAAATCGCTCATTCCAGGCCCTCCCGGCTCTGAACTAGTCCCTTGGAGGTTTTCCAGGGAGCTGTGGAAATGGGATCCCACCACGGTGTCGGGAAGGGAGGGAAAAGCAAAGGACGGCAAAGAAGGGGTGAGAAGAAGAATCCCAGAGCTCTCTGGGAATTTCAGTAGGATCTGGTGAGCTCCAGGGAAAAAATGGGGCTGGAAAACCACAGCCAGGATGAGGAGATGCTCCAGGATAGAGATTCCATGTCCCCAGCACTGCGTCCGTGATCCATAGGGACAGGCAGGGCTCCAAAGGCCTCGCCCAGCCCTGGGTGCTGAATTGGGAACACCATTCCCAAACCCTGCGGGAATCCCAGGATTCCTTGAGCCACCAGTGGATTCCAGTGCACGACATCCCTGTCCCTCCCCATCCCTGGATTGCATCTGTTGGGATCCGGGGTGAAAAATCCCATCTCATCCCACCCTCATCCCCGTTCCCACCCCGAGGCGGGATCCTTGCACCAGCTGCAATCCCTCACTGCCGCTCCATTCCCCAGACAGGTGCTTTTTCCTGGATATCAGGAGAATTCCAGGGGTTTTCTGGGACAGGGATGTCCCCCTGCCCCTGTGCCAGATGTGCTCCACAGCTGGCGGCTCCAGCTGCCGGTGGCTCCTCGGCTCATGCCGGGCTGATGGATGGATTTTCCCGGCAGGAAATCACTGGCAGCAGCTCGGCCGATCCATCAGCTGCTCCTTGCTCCCCATTTTTCCCTTTCCCAGCTGAGCTTGGCATCCGTGGCCTTTCCCCAAAGCTCGGAAAGCCTGGGAATGGGGGCAGAGCAAGGAAAGGAGGAGCTGTTCCCAGGAAATCAGGACATCCTGGTGGGATTCACGGTCCCCAGGGCTTGACGTGGTTTCAGTGCTTCCAAACCTGCCAGGAATCACCTTCACATCCATGTTTTTATTCCCAGATTTTGGATGTGGAACTTTTCCGGGCAAGACCCCAGTTGTGGGATGGGTTTTGCTTCCTTGGAAAGCTGGATATGAGGGGAGAGTTCCTGCTTTTCCCTCTATCCCTGAGGCTGGAAAAGGGGTGGTGGAGAGGGACAGTGGGGCTGGAGAAGGGATCCCGCTGGGAAGCTGCTCCCTGCTCCTTGGCGGAGCCGGGCTCCGCGGAGCCTCGGGATTAATGCTTGTCCTTGCATTTCTGATGGAATTCTGTCTGCTCCGGAGGAGCCGGCTCGCCTGGCGCTTTTCCTGCTGCAGCCGGAATGCTGGGACAGGGAAAATCCTGCAAGGTGAGGGGGAAGGAGCTTGGATTCCTCATGGCATGGGAGAGCAGCTCCAATGGGAATGCTGACCTGGATTTGGAGGGGGAAAAGGCAAAATTCTTCCATTCCAAGGAAAAATGTGGAAAGAGCGGGATGAGGATCTGAACAACCTGACCTAGTAAAGGTATCCCTGATTATTGCAGGGAATTGGACTGGATGACCTTTAAAGATCCTTCCCAAAACCATCCTGAGCTCATGGAACAGGGATTGCACAAAATTCCAGCCCAGCTCCGAGCCAAGACGCTCCTGTTCCCTCTGGATGAGGTTGAAGAGCCCAACTGGCATTCCCAGCTCCCAGAGCATCCTGGCACCTCAGGAAGGGTCTCCCTGGAGAGGGGACACCCGGGGTGCTGCATCCACACAAAAATTCCTCTTTTCCACCCTCTTCCATCGTTGGGATCAATCGATACCTCCGGATCTAATGAGCTGCAGGGGCAGAGTCCACGTGGGCTCGGGCAGGGCAATGGATGGGAAAAGCCAGTCCAGCGAGAGGAAAAGTGGGAAACCAGGAAGGAAAAATCAATGGGAAGGATTGGGATGACATCATAGCACCATTATTATGTCATCAGCCCCACTCCAAGGATTTATCACTCCGGCCGTGATTTTCCTCGGAGCCTCCTGCCCTTGTCATTCCAGAGCTTTCCCAAAGCAGCTCCTGGCTTAAAAACCAGGGAACAGCGACATTCCGGACCTTGTGACATCCCCGTGGCTTCCCCATCCACTGCAGGGGTTCCCAGAGGAATTTAAGAACCAGCACTGCTGGTTCTTCCCTATTTTCCTTTTCACCTTTTGTCCTTTGGGGATGAGCCTTGGAATCTTCCTGAGCCTGATCTCTTTTCTCCAATCATGTTTTCATCCTTTTCCTTCCTTTATGTGGAGAAAAACAGGGAAAGCAGAGCCCAAACCTCTTGGAACAGGCGGTTCCAGGGATCGAAACCCTTCTTTCCATCATCTGTTCCACCTGTCAGGGTAGCAGGATAGAAATCCAGCTGGATGAGCTTCCCACTTTCCCAGCTTCTTTACCCGTCCCTTTCTGCTGAGTTTTGCTGGAATAAAAATCGGGGTGAAACAACACCTGCAGTGTTTCCCTGTGGATAGGGAAGGGAAAAGGCTATTTTGGGACACCCAGCCCACAGGAATAATTGCTTTTGCCCCAGCCTGATTTAAAGGAAAGATTTAAAAAAAAAAAAAAAAAAAATTGGGATAAAGTCATCACATCCCAAATTGGGTAATTAAGAATTCCAAGTCTCTGTAGGATCATTATCCAAGCAGCATTCCATGTGGATGGCAGTTTTTAATGGCTGTTCCAGCAATTTAATACCCGCTTTAATCCATCCGTGTTTTCCAGCACATGGACCCAGGGCAGGGAGGCAGATTTGGGCTCAGCAAGGATTAATTGGTGGGATTGTATCCCATAGAAAGCTGAGGGAACACCTCCCATCCCTCAGCCTGGCGATTAGGGAAGATAAAAGATAAGGGGCAGCAGCAGAGCTGCCCCCACGTGCCTCAGTTTCCCATCCCTGTGGAGCAAATCCAAGGGATTTAGGGGCTCCAAGCCAACCAGGCACAGGAAAAGCCAATTTTTCAGGCAGGGCTGACCTGAATCCAAGGAAAACCCACCCAGATCCTTGCGTGCCACAGAACCCTCCCCGTCTTCTCCAAGCTTTGAGTCACCTCCCATCCCAACCGGCTCCCGCTGCGGGAACAGGCATGGAATTCCCAACTCTCCCAGTCCGTCCTGCTGGTAATTTCTGAGCTTTGCCAGGCAGTGACTCCCTGGTTTTCCTCACATCCCCCACTGTGGGAATAGCTCCGTTCTCCCGGTTAAACCTGGATTTGTTGTTTGATCCCAAAAATTCAGCACTTCCAGACTGCAGAAGTGTTGAGGCCGCACCTGATTTCCAGCAGGGCTGGGCAGCATCCAGATGTGCAGGGCTGGGCTGGATTCGGCATCCAGCTGTGGCAGGCTCTGGATTCCCACATGGAGCTCAGCATCCAGATGTTCTGGATTCACTTTCCAGCTGTGCCAGGGCCATATCCAGCTGTGCCAGGCTCCTCATCCCTACAGAGGATCCGTGCCCAGCTCAGCATCCAGCTGTGCAGCATCCAGCTGTGCAGAGCATTCCAGGATTCCGCATCCAGCTGTGCAGGATTGTCCTGGGGAGTTCTGGCCGAATGAGGCAACAGGTTTGGAATTATTTTGGATACATGTCGGCCATTCCCACTAAAAAAGGACTCTTGGGAGAGGCAGGGATGATCCACAGCTGACAGGGATTCACTCCAGGGAAAGGGCAGGGAAAATCCAGGGAGAATGGGAGTGTCTCATCCCTGAGATATCATCGGGCTGAGATCTTTCCTCAGGGAATTCTCTTTTAACAAAACATTTTCCAAAGAGCTTTTCCCTGCCTGGAAGAAAATGATACCTGCGTATTATGGGAGTAGCAGTTCGGTTTTCCTTCAAAAAGTTGGGATACTCAGCTGAGCTGGTGGCCGGAGGTGACAAGGCCACCACCCTGCCCTGTCCCCGGGGCTCCGGAGATGGGAATTTCCCCAGGGCTCAGCAGCACAAGGTTATGGACTCCGTGATTTTTAATTAATGCCATTGACTCGGAGCGTGTTGGGAAAGGGGAGGGCCTGGAACGGGAAATTGTCCCTTGGAGGGACAAAGCCTGACAACCTTGTCATCCCCAATTAGCAGCTAATTACCTCCATGACAAACATCTTTATTAATCCAATTAATAGCGTGGGTGGCGTGACCTCGGCAGAGCTGCTGACTCAGGGTGGGGCTCGCCAGGAGCAGGAGGGGGGGAAGAAGGAGTGAATTCCTCCTTTCCCAACTCCACTTCCTCACTAATGAAGGAGTGAATTCCTCCTTTCCCAACTCCTCTTCCTCACTAATGGACGAGTGAATTCCTCCTTTCCTAACTCCTCTTCCCCACTAATCCGTGGCCGATTCCCACTGATCTCCCAGCCTGATCCCAAATATTTCCTCTTTCATTCCTCCTTTCCATCCATCTGCTTCTTGTCTGCTTGTCCCCTTGTTCATCCACCTTCCAACAGTTTTTTTGGGAAAAATAACCCCCTCTCTGGGTGTTAAACTTTGGATAATGATGATCCAGGACACTGGGATGTCTCCCAGCTGGAATGTTCTGCTCATCCCTGGTGACCTGCAAAGGTCTCAGCGTGCAAAGCTTCCCTGGGGTGGGGAAAAGCTTGGGATAGATGGAGAAAGAGATGGATGGAGTGACGGATCAATGGAAGGATGGAGGTGGGTGGATCCATGGATAGATGGATTGATGGGAAAAGAGACGGATGGATGGATGGATGGATGGATGGATGGATGGATGGATGGATGGATGGACTGACTGATGGATAGGTGGATGGGTGGATGGATATATGGATAAACAGGGAGCTGGACTGGTGGATAGATAACTGATAGAGGTGAATTAATGGATTGATGGATGAACGGATATTGATAGGATCAGAGCAAACGGATTGACAACACCGATGCGGATGGGACCAGGAATCCGATGGGAATAGCCGGACACTGAAGGGTCACTGGAAGGCCACATGCAGGTCGGACAGCAGGGATGAAAATCCCTCATCCCTCCAGTGAGGCCAGTGCTTCCCAGTACGGATGGAGGCGCTTCCAGCACTTCCCGCTGGACTTTGTGGATCCCATTGTCCTGCAGTGGGAACATCCAAACTGGGATGTCCCCTCTCAGGCAAGGCACAATCCCAGGGATCTTCTGGTGTCCCCCAGGGAGGCACCTCTGAATATCCCACATTCCCAGGCCCACCACTTGGGCTGGGAATTGCTGCAGGAGTGGGGTTTTTTTTTCCCAGCTCTCTTGTGGAGCGAACTCTCCTCTGTCCTTCCCCACAGATGGAGCCTCGATTAAATTCGGGAATCCATTTTTTAATAGGACTTTCACCTCAGCTCCCTGCCGGGCCATTAAAGCCATTACGGCAGAGTTAAGTAAGGAATCCTGGGAGCCTCTGGAGCTGTCATCCCATGTTTATGGCCCAGGCAATGTTTGCTTTATTAAAGATTCAGGAGCCATTTCCGAACGCCTCCGTTCTGTCCTTCCCATTAAAGGCCGGACCCCAATGGAAGAGCGGCTGCAGGGAAAAAGAGGATTGCTCCTGAGACGGAAAAAAAAATAGGATGGGATTGTTGGGGGAGTCTAAGGGCATAGCAGGAGTCGGAGGAAAAGGGAAGAGGAGAGGCAGGAGTTTCATCCCAAAGCATCGCTGGGTGTTGCAAGAGGAAGTTTTTCCAGCTGCTCCAAGGTTTGGTTTTCCCAGGTTTCCAGAAGCTGAGCCGGATCCAAAGGCAAATCCCTGCCTGGCCCAGCTGCACAGGTTACCCAGAGAAATTGTGGATGCCCCACCCCTGGAAGTGTTCAAGGCCAGGTTGGATGAAGCTCTGGGATAGGGAAAGGTGTCCCTGTCCATGGCGGGGGTGGGAATGGGATGGATCCCAAGCCAGACCATTCCATGATTCTGTGATCCAGCCATGCAGAGCCAGGTGACACCATCTGGGCTTTTTCTGAGCCATGACGGTGTCCCCACTGACTTCCAGGTCCTTAAAATTCCCTCCTTCCCACCACAATCCTCCATTTCCCTATTCCATGACCCTCCACCCCCCTCTCTTGGACTGTAGAGCACAGACCCTCCAAAAACACCGATACCCTACAGAAAACAGGGATCCAAGGAGATTCCCTTCTCCATCCCCGTCCCGCTGCCAGGCCAGCTCCACCTGGGCCAGGTCTAAACCGCTTCCATATGGGAGACACTTGTTCCCATCTGTGGGAATGTGATCCAGCACTCCCCAGGGATCACCCACAGGATGGGATGGGATGGGATGGGATGGGATAAGGGGTTATCCCCAGGTTAACACACTTGCTCCCATTCATGTGAAGGTGGGCAAGCAATTCTCAAGGACCACAAATGGGATGGGAGGGAATGGGATGGGATAAGGGGTTATTCCCAGGTGATCCCCAAATTCCCGTGCCTGGGAAGGTGGTCAAGTAATCCCCAGGGGTCACATATGGGATGGGATGGGATAAGGGGTTATCCCCATCCCAGCTTTCATTCCCAGTAGGAAGCAGCTGAGGATGAGGGGCCTTGGGGACAGGCAGGTCCCTGCTGGTGGCACCTCCTCTCCCACCCCAGCTGGGCAGAGGCTGTCGGGCAGCACCAAGGGGATTTCTGGAGCTGAGCACCCTTGGGTGCACCCGAACCCGCACCCACGTGACACTCGAGGGTGGCCAGAGGACGAGGAGCTACACCCGTGTCCCACACGTGACAGTTTGGGACCGGGGTGGCTCAGGGTGACGAAGGGGTGCGGAGAGCAGGACCCAGCGTGTCCCAACTGTGCCCTCTAGTGCAGCTCCACCAGGTGCCATCGCCGCTCCTGAACCTGCTGCCATCACTCCTGCAGGTCCCAGTCCTCCCGCTGAGGTCCCCAGCCCTGGTGGCTCTGGTGGCTTCGCACCCCCCTGGTGAAGCCCCTCTTGGTGGCCCTGATGAACTTCCCGGTGTTTGCTGCCACCTGAGGTGACACAGAAGGGATTTGGCACCTCCAAGGTCCTGGGAGGGCAGGGACAGGAGGGGACCTCAGGCCAGGAGGGGACCTCGGGCCAAGAGTTGACCTTGGAAATCTCGGAGAGCACCTCGGCAAAGCTTTTAGGATCAGCCCAGGGGAGCAATTCCCTCTCTGCAGCCCCACAGGGGGATGAGGCCCAGTTTTTAGAAGCAGCGTGGTGCTCCCGGTGCTTCCAGGAAAATTCCACCCCTTTTTTTACGGGACGGATGGAGTTTGCAACGTGCTCAGGGCGTAGCTGCATTGCGACGCTTGGCTTCACTCCTTGCACACTTTCCCCAGCGGGATTTTGCAGGATATAGGGATGAAAACTGCTATTTGTGCCCGTTTTTGGGATGCGCCGGGCTCCAAAGCACCCCAGGGACACCCGTGCCCACCCTTGGGTGCCAGCGTGGGTGGGGGGCCCGGCTGGGCAGATTGGGAGGGGGGATGTGGGCAGTGGGTGCATTGCACAGGGAGCTGCTGCCCTCCAGTGGGCTCAGGATGGAGAGGAGGCTGGAATTCCACACGGATGCTTGGGAAGGCAGAGGTGGGGCTGAGGATGTCCCTTCCCACGGGATGGAGGGAGCGCCGGACAAGGGATCCCGCAGGCAGAGCAGGAGGAATCCTGGAGCAGGAGAAATCCTGCTTTGCCCCATCCTGCTCCTGAGAGTATCCCACTGAACTGCTCCTGGACCAAAAGGGGTTGGAGGCAGCTCCAGCCCCTGATCCCTCCAAAAAATTCCAAGTTTTATTAGCAGTGAGAGCAGCTTGCACAGCTCCGGTGTCCCACCACCAAACCGCATCAGCCCCGTAGCTCTTTTCCCTCTTGTTATCCCAGGGAAAGGCGGGAGCATGGATTTGGAGGCAGCGGCAGCTCCAGAGGAGCCACTGTGGGTCACGGTGCCAAGGGGATGCGAAGGGACGAGGACAGCACAGGGAACTTCTCCTCTTGTGTTGTGTCATCAGTGCAGGAGGGAATTAAATCCCCTTCCCATCCAAGGGCTGGGAGGTTTTTGTTATGGAGGGTGAAGCTCCAAGAGGAGGAAAATCAGGAAATTTGGGTGAATCCCTGTGGGTTTGCTGGGCTCTCCAGGATGGGGTTTCCAGGCTGGTGGCCACCACTGTTTTCCTACTCAGGGGCCCTAAAATTCCTTAGGGATTAAAAAAAAAAATCCCCAAAATCTTCTTTCTATCTCCCCTCTGGTCGTAAGAGCTGCATGAACTCATCCCAATCCAGGTTATCCAAGCATTCCTTGGTTCCTGATTTCCCTGGAGCTCCTCTCTGCACGGACAGAGAGACCTCAGGTTCTTGGTTAATGTAAAGTTATTTTTGCCCTATTTTTTGTGGTTTTTACCCAAGCTGGCCCCCACCACAAACCCCTTCCCACCACGCCGGAAGGGCTGATCCATGGGCTGGGAGATTTTTATTACGGAGGGTGAAGCTCAAAGAGGAGGAAAATCCAACCTCAAGGGCAGGAAAATTGGCTGAATTCCCTTGGGTTTGCTGGGATCACCAGGATGGGGTTTCCAGGCTGTGTTCGGACTCAAGGGCCCTAAAAATCATCAGGGATTAAAAAAATACCAAAAATCCTCTGGTCGTAAGAGCTGCACGGACCGGTCCCAGTCCGGGATATCCAAACATTCCTTGGTTCCTGATTTCCCTGGAGCTCCTCTCTGCACGGACAGAGAGACCTCAGGTTCTTGGTTAATGTAAAGTTATTTTTGCCCTATTTTTTGTGCTTTTGACCATGTTTTACCCTACTGCTTCCTGGTTGAGCTGGAGAAGACAAGCATGGAAAGATCCAGCTCCATGGATTTCAGGAAAGAGGGAAGGAGCACCAGGCTCTTGCTGGTGGAGCACAGATCCCATCTGAGCACACGTCACCGGAGGGGGAGGTGATCCTGGCTCCGGAGTCACGAGTTTCCCACATCCACTGAACGTGGGTGGGAAAAGGATCTTCTGCAGCAGAACGACTTCACCGTGGGCGGCTTCCAAAACCTGGCACAGGAGGGCTGATGGAAGGGGAAACTCCTTAAATTCCGAAACTACGTCCCAAAAAAAAAGCTGGATGCTGTTTTAACCCCGGCTTGGTAGACGGGACAAAAAAA
>VZRS01005468.1:5482-35031 GCA_013398055.1 Ifrita kowaldi | reverse complement strand
ACCATTCCAGGATTCCACAATTCCCCACAAAACTGAGGGAAGGAGGGAATGACTTTGTCATTGTGCCATTCCCAGAGAGCACGAGGAGTTGTTTGGTCCCAATCTGTGGAATTCCCTCACTTTAAGAGCTTTAATTTGTTAAGACCGATAATTTGTAGTGCTTGAATTTCAGTGCAGAACTCCATAAAAACCAGCTGGAGACAGAGAACTTCGGGTGCTTCGTCCAGGGTAGGAGTGAGGATCAAAAATCCAAAGGGTGAGGCTGGGGAAGAGAGAGGAGCCTGTGGGGTGCTGGTGTTGTCCCGTATCCTGGTGAAGGGAGGATTTATGGCTCTCACTAAGGATGAGTTGGCTGTGCCAGTTAATTCCTACCAGGAACGAATGAGTGGGTGAAAGAACAACAAACACAAATGTAAAGAAAGCAATATTAAAGAAATGAACTGTTCTGTTTTGTGACTCCCCAAGAGAACCTGGGGAAACTGCAGAAAAGCAGGATTGAAAGGGAACGGGAGTTCGTCGCAGAGTTAATTCAAATTAACATTAAACTACAGTGAAATTCCCGAGGAATTACATTTTGCATCCACATGAAAACCGGGGTAATCCATCACCTTTAATGACGTTACAACGAATCCTGGCATGGGTTGAAATACTTCCCTGTTCTAAGAGTAGGAGAAAAATGTTTACCATGAGCACTAAATATGGACATTAATCATTATGTCTTTAATGCCAGCGCAGAACTCTTTTCATGCTGCGAACATTCAGCTCGTTATTGTAATATTTACAGTGAATAGACCGACTGAGACAAGTCTGAAATTCCTAAAGAGCTCCTGCAGCTGAAGGTAGAGCTGCAGAGAAAATCTCAGACCTCTTCAAATGTTTGGGTAGTCGCTGCTGCTGCTCAATTTTCGTGAGGCTCAGGTGGAAAATGGTTGGAGGAGCAAGAAATTGAACATGAGGAGAGTTGAGAGTGATTTCACAGAATCTTTTGTGGCTGAGGTGTGGAATGACATTCCCAGAGTCACGTTTGCGCTGTCTGGGAAGGACAACACGGCCTCTGGGTCAATGGGTGCAATTTTCCCAGCTGGGAGAGCTGGGAGAGACCTCAGAGCCCCTTGCAGGGCCCAAAGAGGCTCCAGGAGAGCTGGAGAGGGACTGGGGACAAGGCCTGGAGGGACAGGACCCAGGCAATGGCTTCCCAGTGCCAGAGAGCAGGGCTGGATGGGATATTGGGCAGGAATTGTTCCCTGGGAGGGTGGGCAGGCCCTGGCACAGGGTGCCCAGAGCAGCTGTGGCTGTCCCTGGATCCCTGGCAGTGCCCAAGGCCAGGCTGGACACTGGGGCTTGGAGCAGCCTGGGACAGTGGGAGGGGTCCCTGCCATGGCAGGATGATGTTTAAGGTCCCTCCCAACTTGGGGATTCCCGGATTCTGTGGTCCCTGAGTGCTGCTGTCCCTGTTCGGGGCTGGGGGCCCTGGTGACCCCTCATTCCCAACATGTGGCCGGTCCCGTGCTCTTCCCGGAGCTCACCTCGCCCAGGGGGGTTGGAGAGGCTCTTCTCCTGCTGGGGTGGTTTCATTTAGGGGAAATTGCCCTGCCAGGCACATGCCCAGATCTGCCTGTTTACATTTTGAAGCTTCTGGGGCAGTGTCCAAAGTCCACTGAAATCACTGGGAGTCTTCCCATTTATTCCAATGAACTCTGATCGGGCTGAGCACCAACTAAAACTGGGACTTGCCCAGGCTCTGCCACCTCCCCCTGCTCCTTCCCCTTCCTGGGCTTCTCCTCTCCCTGCTCCTCTCCCCGTGACACCGTCGCCACACAAACCAGAAAGGCTTAACTAAGATTTGTGATATCAGTGACATTTAAAGCCTCCAGAAATCAGGAGCCTTTTCTAATCACAGGCTGTGTAATCCCCCTGATTATCCAGGTAATGGGGGGCTGGAGCCAATGTTATCTCAGCCTGTTACGAGTGTTAATCCAGGGACTAGAAAATTAATGATCCCATTAATCTGCACGTTTTCTTGTCTGTCTGAGGGGCTGGAATATCGTGGGTTCTTCACTGGATTTCTTTCTTCAGTCTTATTTTGTTTGGGGTTTGTTTTTAAGGTAAAATTGGTGACTTTTAGCAACATAATTGGCTGAATAAATAGAATAAATTGGCAAAATAATAAATAATAAATAGTTGGCAAATAAATAGCAGTAAGAAAAAGGCAGGGAGATGAAACTGCATTTCAACATCTTTTAATGTTTCAAGTTCAAGGCTCTGAGCTTCATCCAGGCTAGAGAATCATGGAATGGTTTGGGTCACAAAGACCTTTAAAGATCATGGGCAGGGACACCTTCCACTATCCCAGGTGGCTCCAAGCTCCATCCAAGCTGGCCTGGGGCACTTCCAGGGATCCAGGGGCAGCCACAGCTGCTCTGGAAAACTTGAAGGTGACGCTGGATCCGTGGAGCGCCTTGGAGAAGGGAACCAGTGAGGCTCACAGTGCTTCTCTTGCCTCAGCCTGGGGATTCTCCGCTTTTTTAGCCCTGGGCATCCTTTGGCAATGCCATGTGTCCCATTTGTCCTGGCTGGTGAGGGATGGGGATGTTTTATGTTCTGATACAGGAGTTTTATCTGCCCCAAGGGGCTGCCTTCAGGCCAGAGCAGCAGAAGTGGCCCTGGCATGGGGTGCAAGACACGAAAATGGCTTGGAGCCACCTTTGTCCCTCCCCTGGTGGCCCCTCTGCTGTGCCCAGGACTGGAGGAGCTCAGGGATTTGGGATGGAAGCTGTGACTGGCCAAGAATCCCTGGAGAAAGAGAGACATTTGAGACAGTGATGATTTTGATCAGCTCTGCATGGTTTTAATCAAACCCTCCTCACAAGGACTTGCGAAGACCAACGGCCTGCGTGGTGTGATCCTGAGCACAGGATTTTGTTTAACTTCGTGGGGATGTCCAGGGAGCAGAGCTCTGGAAATTGGATAAAATTCAGCAGATCTGGAGGAGCTCTGTTTATGTGTGTGTAAATCCTGGAGGCTTGGGCTGAGCCAGCTGGGGGCTGCAGAGGCCTCATAAACTGTAGATTATCCTGATCTTATCCCAGCACTTTTTATCCTAAGAGTGGCTTATTTCTGAGTAATGTCTAAATATTATCTAAAATGTTGGTACAAATCTATCCAAATGGTTTTACTATTTACAGTCATCTCCCCGCCGTGGTTTCAGTCCTGGCTTTCTGGAATTAGGGACCTGAGCCATGGGAATGCTCCTGTGTCATCTTCATTTGCCCACATGAAGGTGAGCAGGTTTGCAGGAACAGGCCTGGCAGGGCCCATGGAAAGGGTTAATTAGATCCTCCCTATCACCAGGATGTAAAAACTTGATAAATAGGCTTGAGAATGAAAGAGGGAAGAGGTTTTCCTAATTTAAAGCAAGAACTTGTGACTTATCACAGCTTATTTCCTAAAAAAAGCCTTGGGAAAGGGTGTTTCGCTGGCAGGGTGTTTCTCCCCAGCGCACAGCATCACCTCAAACGAGCGTTTATGTTTTTCATAAGCAGCTCCCTTAAATTTTTAATCAACCTTTGGCAGCTGCTTTTATGTTCCCAAGCGTTTCATCAATGTTTCAGCACAGTGTCACATTTCCCAAGGCACAGCTTTTGCCACACGTGTGGGAGCGCCTCGGGATCCTCCGCCGCGGGCAGGGGGAGAGCCGGGAGGATCCCACGGCCTTGGGATGTGCGAGGGATGCAGGGACTCAGGGAAAGCCACCTTTGGGCAGCCTGGCAGAGGCCAAGCCCCTGAGAGCTGCTGCAGTGGGAGCTGAGGAGTTTTCCTTGCTGCAAGGCGAAAATTGCAGGAATTTGCTGGGAGAACGTGAGCTCGCTGGAGATGTTTGTGAGGAGCAAGCGGCCAAAACAAAGCACAGATGAGACAACAGCAGGGACTGGAGGAGGAGGTCCTGGATGTTCTGGGAAGCGGAGGAGCAGCAGGGGTGCAGTGCAGGCACGGAACACCCCCAAAAAGCCCCGGGGAATCGGGGATCAGCTGTGGCCTAAGGCAGAGCAGTTCCTGCAGGGCCACGGGTGGCTGAGATGATGAGGTGGGAGTGAGTGATGAAGGATTGTGCTCAGCAGGAGGGAAGCAGTTTGGTTCCCTCATTGCTCATTCCCAAGCACTCTAATGTTTGGGTGGTATTTCGGTGGCAGGGTTTTTGTAAGGGAAGTGTGATGTTGTTTTATGGGGTGCCAGCCAGATCCCACTGAGCCACGCTCTCAATCTTCAGCCTTCTTAGTCACAGTTTTTTCAACAGGGAATTCATCTGCTCAGAAAGTTGCCAGCGTTTCAACATTATCATTATGCTGAGGACTGGCCTGCATCTCCATTTTTGTGCCAGAAGAGCTGTCTCAGTGAGGAGTGTGGGGGTTTTTGGGTTGTGACAAAGGATTAGCCCTTTGTGCTGCCCCAGCGCTTTTGTGTTTTCCAAGAAGGTGCAGATTTTCTGAGCAGGCCGTGCACGTCACCTGCACCCATCGTGGAGCCCTTCAGGACATCCCAACGAGGCATTTAGACCCCTTTTCTTCAGCTGCACAGAAACAACCGTGCAGAGAGTTGAATTTGAAAGGGACACATTGTTTTCCCCCTTCCTTGATATCCCTCCCCCAGCTCGAGATAGCAGGAGATTGCTGAGCACCATGGCAGCAAGGTCTTCTGGTTATTACTTCCCCATGAGGAAAAAAATAGCTCTGAAGCCTCAGAAGCAGTTTTTCCTTGATGGCCCAGCTTTTAATCTGTGATTTCGGGCTCCAGTGGTTGGCATAAGCCGTAATAAACCACACTTGGAACAAGATTGCTCAAGCTGAAGGTCCTGAAATTGAACCTGTGTGATTTAAAGTCAAAATACCAGCTCAGGACAGAGGCTTTCAGAGCAGCAGTGATGCACCTGTGAGAGGGAAAGAGCTGAAGGCCAGGCACGTGCCAGCTCTGGGGCAGGATTTTGTTTCATCCCCCTCTCAGAGGTTTTGGGATGTGCTCTGCATCCCAATCCTGACTGCAGTGGTCACTCAGGAATGGTGTTTTCCCTGGGAACATCCCTGCCCAAGGAGTTATTTTGCATTCATTGCTATTTCTGACTGCAGAAAAGGAGGGGGTTGGATTTTAGACCTGATTCTGTCAGAGCAAACTTTAGGGCTCTGGAGTAATTGGAATGTGCAACTCTCCTGTCTGGACACTGTGACCCTGCCCAGCTTCCCTCCAGCAGCTCCACTCAGATTCTGCACTGGCAAGGTCCAAGTATAGTTCAGATTTCAGATTCTTAATTGCCATTAATTTTTCAGAGGGCCCTGTGTACCAAGGGTCACGTTCCCAAGGCTGCCAGAGCTCCAGGAGCTTTGGACAACGATCCCAGAGAGGCCCAGGATGGGATCGTGGGATGTCTGGGCAGGGCCAGGAGCTGGAATTTGATGATCCCTGTGGGTCCCTTCCATCCCAGGATGTTCTGTGACTCCATGACCAGCCAAGTTCTGAGCAGACCCATCTGGGGATGAATTTGGAAAACCAGGAAAGGACTTTGCAGCATTCTGGAGGCTCTGATCCCTCTGATTTGCTCTGTAGGTAAATTTTAAGACCAAGATTTCAACGGTTTCTCTGATTTTGGGGCTAAATTGCAGTGATCAAGTGAACAGGGTTTGTCAGGATTAAAGTGGCTTTGTGTTCCCTCTGTGGTCGTTGCTTGAAGAACAAACTCCTAATCCTGTTTATAAAATGATGAACAACTTCCAACTTCACTTTGGGAGAAGGGCAAGGCTGAGGTGGGATAGTGCAAAAAATCCAGGGAGTCACTGGCAGGAGAGAGGGAAGCAGGGCCTCAAAATTTACTGCCCACTTTAAATATAGGAGCAAAATTTAACGGGATAAACCCCAAGTTCCCTGTGGGATGTGGTGAGCTGGAAACCTGGTCCCTGTACCCTGGGATATTCTGGACCCGTGTTACACAGTGAAGTAAAAGTGACTCAGTCCCAGAATTTATTTTAGAAAAGCCATTAAAATGCTTTTTAAAAGCAAAATAAAACCAAGAGACACATGATCAGCATGGAGCAGTTATTAGGAAAACTACACGGATCCAGCAGAAAATACTTTATTAAATGCAAAGCAAATCAATCTTCATTGTGAGTAAGAATTAAGTCACCAAATGAATTCCAGCTCTAGAAGGCCGAATAGGAAGTTTTTCTCCAAACCTCACCTACATTATTGTACTGAGCATTGAAGGATTGGGAGCTGCTGGGTGGTTAAGGCGTGGTTCAAAGGGTAGTTTTGGGTACCCTTTGGCTTTGATGAAAATTCTATTTTTAAAATCTGTTTCATCTGTACAAGGGTCAAGCAAATGGCTCCGGCTTTAATTTTGCACCTTCAAAATAAGGAAAGATTGGGTTGCCCACACAACTGGGCTAAAACTAAAGATCACAGAATCCTGGGATGGTTTGGGGTGGAAGGGACCTTAAAGATAATCCAATTCCAACCCTCCACCATGGCAGGGACACCTCCCACTGTCCCAGGCTGCTCCAAGCCCCAATGTCCAACCTGGCCTTGGGCACTGCCAGGGATCCAGGGGCAGCCACAGCTGCTCTGGGCACCCTGTGCCAGGGCCTGCCCACCCTCCCAGGGAACAATTCCTGCCCAATATCCCATCCAGCCCTGCCCTCTGGCACTGGGAAGCCATTCCCTGGGTCCTGGCCCTCCAGCCCTTGGCAATTGTCTCGCTCCAGGTTTCCTGCAGCTCCTTCAGGCCCTGCAAGGCCACACTGAGCTCACCCCAAAGCTTCTCCTCTCCAGGCTGAACAATCCCAGCTCTGGCAGCCTTTCCTCCCAGCAGAGCTGCTCCATCCCTCTGAAAGAGTGAAGATTGTATTTTTAAAATCTGTTCTAGCTGTACTTGGGTCAAGCAAAGAGCTCCATTTTCACTTTTGTTCCTTAAAAATCAAGAGATTAAATTGCCCACAGACCTGGGTAAAACAAAAGATCATTGAATCATAAAAGATCACAGAATCACAGAAGGTTTGGGTTGGAAGGGACCTCAAAGCCCATCCAGTGCCACCCCTGCCATGGCAGGGACACCTCCCACTGTCCCAGGCTGCTCCAAGCCCCAATGTCCAACCTGGCCTTGGGCACTGCCAGGGATCCAGGGGCAGCCCCAGCTCCCTCTGTGCCAGTGCAAGGTGAGAGGAGCAGTTCTATGAAGCAGCAGCTTTGCTCCCTGGGGGGTTTTGCCCTCTCTTTCCCACCCACTGGTTTTCCTAAGCCCTTTTCCCATTTGCCTGAGCAGGCACCTGGCCCTGCGTGTCCTGAATGCCCTCGAGGTGCTGGATTCTCCCTCCCTGCTCCCGTGGGATCACTGGGCCCACACCTCTCCCTTGCCACAAGGAGGAAGCTGCAGAAACCTCATCTCCCACCCCTTTGAACTTTCCCTTCCTGGCCCAGTTTTAGCAGAACTGGAGCACAGCTTTCCCATATTTTTGTGGGAACGAACAATTGGGGAGCACCAGAGCTCGGTGCTCTCGGGAAAGCAGAGTAAGGAGCAGAAAAATCAGGAAAAGGAAACGCTTCAGTCCTCAGCATCTTCCCTTCGCCTGCGGAGCAGGGCTGGGAGGGCAGAGCACATGTGGCTGTTTTCCTGGCACTGCTTCCCAGAGTTTTCAGTCTGGAGAAGGCAGGTGATGGATTAGTCAGCTACTGAAGGAGCTGTTAAACGTGGCTGCAGCCAGCTGCTCTCCCCCAAGTGCCGCTGGTATCCCAGAGGAGCAGGATTCCCTCGGGATGTCTGCTGACCCGAGAGACTTTTCTGCCTCACCCTTAAATTTGGGGGCTGCTTTGCTCTGTCTCCCTCAGGGCCAGGCATCTTTGTCCAACCAAGCTTGAATTAGGTCACTCTTAACCAGTGTCAACTTGGAGGAGCCTTGCTGAAGCTGGCAGTCTGAAAAAACAACAACAACAACAAAAAAAATGGAAATATTTTCCATGCCACAGAGACTATTGGTCTGTGACCCACCAAAATATCCAAAATCCAGATGCATCAGACCAATTCTGATGAAGTTGGCATGGTCTTATCTGGGTCAATTGTCTTAACAAGACATTATGTCACCCGTTAGGGGAAAATACAATCTAAGCCCCCTAAAAATAACTAATGGGAAAAACCTTGCACAACAAAGCCAGTGGCACATCAGGAAAATAAAAATAAGTTCAGACTCATGATATATTTAATCATCTGTATTTATTCCTCTGCTAATCTAAAAACAGGAGAATGTTCTTTTTCTTCTTGGAAACGAGGCAATTCTGGAAAATTTCATATTTTAGGCAGCTCTTTGAACAGCTTTTCTCCTAAAACTTCGATTTTGTTATGTGTTAGGAGGAAAGCCATTGGAATGAAAGAAATTTGCATTGGATATAAGTTATTTTACCATACCAGCTCTGTCCTCTGGGCTCTCACAACAGGCACCAGAGGAACCCAATTTTTGTCCTTTGCCACAGAAGGAGAACTTGGATTTTATGCCAATCCCTCTGAAGAAGGTGGGAATGAAGACAAGGAAGAAGGGAAAGGCAGAGGGATCTGCAGGTCTGTTGTGTCCATGCACAGCATCCTGCACGTGGAAATATTTTGCAGTGGTGATGGATGAAGCTTTCAAAATCATGGATCCATTGGGACTGAAGTTATCCAGACACCAACTTCCAGTGTGTGAAAAATCCATGGATGGAAAAACCTGAGGCGGGAGAGCTCCAAAGCAGCATCCTGCAGGTTCCTGCCGAGGGCCAGCTCCGATCTCTGCTCCTGGGACAGGGACAGCAGCCAGGGAGCGGCTGGAGCTGGGCCAGGGCAGGCTCAGGCTGCAGAGCAGGGAAAGGTTCTTCCCCCAGAGGGTGCTGGGCACTGCCCAGGCTCCCCAGGGAATGGGCACGGCCCCGAGGCTGCCAGAGCTCCAGGAGCGTTTGGACAGCGCTGCCAGGGATGCCCAGGCTGGGATTGTTGGGGGGTCTGGGCAGGGCCAGGGGTGGGACTGGGTGATCCCTGTGGGTCCCTCCCAGCTCAGGATAGTCCATCATTCCATGAAATAGGTGTTGAATCCAACCACGTGGGGAGTTTTTCCAGTCCAGACTGAATTGGAGAGGAAAAAGGTGAAGCAGTGAGAGAGCTGCAAAGAGGGGCTCTGTCTGTGGCACTGTGGAAACGAAAGAGATCCTGTGGTTCTCCATCCCAGCAGAATCCAGAAAACCCTGGAATTTTTCATTGAGGGGATACCTTGGAGCACAGAGATAATGGAATCCTGGAACAGTTTGGGTTGGGAGGGACCATACAGCCCATCCAGTGCCACCCATGCCATGGCAGGGACACCTCCCACTGTCCCAGGCTGCTCCCAGCCCCAGTGTCCAACCTGGCCTTGGGCACTGCCAGGGATCCAGGGGCAGCCACAGCTGCTCTGGGCACCCTGTGCCAGGGCCTGCCCACCCTCCCAGGGAACAATTCCTGCCCAATACCCCATCTAAAGTTCCTCTCAGCTTAAGGCCATTCCCTGTGTCCTATCACTACAAGCCCTCGTGGAAGATAAAATATTGCAGATGTCTTGGAGTTCTCGAGACTCTTGAAAATGGTTGTTTGAAGCTTTTTTCTTTTGCTAAATGGATTTGAGATTTACTTGGATTAGGGACTTAATAAATACCTGCAGTGTTTGTCTTTCATCTGGAAAATGTTTGCCTGCTTTTAAATAGGCTGTTCTTGTTTGCTCCAGTGTTGTCATGTTGATGGGAGTCTTTGGAAACAGGAATTCTGCCCTTTATTCAATCAAAGGATTTGGAAACCTGAGGCTCCAACTTGCCTCAACTATAACTGGGAGAAATCCAGAGTAGCAGGACTTTATTTCATTGCTGGGGAAGCAGCAGGAGAGCAGCTCCTTGACAATTTTTGATGTCTGGATGACTTTTTTATGGGCTTCAGGACAGTTTGTGGTAGTGTAGCTATTATTTTTAAAGCTCAGCCCTGGCCAGAGGGCGGCTGTGCTGCTCCACGTGGTGGGAAAACCCAGCGGTGCTTCCCTGGGAGGAGATGATTCCTCCTTCTGCCCCTCTGCCCCANTAAGGTCCCTCCCAACCCAATCCAACACCTTCCCATGTCCCTCCCACGAGGGCACAGCCACGTGGGTTTATGGCCTGGCTGTGCACCACGGGGGGGTTTCTCACCAACAAAGCCAAGGTGCAAGCTGCTGGTGGCACTGTCAGGACCTGCTGGTGGGAATGCCAGGTCCTGCTGGTGCAAGGTGGGCTGGAAGGTGCCCAGAGGTGAGACAGCCCCAGGCTGCCCGGGGAAGGGACAGAGCAGTGCCAGCCCTGCAGGGAGATGCTGTTTCCAGGGGCATTATTGACAGTCCCTTTGCAGAGCCATAATGAACTCCTGGGAATTAATCCGTGGTGGGACAGCTCCCGGACCTGGGGATTTTCCACGCTGTGCAGCTCCCAGGTGGTGAGCACAGGGACAGCAGGGACAGCAGGGACAGCAGGATGTGCTTCCTCTCCCCCTTGGAAAGCGCTCACGGAGCCGACTTGGCTCTGCTTCAGTTCAGGACTGTGACCTCTCTTCTCCAAGGGACACTTTGGCAGTTTTTTAGTGTCCTCCAGGCCGGTGGTTTTGCTCCAAGGAGCTGTGAAGGTCACGGGGCTGCTCTGGTGCCACCACCCTCCCTTCAACACTCCTGCCTTTGTCACCTGATCCCTCAGCACTGTGGGGATGGGACTGGGTTTCATCCTGCCCGATGAAAACAGCTGGGAGTGAAGGGTTTGTTCTGCTCTCAAAATCTTATCAAAGAACCGTATTGAGCTTTAAAACAGAGAATCAGGAGGTTGTGAGATGATTTTGACACTGAACTGGGTGGCTGCAGCAGTTCTGGAGAGCTCAGTCCTGGGAGTGAAGGTGAATTTTAGATCTGCAGTGTGCAAATCTCCCAGGCTAATTAATAGAAATTAATAAGATTTACTGCTTGCTTTTGAAGAACCCTCTTTCTCTGGCCACAAATGATAACAAGAGTCCCCTTTGCACGGCCTTTATCTACTCATATGACCAAAAAACAGATGGAAAAAGCAAGGAGAAAAGAGGGAAACAAAGGATGTGAAAGGATCCTGATTACCCAATAACCCCAGGTGTTGATGTGTTGTCCACCTGCTCCTTCTCAGGTGATTTGTAGGCACCAACAGTTGTTCAGCCCCGGTTTTTCCACAAAAATCTCTTTGGATACAGCCTTCAGTTGTCTTTTTCCCTTTCATTTTCCCCCCCAGAGCAGGGCAGCAGCTGACAAGTCGGTCTCAGACACACAGAGAAGGAACCAGAAGGTCCATGCCAGAGTGGGGAGTAAACAGGGAAAGTGTTCTGTGATGCTGGGAGCTGTCAGGTGCCAGGCTGAGCAGTTTGGGCACACGAAGGTGTTATTCTCCATGTCACTTTAATAGCTGATGATTAAATCAGAAGGGAAAGAGGGCAGGCAAAGGGATTTTATTATTAAAGGGGATGAGAAGGAAAAATGGTGTGATTTCCTAGGACAGATCACACGCCCAGGGCTAAACTTGTCACAACAGAATCAGGTTGATTCATGAGGCCGTGTGCTGGGTGTAATTAGACCTTATTTAAAAATGAAAAAAGAAAAAAAAAAAAGAATGGGTTTAAGGTTGAGCCACACCAGAGCTCAATCCTGCCCAAATTAGGGAGGAAGAAACTCAGCTGAAGGGCCCTGAGTTGCAGAGCTCCTCGTGGCCAAACCAAAATTCCTCAGGATGGTCCAGGCAGAATGTTCTGGAAATGAAACACACCCAGAGGCAGCTGTGGTGCTCACAAAGCCACCGAAGCAGCCACCCCCAGCCCCACACCCCATGGTGGCTCTTGAGTGTCCCCATGGGAGCCGGGGATTTTGGGATTGCCCAGAACCTGGGCAGGACTGGAAAAGAGGCCCCCTCCATCTGCTGAACAGCACAGGGCAGGATGGAGCCAAGAGATGATTTAATTCCTGTGGAAACAGCCCGAGTTTTTCCAGAGTGGCTGAGCATCCTCCTGAGATCAGGGCAGGGGGGAGATGCCGGCGCTCGGCCCTGCCGGGAGCACGGAGAAGGGCCGAGCTCTTCCCTGTGCTCAGGAGCTGGGAAGGGCTGCCAGCTCCTGCACAGCTCCATTTCCCATTCCTGCGAAACTCAGCCGTGCCTGAAAGGATTCACCCAAATCCTTTCTGAGGCAGGGAAACTTCAGCCTGAGCAGAGGATGGCTCCTAAATGTAGGGATGGGGGATAATGGGATTCAAAAACATGGCCCTGCAGCTGGAAGTGGAACCTCTGCTGCCCCAGAGGTTTGTGAGTTGGGATCAGGAGTGGGAGGTGAATTCGGCTGGTGGTGCCTCTGTCCCATCCCCACCCCCGCAGCGTTTCTGGGCACAGAATTCCTGAGCTTTCTCTACCAAACAGCGGAAGTTCAGCCCCTTCCACGCTGCTTAATCCGTTTATTTGTCCCCCTCTCTCTTGCCCTGGGTTAAGTGGTGATTATTGATAGTGCTCATCCCACTCTGCCAGCTGCCCTCCACCCACACCACCCCTCAGAGGGAGGATTCCAGCTGGGCGACTCCTGCCTGCAAAGCTTCTGTTGTTCCCAATTCCATCTGGGAGTGCAGTGGGGAGAAGGCACGGAGGGCACTGGCTGGGAAGGGACACAGACAGCCCGGGCTGCCAGAAGTGTTGGGAAACATCCTGATCCCTGTCCATGCTCACAGATGCCTGGCACAGCCTGGCCGTGCCTCGCTGGCGGCACCATCGAGTGTCTGGAATTCTGTCAGTTAAAAATGTGCAAATTGGAAGTGATTTCTGTCCCCATAAAACCCCAGGATCCCTGAGGCTGGAAAAGCCCTCCCAGCCCATCCAGTCCCAGCTGTGCCCGATGCCCACCTTGTCCCCAGCCCAGAGCACTGAGTGCCACCTCCAGGCCTTCCTGGGACACCTCCAGGGATGGGCACTCCAAACCTCCCTGGGCAACTCTTGCCAAGGCCTGACCTCCCTTTCCAGGGAGACATTCCTCCTGATGAAGAATTTCTTCCACACGAGTGAATTGCACCATTAAACATCAAACAGCTTCTGTCACCATTTTCTTCCAATAGAGAACCTGGTCCAAAAGTGTGCTTTGCCCAATTATTCCAGCTTTTCTCACCATTTCCCCTTCCACAGAGATTGGCTCTTGCCTGACGTGTTTGCCTTTGCTGGTGTCATGGTCACAGCCCTGTCATGGTCACAGCCCAGCACCGATGTCATTGTCCCTCAGCCTGGTGACTTAGCAGGGGTGGCATCACTGCATGGGGCAGCAGAGCCCTGCTCTGAACAGAAATTGCTGATCATCAGTGGTCTGGCTGGCCCAGTGCCAGCTGATTCTGTAAGACCAGGATGGATAAACCAGCAACAACCTGGTGTTTGTGAGCCCACAGAGGGACAGGCCTAAAAGAGCAGAGGAGGCTCGGGGGGACCTCATTGCTCCCCACAGCTCCCTGACAGGAGGGGCAGTGAGGGGGGGTCGGGCTCTGCTGCCATGTCCCAAGGGAAAGGAGGAGAGGAAATGGCCTCAAATTGCACCAGGAGAGGCTCAGGTTGGAGATTGGGAACAATTTTTCCCTCCCAGAGTGGTGAGGCCTTGGAATGAGCTGCCCAGGGAGTGGTGGAGTCACTGTCTCTGGGAGTGTTCAGGAGGAGTCTGGATGTGGCCCTTGGGGACAGGGGTTGGGGGGATGCTGCTGCTGCTGGGGTGGCACTGGGTGATCCTGGAGGGCTCTTCCAGCCTTGGTTCTGGGATTCTGAGAAGATCCAGCACTTCTTTAACTCCACCTTTAGGGCAGGTTGGATGAGTCAAAGCTCTCTGATGCTGCCCTGGGACAGGGTTTTGCTGATCTCAGTCCATCAAACGCCTCCCTCCATCACCATTCCCTGCTGATGTCCTGCTCTGCCTGGAGGGCCTCATGGTCACTCCAATGACCATGTAGCCACACAAGCACTGGAGTGACCACCAGGATGTCACGGTGGAGCGGAACATCAATGGAAATGTGTGTGTGGGGAAAGAGGAGGAGTCAGGAATATGCACCAGAGGGAAAAGCTGGACTGGGTGGTGACCACAGAGCCCCTCACACGCAGCTGGTGGGGCTGATGGCACCTTGGAATCACAAAATCCAAGGGGCCTTGGCCCAGCCACCTCTGCCTTGTGCCACATCAGGGTTTGGGAAGGGACTAAAGATGTCCTGGGGGTTTGGTCCCTGTCAGGGACAAGATGAACGTGAAAGTGACAGGGATTAGATCAGAGGGATGGAGCAGCTCTGCTGGGAGGAAAGGCTGCGAGAGCTGGGATTGTTCAGCCTGGAGAGGAGAAGCTTTGGGGTGAGCTCAGTGTGGCCTTGCAGGGCCTGAAGGAGCTGCAGGAAACCTGGAGAGAGACAATTTGCAAGGGCTGGAGGGCCAGGAGCCAGGGAATGGCTTCCCAGTGCCAGAGGGCAGGGCTGGATGGGATATTGGGCAGGAATTGTTCCCTGGGAGGGTGGGCAGGCCCTGGCACAGGGTGCCCAGAGCAGCTGTGGCTGCCCCTGGATCCCTGGCAGTGCCCAAGGCCAGGTTGGACATTGGGGCTTGGAGCAGCCTGGGGCAGTGGAAGGTGTCCCTGCCATGGCAGGGGTGGCTCTGGATGGGCTTTAAGGTCCCTTCCATCCCAGGCCATGCTGTGATAGCCTTGGTCCTCCAGGTGGCTGTAAGACCAGGATGGACCCTTTTCAGTCCCTTTTCACCCCATAAATGCAGGGTCTGGACTGATCCCCAGCTGTCTGTCCCTGCTCAGACCTGGCTCTCTTTGGAATATCGATGCTTGTGCACCACAAGAAACACGGAACTGAGTCCTGCTTTCTCCTCAGCATTGATCCTTAAATAGGAAAAGCACAAACCATAGAGCAGAAACTCCATATCCATGGAAACATGGTGCTGCAGCTCCTACGAGTCAACAAACACACCAGGAGTTATTGTGCTGTCATTCTTACAACTCCATCACTTCATGGTGTTAAGAGACCCTTGGCTCCTCCGGTTGATTGTTATCTGTCATTCCTGGTTAAATAATACTGTCAGGAGGAGATCACTGCCTGAAATTTCGTGTTCTCATTCCCAAAGTAACACCTACCACACACTGCTGGATTAAGTGTTATTTGAGGTTTAAAATTAGATGGATAGACAGATAAATAGATGGATATTTGGTCTCTTTGTTCCCTCTCAGATATTGTGTCTCTTTTTTTTCCCCCCCTCGCAGTCATTTTTTAACTGGAGATACAAACAAGTTCTGTGGTTTTATTGTAACCCTGATAAACCTTTTTTTCACTCAATTTTTTTTTTGTGTCGGGTTGGTCTTTCACTCAGAGGTGAAAGCAGCTTTTTGGAAATTAGAAACAAAACCAGCGTTTCAAAACTGAAAAGGCAGCAAGAATCTGGGTCTGCCAGAGCTGATTTATGCACAAAGATGCTTTTTTTTTTTACTGGTGGAACTGGTTTGAACACTGCTCCTGGGAATGGTGGCTTTTCTGGTTATCTCAGAGCTTTGGGGGACAAATTTGAAGAGGGACTTTGAACAAGGGCATAGGATAGGACATGGGGAATGAGCTTAAGGTGAAGGAGGGCAGGGTTAGATGGGATACTGGGGAGAAATTCCTCCCTGTGAGGGTGGGGAGGCCCTGGCAGAGAAAAACTGTGGCTGCCCCATCCCTGGAAGTGCCCAAGAGCAGCTTGGATGGAGCTTGGAGCAGCCTGGGACAGTGGAAGGTGTCCCTGCCCATGGCAGGGGTGGCACTGGATGGGCTTTGAGGTCCCTTCCAACCCAAACCCTTCTGGGATTCCCCGTATGGAACAAACTCGGTTTATCCATCAGTTGATGGCAGCCAAAGAAGTGTTGGAAAACCCATCCCCAATCCCGTGGAGAAGGAATGAGAAGGTCTGATCTCCTTAGCAGAGCCTGCAGGAGATTCCTGAGTGCACCGAGTGGTCCCGCAGCTGCCACACAAAGGGCTCATAAACAAGGGAACCTTTATTGCAGCAAAGTTTCCACTGCAGCCAGTCCTCCCCTGGTCCATAAAAGGGCATAAATTGGCTCTTTCATTCCAGAAAAATAAAATGCCTTCCCACTTGATAGCACCAAGCCAGGAGCCAGCTCTGCTTTAAGGTGTTTACAGGATTAGGCACTCGGGGAAGGCAGGGGAGGAGGAGGAAGAGGAGGAGGAGCCCAGGCTGCCCTGGATGCTGCCTCACCTGCCTGGCCCCACACAATCCATTGTTTTCATTTCAGAAACACCCAAACAAAACCACCTTCGTGCTTTAAAAACCACCAGCAAATGAGCCCCACTGAGAAATCTGCTGGGTTTGTTGCAGCCTGACAGGAGGAGAGAAGGTCCTGTTTAAGGTTTAATTTTAAGAGTTCCAAGGCTTTTTTTTTTTTTTTTCTTTTTTCTTCTTCTTCTTCTTTTTGGTTTTTCGCATGAGAAAATAACTCGGCATTCCAACGACATCACTTGGCAGGAGGGGGGTCGGAGTGCTCCAATTGGAGGTTCAATAAATCAGGACAAGAATTGGCTCTGTCACTCCATAAACTCTTGGGCATTTGCTTTTCCTACCCTTCTGGAAGTGGCTGGCTGCTCTCTCAGGCACGCTGCTGGTGACGCAGCCACGGTTTCATCACGACACGCTCCGCCGAAGGAAAAAGCGGGAGCACATTTGTGTGGCACCGAGACAAGTGGATTTTTCACGGGCTTTGTCACAGCCTGATGAAAATGAAAGAGTTTGTTTCACCTTTCCTGGGTTCCCTCCCTTTTCTTTCGGTTCGGTTTTTAATTATTTGGAAAAATCCAGAGGCAATCCGACACCTCGCAGCGGGTGCTGCTGTGAACATGATCTTTCTGTGCTGGTGTGTGGAAAGAATGCACAACAAAGGAGCTACAAAAGCTTTGTAAATATACATTGCCTGCTCTGGCAGAGAATATCCTGTCTGATTAGCTCCCTGCTCCTGCTGTAAACCATATTCCCCTTGCACTGAACAGTTCAAGCCCTCCTGAACCCAATTAAAGGCTTCTCAGGTGTGCCCAGTGAGCAAAATTTGGATGCTGCTGTGCCCGTGCATGGGGGGGCATCAGGAATTTCTGTCCTTAGAGCTCTTAAACCTGAGCATAATTCCGTGTCCACGGAGGGCCCGTGTGTTTTCCCAGCCTCGGAGGCTCTCGCTATATGAAAGCATCATTGTTTCTCCAAATGTTATGGCAAAAGCATGACTGGAATTGCTGCATTTCTAAATATTTTGCCTAATTAGTCTGTTGGGAAGAATTTGAACTCCATTTGTCCTGGATGTGAATGTGAAGTGTTGACTAAACCCCAAACATGTTTGCTGGCCAGCAGGGTCAGTATCCCCAGATAGCTGCAAATCCCAAGGGAGGCTTTTCAGGGATCCTTCCCTCCCAGCCTTTACATCTTGGTGGGGTTTTTGGATTCCTGAACCAGGAGTGACTCGAATTCCAAGCCCAGGGCTTCCTCCCTCGGCTTAGAAGCAAAACTGAAGGCATTTCCATAGATAATAATCCAGGGAAGGATTGTATCCTGAAAATCCAGCTGTTCCCCTCTGCTGGCTCTGTCAGAGGAGCATCTCCTGATGTGTTATTCCTCACCTTATTCAACCCAAAATTTACTTTCTGTGGTAGAAAAAGCAACTGCTTTCCACAGGAGAGAAGGGCTGGAGCAAGGGGCTCTGCCTGCCATTCCATAGGGATTGCTGGGAGGGCTGGAAACGGTGGAGCAAGGGGACATCAAAGGGTTTTATCACTGTGCTGGTCTTTAAGGTCCCCTCCAACCCAAGCCATTCCCCCTCAGCCCAGAATTGTCCTGGTCAGCTGAGACAGGGGCTTTTGCTCTGTGAGATCCTCACAGAGCTCTGGGCACCAAAACCTTTTCCAGGTCCCCCTTCTGGGTGGCTTTGGTTGCCTGTTCCACCGCACCTGGATCGTGCTTACCTGCAGCTGAATCCCGACCAGCTCGGGCAGCTGATCCAGGCACTGATCCCTTCCAGAGCAAGGAAGGCCCAGAACTTGTCCCACAGTTTCCTGTCCATGGGTTAAATTCCTGTGCAAGCCAAAATTCCCAGTGCTGAGGTGTGTGGGTGTGCAGTGAGCACGGGATCATGGAATCATGGAGTGGTTTGGGTGGGAAGTACCTTAAAGCCCATCCAGTGCCACCCCTGCCATGGCAGGGACACCTCCCACTGTCCCAGGCTGCTCCAAGCCCCAGTGTCCAACCTGGCCTTGGGCACTGCCAGGGATCCAGGGGCAGCCACAGCTGCTCTGGGCACCCTGTGCCAGGGTCTGCCCACCCGCCCAGGGAACAATTCCTTCCCAATATCCCATCCAGCCCTGCCCTCGGGGAGTTTAAAACCATTCCCTGTGTCCTGGCCCTCCAGGCCCAAACCCATGGGCTGAGCTGTGTCACCTGGTGAATGAATTAACAATTTCCTAATTAATTCTGTCCCCATTAGGTTCACTCCTGCCTCCCACTGCTGTTCCCTCCTCCTGTTGCTCCTAGCCGGCCTGACCCCCCTTTGCCCCTCTCTGTTTCAACCCTTTCCCAGCTGAGGAACAGAAAATCTCAGCCTCCCACCTCCTGCTTCCCGTTTTCCCCTCATCCCTCACCACGAGGGTGCCACTCTCCAGAGGCAGGACCTGCTGCTGGCTGTGTCCCTCTGGAAAAGTCAGGACAGGGCAGTGTTATCTCACTGATAGAGGGGGACGAGGTCACCTGGAAATCTCAGCTTCAAAGCACAGAGGAAGCCAAAGGACCTCGCTGGGCCCACAGGAAGTTTTCCAGCTCCGGGGTTATTTTCTGCTCCCATTTTCACACCTGGACATGGATGGAGTCACAGGGCAGTGGTGATTCTTCCAAGCCACCTTTTTATGAGTCTCTGGAAACACTTGGGGACAGAGGAAATGGGCCTGCCTGGCTCCCAACTCAGGAGCCACAGCATTTTTTCCTCAACAGCCAGCACTAATTCCAGTCCCACAGCCCAGCTCTAATTCCAGTCCCACAGCCCAGCACTAATTCCAGTCCCACAGCCCAGCACTAATTCCAGTCCCACAGACGTGGGGAGGGAAGAGGAGACAATGGGAGCTGCTGCTCCAGAGAGGAGAAGGAAGAGCTCGCAAGAGCACGAAGGGCCTGGTTTGTAATTCCAGCTCTGGACACCCCTCCTGCCCCCACTGGCAAACCAGAGCCATTCCCAGCTGCTCTCACCCTCAGTGACCTTCGGCAGTGCCCTTGGGCCACATCAGTCGGCCACAAGTTGTTACCTTGCTCTAGAAAGGTCCAGAATCCTGGGATGGGTCAGGCTGGAAGGGCCCACAGTGGTCACCTGCTCCAGCAGGGCCATCCCAGAGCACAGGGCACAGGATTGGGAATATTCTGGAATATCCGCAGGGAGGAGCCTCCAGCCCCTCTCTGGGCTCTGTTCCAGCTCGGGCCCTGCCCAGGGCAGCAGTTCTGCCTCCTGTGCAGGGAATTGCTGGGCTCAGGCCCTGCCCGTGGCTCTGGTGCCACTGCTGGGCCCCGGAGCAGAGCCTGGGCCCTGCCCTGAGCCCTCCCTGCAGCCAGGGACAGCCAGGGCTGAGGGCCCCTCTCAGCTGGGGCTCCTCTCGAGGCTGAGCAGCCCCAGCTCCCTCAGCCTTTCCTGGGCATTCCAAGAGCCAAACTCCTGTAATCCATGCTGGGGGTGTTCAGAATTCTGTACACCGTGACGATGGATTGGTTACACACAAATAAATAAATACCTCGGGAATGAGCATGTGGAAAATCCAGAAAAAATGAGTGCGAGGCATCAAAATTAGTGAGGAACTAAAACCGGGGAAAATTCCTCCTTAAGGGGGAAAACCAGCCAAGAAATCCTGCATTAGTGCAGCTTGTTAAATCAGCAACCTGTTGTGTCTGATCTTGTAAGGCTGGGAGCAGCTCTCCCACTTCCCTGGGCTCCTTTGGGCTTGTTAACACAAGCTCTGCCATTCGTTTTGCAAGGAATTTCAATGCATTAATTTCTTCTTCATTTTACTGCGGTCAGGGTTAATTCTCTGAGAAGAGGGTGCTGCAGGTAAAGCATCTTTTAGCCCCATTGGGGAATTTTATCCATAAAACATCCCTGGGTTTTATGCTTGGGGCAGGAAATAACCATGAGCTCTCCAAGGTCTCTGGGAGGTGCTGCTTAACAAATGCAGGAGAATTTCTGCCTTCAGAACTTCTTCTCCTTGAGTCAATAAAGCACTGAGCGGTCTCATTTCTGCACGTAGCTCATGCTTGTGGTCAATTATTCTTCGGTTATGTTCTCATGTGCCCCAAGGCTCCTACCCAGGAGCTGCAATGTGCTCTTTTATTTCAGGAAGTTTCCAGAGAGGCTCGCAGCAAATGGCCCGTGGCAACCCCTCCTGCCAATCTTTCACATGCCCCAGAACTTTGGGTTAAAGGGAGGACAAATCCCTTCCTCATGTAATTGATAAGTTCCTGCTTTCACTTCCCCAAATTTTCATCATAAAAACCAGAATTTGGCCATTCTGCACAGCTTTGTTACAGCTGCTGGTGGCCTTGCTGTGGTTGGTGCCACCAGGTCTGTGTGAGTCTCATCCTTCGCGACAGCACTCATCAGTTTCTGCTCCCTGTGTTCCTCAGGATTCCCCAGCCTGGGATTGTTTTTCCAAGAGTGAACGGGGGTTTAGGATGCCTCATTTCTGAGGGGTCATGTTGAAGTAGATGATGGAATGGATGGATGATGGAAAATGGACAATGTGATGGGAACGATTCATCCAGTGACTCCCAGACAGCTCAAACTCCAACACAAATCCTAGAGGGACAGGACAGGGGGAATGGTTTTAAACTGGCAGAGGGCAGGGCTGGATGGGATATTGGGAAGGAATGTTCCCTGGGAGGGTGGGCAGGGGCTGGGATGGAATTCCCAGAGCAGCTGTGGCTGCCCCTGGATCCCTGGCAGTGCCCAAGGCCAGGTTGGACATTGGGGCTTGGAGCAGCCTGGGACAGTGGAAGGTGTCCCTGCCCATGGCAGGGGTGGGGGGGGATGAGCTTTAAGGCCCCTTCCATCCCAAACCATTCCACGGGTCTCTGAGATACCTGGGGTTTTAATTTTGAACCAGAGGAGTCCTCAGATCTGCCCAGCAGAAATCCAGGCTGGAGTGAACCCTGCTTGTAGGGCTGCAGAGTGGGTGCTGATCCTGAAACTTCTCACTTCCTTCTCGCTTTTCTTCTTGGAAATCACTGCAAATATGGATACCCCTGATCAGGGAAGTGCCACTTGGGGACAAGGTTCAGGGTGATGCTGGAGGTGCTGGGGTGACGGTGGGACTCGATGAGCCTGAAGGGATCTTCCCACCCTGATGGCTGTGGGATAGTGTCAGATCATTTGGCTGATTGTGGTTTAGTCTCCTTGGGCTGTTTCTGATAGGCAAGGTGCCTGAAAGTGGCAAACTTCAGCAAATTTACATTTTCTTACTTGGTACCAGCCTGGCTGCGAGTTTAAAGGGGCTCTTCCAACTCCTTGGATGTGCACCTGAGTTATGGAGCACCTGCCTACAAGCTGGGAACAGGGAACACAAATTGACAGCAAGGGGAGGCATTGATTCATGTTAATTTGTAAAACTGAGGCTTTAACGAGTCTTTGATGGCAGTGATTCCTGGCATCGAGTCCATCTGGGATGATGAACTCATAAATAACATTTGGGGTCTAAATTAAGAGCTGGATTGCGGCGTTGGCTGCCCCCTGAGTAAGAGGGCAGGGCAGCACAGATGGTGGAGATGCTGAGTGAGAAGTGGTGACCCTTCCTGCAGCCTCAGGGCCCAGCCAGGCTCTGCTCCTCCCTGCGAGATCGTGCTGGGAGCAGACTGTGCTCTGAGGCAGCTCTTGGCACCTAAAAAGGAGCCAGTGGGGCATTTCTGGTGTTAGAAATGTGTCCTCAGCAGGGCAGGGATTGTCCCTCTGTGCTGGGCACTGAGAGCCCTCTCGAGGGCTGTGCCCAGTTCTGGCTCCTGCAGGAGAGCCCTGGAGGGGCTGGAGCGTGTCCAGGGCAGGGAATGGAGCTGGGAAGGGGCTGGAGCCCCAGGAGCGGCTGAGGGAGCTGGGAAAGGGGCTCAGCCTGGAGCAAAGGAGGCTCAGGGGGGACCTTGTGGCTCTGCACAACTCCCTGACAGGAGGGGGCAGCCGGGGGGGTCGGGCTCTGCTCCCAGGGAACAGGGACAGGAGGAGAGGGAACGGCCTCAGGCTGGGCCAGGGGAGGCTCAGCTTGGACACCAGGAGCAATTTCCTCATGGAAAGGGAGGTCAGGCCTTGGAAAGAGCTGCCCAGGGAGGTTTGGAGTCCCCATCCCTGGAGGGACAGTGGAGGCAGCTGAGTGTCCTCGCAGGGCAGGGCTCCCCCAAAGTGGGAATGAACACGAGGGAAGGAATATGTGACCTTGCAGCCTGGAGCTCTCGTGCCATGGGGCTGGTGGGAGGCTCTAGCAAGGCTCCACTGTCCAGGGCTGTGGGTGTCTTTAGGAACGCTGGGGACAGAAGCCAGCGGGCCAGACAGGCACCAAAATCCACATTAACACTTCTCCAACAGCAGGGAAAACACGGGAAGTGACTGCTCTGCAGGAGTTCTGCGTGGAAGCCGGGCTGGAAGTGGAGGGATTTGGGGCCTCGGTGACATAACGCACACCAGGGAGGGGCAGAGTTTGCAGTGGCTGTGCACAAGCAAGCCCTGGGTGTGCTTGAGCTCGGCCTAAAATAAAACTACAAATCATCTCACTTCTTATTCTGGGAGCAAGAGAAACAGAGCGAGCTCAGCAGCAGCCTCAGCGTGGCCCGAGCGCCCGAGGATTCCTCCCACTCCCCTCCCGGCCATTCCTCCCCTGCCGGCAGCTCCCAGGGCTGGGAGAGGCAGAGTTTGGGAATGCAGGGACAGCGTGCTCAGGGCTTGCTTTGCACCCTCATCGCTGCTGGGGCTCCAGCTGCGCCTCAGGACAGCTCCTGGGGGTGCAAATTCCTTGTGCTGGGGAAGAGAAGGGTGCATTTATTGGCTGAAGGCCTTGATCCAAGCTTAGAATCCTGCAATGTCCTGAGCTGGAAGGACCCAACGGGATCACTGATCGAAGCCCTGGCCCTGCACACACACCCCTGTGCATCCCTGGCAGCGCTGTCCAAACCTTCCCCATCCTTGTGTCCCTCCTTTGGACACTCTCCAAGAGCTTCAGACCTGTTTTATATCGAGGTGCCCAAAACTCCAGACAGTTCTGGGCACCGAATCCAGCTGGAATCTCTCTGGGGGTGTCACAGCCCAGGTGTTCCAACCCTGGAGATGGCAAATCCAGAGTGGCAAACCTGTGTGATGCTCACCCAGCAAAGCCCCAGCCTCCCTCCCCTCTCCCAGTGCCCCCATTCTCTTCCACAGACGAGCTGGTGGAGAGGAGAAAAAATAAATATTTTGGGCTAAGGCTGCTGAGTCATTAACCATGTGATGGAAACAATTCCTGCAGTTCTCACCCGCCAGCTCCACCTCCAGCCTCCCAGGAGCTGGGGGCTGCTGCAGTGCTGTCCCTCCTCCTCCTCCTCCCAGCCTTTTGTGTTCCAAGTGCTCTGTCCACAGGCAGGACTGGGATTCTGCTCCGTGACTCATCCCCTGGGCACTGCAGTCACTCTGATAACACTCCCTGCTCAGACCTTTCACATCTGACACAGTTGGGAGAGTCTGAAATAAAGGTTTGGGGCAGGGGAGAGAGATTAACTCCCAGTGGCTTCTCTTTTACACATTTCAATCTATACAAATATAAATATAAAATATGTATTTAAATGAGGAGCTGGAAGCTTACTTGAAAAGGGACCTCAGCTTGGCCTCTACAATCGCAAGTCTGGATTTTCCATCTCTCCCTGCCCTTGCACCATCCTGGATGGAGGTGTGGACATCCTGCAGAGGTGGTTTGCATGGAGGAAAGCTGTTTGTGCACTTGAGGAGGTGCAGGAAGAGCTTCTGTGCATGCAAACCACCAGCTCCATTTGGCAAATGTGTCATTAAGTGGTGGTTTGTCACAGCTTTTTTGCCTTCCTCCCTTCCAAACGCCTGTGTACACAGGATTGAAATGCTCTGGAAGCTGCTGGGTGCAACAGGATTTTCAGATTCTTCAGTAATTTATATTTACTGCCATCTAACAATGAAAATGCCTTACAGTGCACAACTTCCAGCCTACTATGGATTAAAATGCATTTTGGAAATCTCCCCAGATTCCTGGCACATTTATTACGACAACTCCAAAGTACAGAGCGTTTGGGATCTTTAATCTTCCCGTTCCTGTAATCAGAAAAGTTGTATAATCCATCTCTGAAGGACAAATCCTTGTGAAAATACTGCAAGTGTATCCTGAGAGCAGGATTTCTCCCTTTGAAACCCTCAGCCATACTCAGCCAGGAAAGATATCTCATTTGCTCCCATTATCACATTTGCTTGTTCATTGAAAAGCACTCACGGAACTCAGCAGCCTCTTCCAGGTCCATTTTCCCTTTCCACAGCCATTTTTCCTCCCAGCAGCTGCTTTGGGGTGGGCAAAGATGGGACCAGCGTGGAGCCCACTGGAATGAGGAGCTGGTGCTTCCCAGAGCAGCTGTGGCTGCCCCTGGATCCCTGGCAGTGCCCAAGGCCAGGTTGGACATTGGGGCTTGGAGCAGCCTGGGACAGTGGGAGGTGTCCCTGCCATGGCAGGGGTGGGATGGGATGAGCTTTAAGGTCCCTCCCAACCCAAACCAGTCTGGGATTCTGTGAAAATGCCATTAAACTTTAGCACTTCAGTAGTTTGGGATGGAAATGGCCCCTAAGGCCTCTGCGTGAGAAAGGTTCCTCCTTCCAGGACCTCAATAAGTTCAGCAAACAGGGAAGAGGAGGAAGCTCCACTCTCTAACCCTGCCTTTCCACCTGCTTGTCCATCCCTGGACTTCAGCTCTCTTCCCTCTCCCAGGTCGTAGAATCATGGAATGGTTTGGGTTGGGAGGGACCTTAAAACTCATCCCATTCCCACCCCTGCCATGGCAGGGACACCTTCCACTGTCCCAGGCTGCTCCAAGCCCCAGTGTCCAACCTGGCCTTGGGCACTGCCAGGGATCCAGGGGCAGCCACAGCTGCTCTGGGCACCCTGTGCCAGGGCCTGCCCCCCCTCCCAGGGAACAATTCCTGCCCAATATCCCATCCAGCCCTGCCCTCTGGCACTGGGAAGCCATTCCCTGTGTCCTGGTCCTCCAGCCCTTGTCCTCAGTCCCTCTCCAGCTCTCCTGGAGCCCCTTTAGGCCCTGCAAGGGGCGCTGAGCCCTCCCTGGATCCTTCTCCTCTCCAGGTGAGCACCCCCAGTTCTCCCAGCCTGGCTCTAGAGGAACTGTTCCTGCCCTGGAACAGCTCCAGGGGCTTCCTCTGGACTCTGTCCAGCAGCTCCAGGCCCTTCCTGTGCTGGGGCCCAGGGCTGGAGGCTCCACAGGTGGGGTCTCCCAGGGCAGAATCCCCTCCCTTGACCTGACCCAGCCCAGGATCCCTTTGCCCTCCAGGGCTGTGAGATTTTATTGCCCCTTTTCCAGCTCACCTCCAAGAACTTGGCCCCTGCAGATCCAACATATCCATGGAGGAAAATTCCACTGAACAAAGGGGTTTTCGCTTTCTCCTCCTTCCCAAACACCACTCTCAGAGCAGGTGGTGCCAAGTTACATAACTACAGATATTGGTCCTCCTTCTCCCATTCCTGGGTCCTGCACAAAAGGGATTTGTGGTCTGGAAGGGCAGCTGGAGAGCAAGAAACTCATGGATCATTCTCCAGGGGGGAGAACAGCTCAGCTGGGCTTGGGACAAAGACCTAGCAGGAGAACCCAGGATTTTCTGGAAAGCTGAGTTGTTCCAGGATCATCCATGGAGAGATCTTTGGATGGGACACAACATAGAAAGTCCCACTTGGATTCTCCCAGGCTTCAGCCGTTGTGTGTTGTCCACTGAAATTGAGAAACCGACAGGAATCTGCTGAAACTGGAACAGTTTCCCCTGGGTGAGGTGACATTATGGAAAAAACTGGGATTGAGCCTCTCAGGACTTCAACACTTGGAGTGCCCTTTGCTGTGTGATATTTGTGTTTATAGTTTTATCTCCAGATAGAGCCAGAGCTGTTTCTCTCCCTGCCAAAGGAAACCGTAAGATATAAATCATCCACCAAAAAGTGAGGCCTGGGGCTGTTGTTTATGTGATATGGAACAATTTCATTATTGTTAATTATTTATTTTGGTAGGGCTACAAAGTGGTAAAAGCCTTTTTCTTTTTTTTTTTTTTGAAGACGGGAAAGAAAGCAAACTTAAAGCATTCCAGTTTCTTTGGCATTTTCACGCTGGTCAGTGTTCAGATTTCATGTGAAGAGCATAGGAATGGAAGTTAAAAAAGGCAAATTTTGCCTTACCCCTCTGCTAAAGGGCATTTGTTGCGTCCTGTGGATTTCTAAGGATAATTTTCTTGCCGTTTCCAGTGTGGCTGTCAGAAGCCATCACCAAACAGGGCAGAGCTGCTGGTTCTTACAGGAAATGAAATTCTGCTTTGTTTTCTTCGTTGCTGTTGCATTGTGTGCTCATCCCCAGCCCACACTCCCACGCCTTGCAGCAGGTGGAACACCCTTGGGGAACCGGGCTCCACCCCAGTGAAGGGCACCAAAACCCCAAATTCTGGTGGTGCTGGTGGTGCAGTCCCACGGGTGAAGCTGGTGCTGCCACCAAAGCCGTGGTGGCTCCTGGTCTGTGCTGCTCCTCCTTCACCCCCTGCTCGTTCTGCCCAGCTCTGCTTGCAGTGGCAGGATCGAGTGGTCCCGAAAATTAAATAAGGCCCAGAAGTCCCCCATGAACACAGAATCACGGAATGTGCTCTGCTGGGAGGGAGCCACAGGGATCACCCAGTCCCACCCCTGGCCCTGCCCAGACCCCCCAACAATCCCAGCCTGGGCATCCCTGGCAGCGCTGCCCAAACGCTCCTGGAGCTCTGGCAGCCTCGGGGCCGTGCCCATTCCCTGGGGAGCCTGGGCAGTGCCCAGCACCCTCTGGGGGAAGAACCTTTCCCTAAAATCCAACCTAAACCCCCCTGGCCTAGCTCCAGCCGCTCCCTGGCTGCTGTCCCTGGTCAGCAGGGAGCAGAGATTGGAGCTGCAATCCCTGAGGAGTCTCCCTCAGCCCCTCTGCTCCAGCTGGACATTCCAAGTGCCCTCAGCTGCTCCTTGTTTGGCTCTTGCAGGCCCTTCCCCACCTTTGTGGCCTCCTCCAAGAGCTCTCCCTGTTCCCGAAGCACACACGTGCGCCCACACCTGCCTCGGGAATGACGGCACAGGTCCCCCCACGGGCTGCAGCCCCGGCTCATCCATCCGCAAATCGTCTGGGCTTTGTTTCGTTCCCTCTTCCCAGAGCGCCTGGCACACACAGAGCTCCAGACAAACAACGGCATTGCCATGGAAATGCTCGCAGCCAGCCCCGCGCATCGCTGGCACTCGCATCTCCCGGTGCCTCCCGATCCTTGTGCCGGGACGCGGGGATGAGGGAATGTGTCACTGCCCCACCGCGAGCACGGCAGCCTCAGCAGGGCTGTGGGCTGAGGGGTCCGTGCAGCACACACAGCAAATGCTGGGCGCGGGTTGTGCCATGGGGGCCACTGCGGGGACATCGCCCGGTGCCCGTCCCTGTCCCCTGGCCCGGGCCCAGCACGGGACGGGTTTGGTGCGGCCGCTGCTGCCGCTGCTAAACCGGTGAGGAAACAAAGGGGGCACGCTGCGGGCTCCCCGGGCTGATTTTACACCGGGGGCTGAGGGGCTGGTGGTGCCAGGGGAAAGGTGCCAGCATTGTCAGCTGCTGCCTCGCCAGGGCTGGAGGGGAAGCTCGGGGCTTGATTCTGTGCTTTGCTGCCCCACGAACGGGAGGGAGGCGCTGAGGACCTTCTGTTTCCTCTGGGATTGCCATGAGAGCTTGGGAATGGGGCACGTTAGGGAGGCATCAGCAAAAGAAGTGATCTTGGGAACTGCTGACTGTGTCGGATCCTCCAGTTTCGGACAAGGAGGGAACTGTGCAGATTCCGCTGCTCCGAACCCAGCAAAGGAGCTGCTGTTACTCGCTGAGTTCTGGTGAGAAGGGCACGAGTTGTTCTGCCCGGCAGCCTTGGAACATCTCCTTACACAACACACAGGGTTCCACATCCCGTAAAGCAGCTCCACGAGTCATTGTTTCACTTTTGGTATCTCATTTCAACGTGGGAATTGCTAAAATATCTTCCTTTTTTTGGTGTATCAGCACTCACAACATCTCTGCATCTTTGACTTCCCGCTTCCCTGCAACCATTGCTGCATTTTCCACAGGTTGTTTTCCAGATGTATTTGCTGTGGGAATTGTTCTGTTGGGAAAATTTGGGACATAAATCCCTGCATTTTGCTGATACAACACACAAAATTCTGTTCTGCTTCACCTCACTCGGGGTAGCATCAAGACTATAATTGCCCTGCACTCATTGCAATTACCAGTGTCAGGTGGATCAGCTTCCACTAAAAAGAGTTGGATATATCCCAGACATTGTAGCTGCTGAAACAAGACAGAATATCCGATTTTTACCAGGATGCACTGCTGAGGATCATTGTGGTACCTCACAAAGAGAATGAGAGGAGCAAGAATATCTTGGAAGGGACCCGCAGGATCATCCTGCCCTGCACAGACACCCCAACAATCCTCCCCTGTGCCTGCTCAGGGACAGTCCCCTTCCACCATCCCTCGCTGGGCAGTGGGGTGGGAGTGTTTGGGCACAGGGACACACAAGGACACGCCTGGCAGAGCTGGGCTTTGCTGCCAGGCCATGCCTGCCCTGACTTGCTGTGCTTGGGAACGCAGGCTCAGCACACCCTGCTCCTGCTGGGCTGGGAAATTGGGTGTTAAATGGCATAGCAGAGGCAGCAGGGCTGCAAATGGAAAGGGAAACCTGATTTTCTTGGAAGGTAAGAAGTGAAAGGTTCTGGACACGGATTGTTGTCAATAAGAAATGATGCTGGAAATGGTTTTCATCTATCGGAATTGTACAGTCATGGAATGCTTTGGGTTGGGTGGGACCTTAAAGCCCCTCCAGTGCCACCCCTGCCATGGCAGGGACACCTTCCACTGTCCCAGGCTGCTCCAAGCCCCAATGTCCAACCTGGCCTTGGGCACTGCCAGGGATCCAGGGGCAGCCACAGCTGCTCTGGGCACCCTGTGCCAGGGCCTGCCCACCCTCCCAGGGAACAATTCCTGCCCAGTATCCCATCCAGCCCTGCCCTCTGGCACTGGGAAGCCATTCCCTGTGTCCTGTCCCTCCAGCCCTTGTCCCCAGTCCCTCTCCAGCTCTCCTGGAGCCCCTTTAGGCCCTGCAAGGGGCTCTGAGCTCTCCCTTGTTGGCTGTATGATTTTGGTGGTTTTTGTTTTGTTTT
>VZRS01005467.1:2273-42118 GCA_013398055.1 Ifrita kowaldi | reverse complement strand
AGAGGAGCTCTCATTCCAACAGCTTAGTATGAAAGACTGGCTGTAAACACTTAACTAGAACCTTTACAAAGGTAGATCAATGTGGTAGTTCATGGATATAAGTGAAACCTTCCAGGTGAGCTATTACAATTTTCTCTGAAACTTCTTAAAAGAATTGAGAGTCAAAAGACCACTGATACAATATCATAATTGATGTAGCTATTTTTTTTATAAATAAAACTTTGGGGAGACTTTGACATAGCTGACCAAAAGCTAAAATTTGTTTTCCACTGAACAAATAATGTCATGTTACTAACAAGGTATATCTGGAGCGCAACATAAACAATATAAGTGGTACAGGATTATAGACTGCAAAAAGATCAGTAGGATCTGCAGTGATTCTAGGCAGTCTGCATTTTAAAGGGCATACTAGATACAAGAAATATCTAGCATCTTGTTGGAGAGCAGGGAAGAATTTTTGAGTAAAACAGCTTCTAATATACTGTCTATAAAATTGTACTGCTATTTTTCAATGTACAGGACTTACCTTGTAAAATAAGGTTTAATAGAATAAATTTTATTTATAACTTGCACTGTCAAAGAATTGAAGAGAGAAAGAATTCAGATCAGAAATATTCCCTAGTTTTCTGTGTTATTTTTTTTCAAAAAATGCTTCTTCAATATAGTGGCAGTTGTTAATATTTTTAAAAGAATGTAAAAGAACCACAAGTATGAATCAAAGAGAATGTCTGTTAAATTATGGCACTTACAGCATTCTTATATTTAGTCATATTCAGAAATAACAATGGTTTTTGATATATTTTTATAGTGGAAGCAGATTCTCACAGCTTTCCTGGAGGCAAAAAAGAAGAGCAGACTGTTTGCACTTCCTCAGATCTTCCTGCGACTCATCCATCATTTTTTAATTGTGTGGTCTATGGTTTACCCAACATAATTCTGATGTAATTTGTGTCAATCTTTTCATGCTAGGAATACCTACACTGGTGGTCTAAGGAGAGGTGAGATTAAGAAAATGTACATATTGCCGATTCCTGTTTCAGATGTAAACAGTTTGATATTAGAATAAGTGTCGGGAAAATAGAATGCATAATTCAGAAATTTCAGTTAGTACTATAAGGTTTTTTTAACTTGGTGAATCCTTTAAAAATTTGGTAAGTACCAACATATCTTAAAGAAAATTGGGTTAGTATTTTTCAGCCTTGATGCATGAATGGAATTGGAATGTATCAATGTCAGTGCTTCCATTTGGAAAAATGTTTCCTTGATGTATTTTATTTTCACATGGATGATTCATCGGGAACATAGCTAAAAAATTTACCAAGTGACCTTATTCTGAACGAAGTGATCTTTTTATATTGAAGTAGTTGTAGTTTAATTAGAAAACAAGTCGGTGTTAAATAAAATGGTTAATAATTTTTGCTTTCTTTATTGTCCTGTGTTTTTCCTCAATAACATATGAATATTTATTACATTATTTCAAAATCCCAAATAAGATTAATATGTGTATGGATTTTGTAAAATGCTCTCTTTAACAGCAATCCATTTTTATTTACACGCTTTAAAACTTCATAGCAATAGAAATAGATGTAAAATAATTTAGCATTTATGGAAAGTATAAAGTTTGATTGTTATGGCAACTAAAATAATTTCCAGAGTCTTTTTTTTCCAGTAAAATGGTGATGTCTATTTCCTGTGACACATTTTTTGTGTCTAGAGCATCAAAACGGTACTGAAAAGATGCTGTCCTTGTCTACCTGATGTGTAACAATCAGTTAAAACCTGGTAAGGGTTACAGGGCTATATAGACCATATTACAAAATAATAGCATGTAAAATACTTTCTGCACTTAAGAGAATATAAATTTGTGCTTCCTTCCCCCTTTCACTCAATTTAATTACATGACCTTATGTGAACAGCAGCTGCTCTGTCAAACTGTGTTCCATAACATGCATGATTTTTATTCCCCTTATAACTTAAGTTAGACATAGGACATATATTTTTTATGGCATGTATCTTGGCCTTTAATACGTTACAAATTAAGTAAACAAGTAACTGAAGTTACCTCGTCTGAAAATTAAGGATTCAGTGTAAGATACTACCAGCTCTCTGAACTTGCCATGTTTTGCCAGATACTGGCATGACTCCCCAAGTTCTGGTATTGATTTGTTTAGTTTTAGGTCTTGTAAGGTACCATTTCATTGTATTTCTGTAACATGGCTGTTTTTTTATGTCCCATGAATGCTATTTGGGAAGCTAAAGTATTGCTGAGTTTGAAGATGCAATTTGTGTTGAAGGAAGCAAGTGTTCACTTCTTGTTCACTATAGCAAATGTACACATATTGTTAGTTAATCTAAGTATGTACAATATTAATTTTCACATCATTCTCCAACATATTACTTGCCATGAAACTGTATTTCCCTGCTCTTAATGTCATTGTTTATCTTGAATGCCATCTTTCTAGTGCTGTCTCTTTTTTTGTAACATAAAAGGTTTGGGAAAAAAGTGTTTTCAATGGGAATCATGAAGCCTTGGCTACCTTGCTACATGACAGTTCTTACAGATTTGTGCTAACTTCCACCTTCTTGAAGTAAGAAATTTCATGAATGATAAAGTCCAGAAAAGTTTCAGTGCTTCAGAAATGGCAGGACTGTTCTTTGAGAATTATCCAGGATAAAAACTTCAAGATTTCAAAGATTAGAAAAATGACTGATATCTAGGTACAATGGGCTTATTCACTAGTTTACTGCTATGGTTTATTTATGAACTGATGGAAATAACTTAGTCTAATGAAGTCTTTTTCTCCAAAAATATTCCCATTTTGTATTTGATCCTTTAGCTCTAACTACATCGCAGCAACCTGTGCCAGAAGGATGAATTGGGTATGACCAAGAACTTCTTTATAGCCCTCTGTACTACTGTGCTACATCTCAGTCAGTAAAATCATAATAGCGGTAGGACTACATGAGTAGATGATAAACTGTACTTTAGGTGACAGTGAATATGCATTCAGTGACCTAAGAAGACATCTAGTTCATTCCTTCAGGAATTGATGCTGGAAATAATGTCATCTTTTCCATTATGCTTTTGTAGCAATGTATAGTGGCACGATTGTACGAAAGTAAAGAGTCACTTCAGGAGAAGATACATAGTAGAAGTTGGAATGGTTTCAAAAGAAAAATAGCATAGATAGTTAACACCTTTTATATTTCTTTTAAAATTACAATGACAATTTAGCAAGGGAGAGGAACCTGCTTCTTATTTGTACTGAAGTATCTCAGCTGGTGGAGTTTGAGAGTCCAGTATGATTATCAGTTCAAGAGCGTGAACAATAATGGAACTGAGCAAGGAAAGGTTGAGAAGAAGCACTGTATAAAATTGCTGTTTCAGAACCTGTTTTGAATAAGGAACTAAAAGCTTAAAATTTTCTGATATTCCTCACATTTCGAGTTAAGGTACTGTCATAGCAAATTACCTGAACTAACAATATCAAGCATTATCTCCACTGTGTGAGCCAGCAGATGCTGGCAGTGAAAGCAAAACAAATCATCTGTGTGCAGCGCAGAAGGCTATGTTCATCTTGTAGCAGTTTAATATATGAGATCCCCACGAGGGCCCTTGGCTTTAAATTATTGGGAGAAGTAAATAGCAGCATAGTCATAAAAGGTGCTGTACAGAAGGTCTTCATTCTTTAAAAACTGAATATGAAATGAGTAAACCAAAACTTTCAGCTGCAGATACAAAAGTGCAATTAAGACTGTTGATTTCATATAAGATTTTATGTAGAAAGAGTGCTCGCTAATAACTGCAGTGGGAAGAGTGGTGATGAAAATGCTGCTGGAATTATTTTTAACCATTCATTAAGTACATACGAGTTGCAAGTTCAGAAAGTCAAGTTCTAGTATTATAGAATCCTGTAATGATTTGAGTTGGAAGGGACCTTAAAGCTCATCTTTTTCCACCCCTGCCATGGGCAGGGACACCTCCCACTGTCCCAGGCTGCTCCCAGCCCCAATGTCCAGCCTGGCCTTGGGCACTGCCAGGGATCCAGGGGCAGCCACAGCTGCTCTGGGCACCCTGTGCCAGGGCCTGCCCACCCTCCCAGGGAACAATTCCTGCCCAATATCCCATCCAGCCCTGCCCTCTGGCAGTGGGAAGCCATTCCCTGTGTCCTGTCCCTCCATCCCTTGTCCCCAGTCCCTCTCCAGCCCTCCTGGAGCCCCTTTAGGCCCTGCAAGGGGCTCTGAGCTCTCCCTGGAGCTTTCTCTTCTCCAGGTGAACACCTCCAGCTCTCCCAGCCTGGCTCCAGAGCAGAGGGGCTCCAGCCCTCAGAACACCTCTGTCACCTCCTCTGGGCTCGCTCTTATACTGGGGACTCTTGAACTAGATGCAGTACTCCATCTGGACTTTCACAAGAGTGAGAAATTATTTTTATTATATTAAGCAATAAATTGTTTTAATGAAATTAAATTTTTTTTAAAATAAAAATATTTATCTGATTTTTTGAATTCTAAAGTATTCATTTATTTGACTATGAGCTCTTAATTTTTACAATATTATATAATGTTCAGCAACCGGGAGGAAAAAAATCCTACCAACTAATGACCCAGAAATAAATTACAGTAGATATACCTTAGGACATATGAGCTCTCTCGTCAAATGATGTTGGCACAAGCCCAAACAACAAGAATAAGAGCTTCTGAAAATATTTCATCTACGTGGCACTACATCATTCCCATGCACTGTATTCATTCATACGAGAAATATTAAGCAGTTAGTGCTATTCCATGTATCAAGGGCTTTAAAATAACTTTCTGAATTATGTCTCAGCAACATAACAAATCGCACTATCAATTAGCTTTTATAACAGAAATGACATTTCATAATATATTTTAGCATGAAAAGAATGGTCAGCTAAAATTTATGTAATCTGAAAAATGTGAGGAGGAAAAAAATCATGGTGAATTTATTGATGATATTCTAGGACAAGAACATAATTTGAGTTGTACATAACTGTCCAAGAAAAGCGTGTGGTTCTAGATGGTCTGCAGTAAAGAACTGCAACAGGTTTGCTACAAAATGATAAACAAATATAGAGAAGCTCTGTCATTAGTCCCTGGTGTAACCTCTTCAAAATTATACTGCCATAAGCAGTCATTCAAGGGTTTCATATCTCATGTGCATCTCTCTCCAGAGCTGCAGTGGCTGGTCCTGTCAGCAAGGCTGCTGTCCCCGCTTTGCAAAGGGATGTGGTGGTGCAGATGCCAAAACGTAGCAGCTGATGCTGTAGGTGTTCGATGTAGGTGTTTGTAGGCAGGGAAATTAGAGCAGGTTTGAGGTTGGTGTAGGGGTCATTCCCATAATTATTTAAGACTGTTTATCTTGAGTTTGACCACTAATTTAGTGACTTTACAACCTGCTAAGCCTTCCAACCTGTGCTTTGGCACCATCTAAGCTGAAAGCTCTCCTGAAATAGGTATCAGAGGGAATTCAACCGTCCGATATGAGTGTAAATCCTCCTCTTTTGTGTGGATGAAAGACCAGCTTATCACTGTAAAGTTACCAGGAAGAACTTCTTGAAGTCCCTCTTAGGTATTAATCCAGGTCTCCGACTGCAGTGTCTTCATGTGGATATAGCAACAGATAATTATTAGCATGGGTTTTAAGGATGTGGTCAAGTTAAAACTGAAGGCGTACTTATGTGCCCTGAAATGTTTACTGGTCGGTGGAAGACCCAAATTGGTACTCGGGTGACAAATTGATAGAGTGCTTCTCAGCCAGTGATAAAAGAGTGTGTGGGGACTTCCATGAACAAGGCAGTAGCAGTTTCAAAAGCAGCAGGCACAATAGTCTTCATTTCAGAATGAGAAGAGAGGAGATGTATTTAATATAATGCAGTTTTCCAGATGGTTGCGTAAGACTTATGGTATGAGGAACAATTTTAGATCACTTAATCCCATTTTTATAAAAATGCAGTATGGAATGTTAACAATATTGCTGGTGGATAAAATATGAATTATAATAGTCCCTGAAATATTACTCTTGATACCTATTATTATACGTATGCATACTTTTAAATATATTAAAATAAACAGTGTAAATACAATAGTCCATCTATGAAGAAAAGTTTTCTTCCTCTGCCAAAAGAGTACACAAAGTGAGTGTTAAGTTTGAACAGTTGAAGCCAACAAAATAAAAACCCCTTTCAGAAGTAATGGCCAATATTTTGGGCTAGGAAGGTACAAGAAATTAAAAGGATGCTTTGTGACAGGGTCCATTATTATGGGAAATATTTAGGAAGATATTTCTTTGTCACTGAATAACTACTGTGATTTATTTTCCCTTTGTTTCATGTAATGCTTCAGCCTCACACATGGCAGAAGAGGGCAAAAACTGTCAAGATTAAACTGCGAGTCAGTACTGAGCTCGAGTACAGCGTCCTTTCCAGTAATTGAATGTTCATGACCTGTCACTTTTCTTGATGGTCTCGTACTTGATGTTTAGCATTTGAAATTGTTAGGAGAAAACAGATGTTTACGAAGATGTACAGCTTTTCCAGAAATCAGGGCTGCGCTAGTTAAGGATTTGTGTTTATTTCCTGATAAGGCATCTAAAAATATTTTTATAATGTTCCGGCCTTTTTGATGACTTAATTTTCTTAAAGAAAGTAAAGTTAATGTCGTAAGACAAGTTTCTTAGCAAGGTGGATGGTTCAGAGTTCTGGTGTTTATGGGACTACCATAACCATAATCAACAATTCAACAATTCCAAGAGTTGACATAATTTTCTGTGCTATAGGTGCACGGAGATAAGCTACAGATAATAACACTGAAGTAAACTGAATCGGATTCATTATTGTCTAAAATTCTGTTTAATTTTGGGTGGGTTTTTTCTTACTTTTGCCCAAGTATGTCAATTGTGAAAGAAGTAAATACATTGCAGGGAGAGTTCCAGAAAGCAAACAAAAAAACCAAAACAAACCTGAGTTTTTCAAAAGTCCAGATGGTAATTTCCCTTGGCAATCATAAACTCTACTGGCTTCTGTGTGAAAATATTATGTATTACAGGTGTTTTATTATCTGAATGGATACTGGGTGGTAGATCAAATTTATATCACAGCAAGTGTCCACACTGCTCTTCTCTGTCTTCTTTTTCTGTTTGATGCCAAAATTTTAAGAGACAGATCAGTGTTCCCAATTGGTTTTGATTAGCACAAAGACATGATCGTAATCCATCAGTAAGGGAAAACAGTTTCATACTGTAGGACAGAAGTGTTCATTTGGAAAACTGCAGGCAGTGGCATGGAGAACAATCTCTTAAGTACAAAATGATCTTGATGAAAGAACAGTGACAGTGGAATTACAGTTAAGAGCTGTAATCTGCAATATCCTGGAAGAGAAATGTAGGGATAAAAGACATCTTGACCTTCATTCTGCTAGTAGTGAGCTTGTCTGCTGGAGTTCTCAGCATTGCAGAAACAGCCAGAACAGTCTGTTCTCCCACTGATGTATATTAATTACCTGTCAATACACCAGTGGAGAGAATTAACTGAGATTTCCTGTTGGAAAAAAAGAATGGGTTTCAAAAATATTTGAAGTTCTGTCATGTCCTCAGAATTTATCTGAGCTTGTAACTGTTGAAGTAGGTTACAGAATATAAACTGAATATGGAGTACGCTGCAGCCCTAGAGGTATGTAGATGACCATCTGTAATTTGGTCAATCGTGACAGTAAGGCAGCAGCTAAATTGCATAGATCACCATGCATGATACTGACGTAGAGTTCCTACCTTGTCATTGTGCATCTGATCCTCTCTGGGCTGTTATTTTTTTCTGATGATTAGCAAGCAGTCCTGTCACTGTCACTGTCAGCAAAGGTGCATGCTTTCTCCTGCACTGCTGCTCAAGACCAAATATGGGTTCAGATACACATGGATACAGATGTGCAGGCATAGAGTGGGAACAGACTTCTTCAGCTGAGGTAGATTTTACCATGGAGATACACTGCCAGTATGCTTTGCTTATGGTGTGTCTACTGTAGCAAAATATGAATGATGTAACTACCTTCTGAATTTTTATCATATATGGAACAGAAGCTGTTTCCAGCTTTTAAGTTGAAGCAGCATAACTTTAGCTTTTCATGACATATGGCCTATGTGGGTACCAGATAATTGAGAGGTATTTCATCTGTAAGGATTTGTCCCTTGCCACTCCATGATAGGCCTGCACGTGCAACTGGTCACACAGTTTGTGTATGCAGAAAAAGGGAAGGTGCAGTTCTAGTAACCACCAGAATGGCACGGAAGCCAATACTGAGATATTTGCAACCAGATATCTCTATCAAGTATTTATGCACTGGTTGTCTTCCTGACACAAAAGCATGTACTACATTTTCTGGTCCAGCAGAGACAGAATTTAAGCACTACTGTTCCCATAAGTAAAAGAAATGTTAATTTTGCTCCTTCAGTATAGTCACATCTGTGCCCTTGGACAGCATCTGTGTTTGCACCAGCACACTGGCTTCTGTGCTGGTTTTATAGTTTTCAATTTTTTCTCCTCCAACAGAGTTCATTGGTATTTCTCCTGAATGACATTGACTTTTATTCCATCCAAAAATACCTATTTAGCATTTTTTGGTTATTAGTATTGCAAGTACTGGCATTAGAATCTGAAGTGGGATGTATATTGAAATAAATTTGCACTGGAATTCCACAAACCTTTCTGCTTCTTTATCAGTGTGATTCAAGGGACATGGCCTACATCTGTACTCAATCAAACAGGGCAGTGTTGGCCAATATAATCTAATTGCTTGACATTTCTATAGTAATTCATTGAGACTAAAGAGAGATGACTACATTAATATCTTGATGCAGCTAGATAATAGTCGAGATAAAACTGGTGTGGCCAAATTGCTGAAAGGCCCTTAAATTCTCTTACAGATTTTTAACTATTTGTGACATAGAAAAAGAAAGAGACTTCAATATAATGTAATAAAGAGAAAAAATAGTATAATCTATAATACTGATTATTATAATAAAGAACATCATTATCATAAATTTTGTAAGAATCTTCTCTTCACCAATCATTTAAAATTATTTTTCTCAATAATTGAGATGAGAATTATTGTTAATGTTCCTGACTCTGTTTTCTTGGATAATCATTTTCACTGAGGTCATAATTAAACAGAAATGTTTTAGCCATATAATGTATATTTTATTCCTCTAGCTAGACTATGAACAAATATGTCAAATATGTCTGCCCTGTGTATATCTGTGGGAACACTCAGGTTGGAATAGTGCTGGAGGAATATCATGGACACTCTAATCATATGTGAATGCTGGACCTGCTTAGGCTTACACAAGTCACCTCATCTCACTGTCAAACCCTTCTCTCCTTTGCAAGTGCATTTTTTGGGAGAAGCAGTCTCCTCTGAGTGGGATGTCAGATCTGCAGGTAAGAACAAGCAGAGGGAGAATATTAGAAGTGTTTTATTTTAGAGGTTGCTCTGAACCCAGTGAAGAAAGGAGTAGAAGAGAAAGCAGGAAACAAAGAAAAAGCAGGAATCAATATTTCATCCAAAATCAGAAACAGAGAGAAATGTGTTTCTCAAACTTGGTTTGATTGCCAGTTGCATTTTTACTTTCAGAGTCCTTGGTGGTAAAGGTTCAGTGTGGGCAAGGGCAAGGGCAAGGTCTTGTTAATCAAAAGTGAAAGAAACTCAGATATGTGGTTAAGTGCATTTTTACCAAAAACCAAGACAAAAATATTTGCAAAAGGAGTAACCTGTTTATAATGATACAAATAGATGATTTAGAAGTTAATCTCCATCAGAGCTATGCTGGAGTAATCTGGTTTGTGGTGAATTTCTGGTAGAGCTGATCTTCAATGACGATCTCTGCCCCTCGCCATGCCCTTGCACTTTGAACAAGAAGTATCTCCTCTAGCAGTGCTCTGCAGTTAATGTGGTTTTAGGATAAACAAAATCTGTATATTAAGACATTTGTATCTTCAAAAAGCAGTAAGGAATCCTTAGAGAAGCTGTGTTGTTTGTTGCCAGAGCAAGAACATGAACATGTTGTAAAGTGCACCAACACTACATTCAGTGTCTAAGCTTTCACCTTCATCCCTGCTAGTGGGTGATGAGGTGAGCTGATCTTATGACATTTTAAAATGTATTCTTTCTCTAGATCTGAGGCTATGAAAATTAGCTTGGACAATCTACTTTTAAACCTCAGTGTTTTATCTCTTACTGAAATGATTTTGAAAGCTATTTTGGATATTTTTTTTTCCCATGCCCAAATCCACTTGTTTGTTTGGGGTTTTTTTTCTCAAGAATATATATCTTTAAGAACAGATTTGTTTGTTTGTTTTTCCATAAGAAAGCACTGACACAACTGTAAATGCAGAGCAGCTCTGGTGGGCCACAGCAGAAGACATGGTAACCAGGAGATAGTGTGATTCCAAACAGAACCTGGGCACAGTTTAAGCAGAGGCCTCAGCTGTACAGACCTGTTCATTAGCTTGAGTGACCACTCCATACCCTATGCACATGTTGTGACATCAGGATACACTTGCCTTAAAAACACACCCGTAAGGGTTCATTCCTACTGAGAGAGAACCATAGTGTGCCAACTAGAAAGTTCAGCATTGTACAGCCACAAGATAGGTAACTTTGTTCACTTGGACATACATGTAAAGATGCCAAGAACAAGGTTGGAATACTTCATACCGAATAGGGTCTGGGTAGCATGCCATGACCTAAAAGGAGAGACTGATTTCATGCTGAAACATGAGGTTTCCAGCACCAGAAGGGCCCTAAATTTGCTATTATCTTTTCCATAATTTCTGGTTTTCGCTCAGTGAATCATTTAGCTAGGCTTGAGTGTCAGTGCCTTTCTTACTGTTATCTCAAAGGAACCAACATGACCTCGTAACACAACAGTAACTCTTATGGCAACCATCATTTATATTAAATTAAGAAAAAAACAAACAACAACTATTTCCATTACAAACAAGTAAATTGATGAAGTATTGCTGACATTTTTAAGAAAAAACACAAAGCAATTATCCCCCTATGTCATGGAAAGTTTATAGGAAGGGCAGTTACTTTCTCCAGGTTGCATCATTAAAATGCAATGATCACAAAGCAGAAAGTGGTGTAATGTTACGTTTTGCAAACAATAGACAATGCTACAAAACTTTTTTTTTAAGGAATGTGATTTCTAGGCGTACTCTTGGTGGCAAAATGGAAATTTGGGAACACGAGATGCTGTTTGTTAGTTCCCAATCAAGTGTGAGCAAGCTGACTTTGGCAGCACTCACACTTTTTATTTATGGAATCTTAAGGTCTTAAAACTATCCATTGCCTAAATTACTTTTTGTATATGGTAAAATATTCATGTCCCGCTCTTACCAATAATGCAAAAAGTGTCCCTTTAGTCACTGTGCACAACTCTGAAGAAAAAGAGCCCCCTCCCTTGCCCCTAGTTTTGTTTGTAGTTCTAAAACTTTGTGTTGTGTTACATTGAAAGACTTGAAAACCAACTCCTGGGAACCTTCTAATATTTTGCACCCAGGCTGATACCTTCCTGGTTGGCCCACTGTGACAATGAGTCAAGGTGTTCACACATTTTAAAATTTACTCTCTGACCAGTAAGTAGGAAAAAAGGTATCCTCCTCCTCCTGAAAAGAATTACTGAAGGCATTTTAACAGGAAAACACCCGCTGATTCTATTATTCCTTGTTTCTATCAAAGATGGAAACATCTCAGAGAGACAGCATCTCACTACAGACATTGAATGTTAATGCTGGAGAATTAATAAGTAGTTTCAAAAAAAAATTGTATGTACAGAAGGTAAGCACTTTCTTCAAGAAAATGCCTTTTCCCAGTTATGGGAGTTCTCATATTAATAAACCAAACAAAATCTGGCCCTTCACAGGAAGTACTTGTGAGGACCTGAAAAATATCATCAGTGTTCTGGACAGTGAGAAATAATGCTGACACCTTATGTTTTATAAGAATGATTGATAAATTCTTTTTCAATGTAGGCTTTGCTTGATTGAAAGAAAACATTTGTGATGCCTCTGTGGTCCTATTAAGACTAATTAATTCCTTCTCCAAATGAAATGAAGACTAATTAGACTCTAATATTAATTTCCTATTTGTCCAGAACCACTAATTTTCATATCACCCTGTTGCAGCCTACATTTTTATGTCTGTGCTTGCTGCATGTCAGAGTATTTGGCTGACAGGGTGGCAAAATGATATAAGACAACCATAAATGTAATCTATTAAAGTGTGCCCAAGGGGCTAGCATGCAAGGAGCACGATTATAATCTCAACAGTGGCAGTCAGGCCATGAGCTACTCAAGGAACTAGACATGAGCTGTTTCTCCATAAGCTTTCAAGATAGAGTTTTGCACTAGGAACAAAGGTTTAGATAATGAATACATGTGTGCCACTTAAATACTGCTCAAGTGGTTTTCAATATATTTAATTAAATTATTAACTTCTCTGTTGAAATAGACTACTGATACCTTCATGCTCGTCCCACTGCTCCTAACAATCTGAAATACTGTTTGCTTATCCCTATTTCTCTTGTATGCTTTCTTTACCTCCACAATTTCTCCTCCTTCCGTGCTTACTTCCCTTGACAATGCAAAACCAGTTCTCTCCTGAAAGCTGCTGGGCTCACTGCACCATCCCCAGCCATCACCTTTTGTCTTTGACACTCTTAAATGCCAAAGGCACCTCATTACCGTGTTCTCCTTCTATGCCTCAGATTATACTCCCCACTCTCGGGTTTTCATATGTTTCACCCTGGTAAATTGCTTCCCAGCAAATGTCAGTTTGCATCTATAAACATGATTCTCCAGATTATGTTTTCCACTTGTTTTTGTGGTACAGATTATAGCCCTCATCCTTACATCCTGCACTGCATCTCACACTACTAAGCATTGATAATACTCCTTGATCAGTCACTCAGCATGAAAACTCTCTTTATCTCACCATTCTCTTAATTCAATCCATTTTCCCCTGCATAACCTGAGTGATTGCCTCCACTCCTGTGCATTTCTTCTACGACCCTTGCTAACAGCATGCTAATCCATCTTTCTATTTCTAATGTCTCCTTCCTAGCTGTGTGTTTCAGGCAGCATCTCTTCCTGAATATTTCAGAATTATTATTGAAGTAGTGTGTCCAAAACTTTGATCATCTTTTCTGTGATTTGCGCTGCTGCACCTCTTTCTCCCTCCCACAATCCTATTATTGCTAATGGCGAAACTGTCTCCTCTGATGTGGAGGACCATCTTTCTTTCACTTTGGCACAAATATTCTGCCCATGTCCAAGATTAATATTATTACTTCTAATCTCATGTTTTCCTCTGGCCACTACTACTAACTTGCCTCATCTCACATAACCATAACCTCTATTTTATTTTAGCCACACCTCTTCAATGTCCACAACACCTGTTGCAGAGCAAGTAAAAGTTGCACAAGCAAGAGTGTCCATATTTCTGTCCTAATTAATCCTCATTTGTTGTTACTTTTGTCACTGAGTGCAAGTGCAAGTGCATCTTTCACACATATTTGTGTTTTCATAATTATCTATCATCTTCTTCAGTGCCATTTTGGATCTGTACATTGCTTCTCTAAATCTGAGTTAACTGAAGCCTGTAAACACTTTTTGTCTCCTGTATGTCTAAATGCTGCTGTCGCACCTTTAATTAATTGTCTGAATGACAGCAGAGTACTTGAGAGCAAACAGTAAGAAAGTGGTTAAGATTTCCTTTCATTTGAAAAAGTAACATCTCAACGAAGACTTCTCCGTGAAAAAAAATATTGTCAGCGCTTTATTGATATCCAAAGAACAGGAAAAATTTGAAGCCTCTGATACTGCACAGGAAAATAGTTTTGTGTTTTCTTCCACTTTTCTTATTATCGTCCAGCTTTAAAAACCAAAAGCTACAGAAAATGCAGAAGTTTCTAAACAAGTTTTAAATAAATCTTTTTCTAAAAGTCAGCCCCAAAATTGTCTCAAAACTGTTTCCCATGAAATTAAATGTATATGGTAATTGGTTTTGCGCAGGAAAAAACGTCCCATTAGAACTTTTGACTCCGCAGGTATCCAGGTGGCTGTTGCGGCAGCCTTGCAGGTGGATAGGCACTGGGGACTCCTGTACCTGACTTGGGAAGAAAATCCTGCTTTCTCTTTCTAGCTCTTGCTTATGGCTAGGCAAAAGGAAGCAGGGCTTAATGTCGTGACTTTTCAATTTATTCCTGTATGTTCTCTTACTCTGAGGATTCCTGTTTTGTTCCTATTGTGCTGTGGTTCTCCCTTTCCCTTATGAAAAAAGTCAAGGCTATTTGTCTGCCCCACGGTGAAATGTGAGCACTGCCCTAAGGCTGCTCTATCAGGACCCTTCCTTATAGTGTTTTGAGTGCAGTAATTCAAACTCTGATGGCAGACTGCCCACCCCAACATGCTCCGTAGTAATGGGACCCCTTGCACTGGCTGTTAGTGCATTTAGTGGGTGGGTGCCCATTTTTGTTAGTTGGAGGCACTGTCTTTGACTATCTTTGCAAACTGGTGTCCTCAATTAATTTACAGGCACAAACCAAGATTTCCTTGGTGAAATATTCTAAAAGGCTCACCAATACCGTTTCATCATGAGTGACCTTCAGTGAGGATGACAGCCAGTAATCAGATGGTGAATTTCATTTTAACTTGCTGTTTTCTATTGTTTTCCATGCATTTTTACATCATTTCCGTGCATTTTTACATTGTTTTTTTTATTTGCAATTACTTAACTTTTGTTCCTTTATTTTTTACTACAGAGCTATAATTTAAATATCCTCACCTTCTCAGGAGATAAAATAATTATGTTGCTTTTAATTAAACACTAGCACTTCTGCCAATTCTTCATGATTTAATATATGTAATACCATTAACTTGTGATTAACCTAGGTCAATATATCCTTGAAAGAGAAAATCTGAGTCTCAAATGCAAGAATTTTCACAGTCAAATCATATCTGACTGTTTTAACGGACTAACGAGCACAAAAAGGTGCATACAATTAATACCTTACTCTTCCTATCTCACAGTATTTCCAAAACATTTTAAAAAGGCATACACATCTGTTCATTGTTCTGCTCCAGATAACACAGGATTAGTGGTAAAGAATGTGCCTGTCAGAATAAGGATCGACATTTGGGTTTAAGATTGAGCCCTGCAAAAGTTCAAGCCCACTGAGGCCAAAATTACACTGTAAAAGACAGTCATCTCATGAAATTTTGTGAGATGAATTCAGAAAACTGTAGAGTCTTTTGCAGTGAGTTCTCACATGTGCAGCTCATGATTCTATTTGTAGACTAACTCCCCTCTTTGAATATTACTATCCTGAAATGAAATCAGGGCAATGGAATCTGAACATCCTTCTAATCAGAAAACAGAAAGGGATCCAATTCAGATTAAATTCAAGTCCAGGGTGAATTAAGAGGAAGATCACAGTGTATAAAATTTGCTTATTAAAAATCAAGTGTTTAAAATGTTCCAAGTTACTTGTCTATATCTTGCAACTATATTTCTCTAACTAAGGGAATTTTCAAATATCTTCACCTCTAGGGTGCAGGGTGCTGAGGCCTGGATGGCACAGACATAGTGCCTTTTAACATAGTCTCACTTTGTGAGAAATGTTAAAAGGTATTCCAACAATGTGAGATTCCTCAGCACTCACTGTCTTGCACCTTTAAAGGCAGGATGATAGAGTTAACCAGGCTGCCAAAGGAAAGGGAGCCCCTGGATGCTCCCAGGTGGTGCCTTCTTTCTGATGTCTTGCCCCTTGCCAGAGGCAATGTCCATTCCTTGTGGTGACTGGAAAGGCAGCAGCTATCACTGAGCAAGGACAACTCACCATGCTGCAGGTCTCTCTTTTGGAGCAAGGGTACAGGCACCCAGCTTGGCCTCCTCACATTTGCTCAGCTTCATGTCAATCCTAACCCAACCACCGGAACCATCCAGCACTTCGTGTGCTCTACCCCCAAGGTCAGCACCAGTGCTTCCTAACTTCTTTTCTTCTGCAAAGGACACATTGGAGAAAAGGTCCAAAGGGCTTTTGTAGGATGCAAAATGAAGAGCATGACTGGGACCTCTGCACTCACAGCTGTCCCAGGGGAACAGTGGGGAGCTGGGTAATGGGAAAAAGAGCAGGGCCAAGAAACTGGCAGGAAAAAGAAACTGACCACAGTGTGTAAAGGGAAAGCACTACAGAAATACACTTCCTGCAGGGATCACATTCTATCTATAAAGGATCTTCTAGCAGAAAGATCTTATTGAATAATTCTTAAATATATGATGAAGCAAAAAAAGATCAGCAGTGACCTAAGCAGGTACACATCATTACCTACTGTAACGTGTTTGTCTCAGATGTCAGATACACTACTGCCTGAAGAAGAATGCGCTTCAACCCGTCGCCAAGCTCCCCTTTGCCTGGTGATGGAAGACAAGTGAGGATCTCCTGCTCTGTCCCATGTTACTGCCACTGGTGTTTCAGTGTTTAGATTGCCTTCACAGAACTAAGGCAGGATGCATCAGAAATCCAGGGCTGTGCAGAAATGTGGGGGATGAATTATTCTCTATGTCCATGGGTGTGAATGCTGTGAGGGGCCACAAACAGGAACAGATGGCCAAGCAGTCCACTGTGTCACTGTTGGGGCGGTCACGACACACACAGTGCCTCGGACAAAGGGCAAAAAGCCGTTTATTAAACAAAGCAGCTTTTATACACCTTTTGTATGTTATCATTTGTGCTACAGATTCACTGGCTGCTAAACTACTACAGTAGACTTACTGGCTACTATTAACTATAACATATTATCATTGGCTACCTATGGCATAACCGTTCAAGCATTCAGAAAAATAACAGGTGCAGATATGTTGCTGTTTTTCTCCTTCTATTGTTTGACTTTCATGCTTCTGGTGATACTACATTTTCATGGGTAAAAACTAATTGCTTTTCTTCTCATGGCCTTTTCTCACAAATAGAAGTTAACCATGTCCAATTTAAGGTCCGTGAAGCCTCCAGACCTGCTGTCGGCCTCAACACCACTGGGCATGACAAGGCCAGAGTGGCTCAGGGACACGCTTCCCATGCCTGTCCCTCCACCCCAGCAGGTAGCTACAGCTCGTCTCCTCATGAGCAGGAGATTCATACAGAAACCAGTCTCTGCAACATACCAGGGTTTCAGGGTATGCTTTGTACTGTATGTCTGTGTTACCTTTTCCTGATCCACCAGCATCTCCAGCTGCTGCAAGAATAGTTCTTGACTTCCAAGTCAGCGAGGTACTGCTCAGGGACTAGCTTTGACTACAGGTATCTCAGGTAGTCCATCACTCTTTTTCAAGGCAATATAGTTTTTCAAATATTAACTTAACAGAAAGCAGAAAAAAAATCTGATAGAAACAAAATTTCTTTATTCTGTGTAAAATAATGCTGTATTTTTGAAGTAAAACTGAACCATGGATGATTCATTCCATATCACATTTCTATAGCTAAGGCCTGTACAGGGTGGAGCTAGAGTAGCTTCTCTATACCACTGTGGAACAACATTTGTTTCAACTGGCATTGTACTAATGTGCTCTCTAGAAATAATGGTTTTCCATCCTAAAGCATTTAAACACAGTCAGCCATTGCTTTTTCTCCTAAAATGCATTCAAATTAAAGATAGATTTCATACAAGATTAAAATTCCAATGTGCCAGTTCTTAGCAACATTTCATACAATGATCCCAAACACTGTGTAAAACAGAAGTCTGCCTTTATTATGCTCACAACCTGGTTTGGCTTTGCATGTGCAAGTGACATTCCACTAAAGCTAAGTATATTGCTGCATGTTATTGTGTGAATTAAATATGAGATGGAATACAGCCATGGAAAGCTGGCAAATTCCATTAGTTTTCACTGTTTACAGAAGCAGTATTTGTGTTATAGTCCCTGCTTCTGAAAGCAGAGGTGTAATAACAAGTTAATAATTTATTCCGGAATCAGTAGCCCAATTAAAAGCAGTGAGGATGTGACTTAAGCAGAAACACGGATTTAAGGGCTGGAGAGAGAGACACACAACTGCTCCTCAGAGGACAACAACAGTGTGGTGCCACTACCTGCTGCAAGTTGATTGTGGATTGGGAAGAGGAATGCAGTGGAGGAAGGGACTCACCTTATAGGTGGGAGTTTGACTGCACCTGCAGAGCCAAGAAGCTCTTACATGCACTGAGGAGCCTGGAATCTCAAAAGCTGTTGTCCACAGGAGCATAATGTCCCCAATGACAACATATTTTTATGTTAGATGATTGTAACAACGAAATACACTGTAGCATTGCAATAATGATCCTATCTCCACTCTACATGGGACAAATTTTGTTTTCTGAAGTTGCTAACAGAGCCAAAGATTGTCAGCTTCTGTGGTCATCTCCAGTTTTCCTCTTAGAAATGGTGCTATGAACTGCCATGGGGGACATTGCGCTGCCTCTTCTGTCCTGGTCTCTCTGAAGCACTGCTCTCTCTGAAGTCAGGTTCATGGTGGACTCCACAGTTCCTACGGCACTGCAACTGAACATTTGAATCAGACACTGCCTGAACTAAAAAGTTGAAAAAGCAGGAGATCAATCAAAACATATAAGAAATTTAAAAACAGTTCTATAAATCAATCTGTATATTAGCTAAAAAGTCTTTGAAATTCTCTCATGAATCAGTTGGGAATATAAAGAAATAACCCCATAAAATATATTTCCCCATGCCACTATGAAGAACTCTAAACCTAAAAGTTAACTGTGTTCTGAAAAGACCCAAACTACTGGTAAATCTTAATCTAAAAAATAATTTTTCTTTTCTGCTTCTAGCTAATCATATCTAACAGACAAAATTGGCCATTTCTCCAGACTCATGCTTTCACATAATAAATTCCCAGCTACTCAAAGATGGGTTTTTGTTGTTTGCATCCACAAACAGGATAAAGAGTGGCACACGTCTACCATGCTTTGGGAGATCAGGGTGCTGTTCACAGGATGTGAGATAAGCAATTGCCCTCTCTGCAGGACCAGATAAATAAATCCACCATTTCTTATTCAACAGACACTTAACTATTTTTCTTTATTTAATTTATGTGTTTATACTCTGCTTGATGCCACCACTCTCAGTTGCTGCATTCATTGCAGAAATCTGCTCATGTTTATTATCATGCCTGTTATCACTGTGAGCACACAGCACTCTGGTTCATCCCCATATAAATTCTTTTTCTCTGCATCCAGTCCTCTGCCCTCATTCCAGAGAAGAAAGCTCCTTGTTAAATGGGCACGTGCAGTACTTCTTACCCCCTGCACATAAACCACAAATGCCTCATTTTCCCAAGACAAATTCAAGCTTTGAAAATGTGCACACCACCTCAAGATCAACTTACCGGTATTGCATTCCTAAACAATTATTGAAATATACTGGAACAGTCTTGAGAACATAATTTTCATACAGGAAATTAACTCATGTTCCCTAAGGGCTGATTTTCTTTTATAGTATCTAAACCTAATAATTATTAACATTTATATTTCAAAAATGCTCAGAGGCTTAATCTATCTTCCACCAGGCAATTTTTTTTGTTCTAAATGCTGGATATTGTAATGCTTAACTAACACGTAGGTACGTAGAAATAATTCATTACAAAGCAAGACAAAATAGCAAAATATGAGTGTTAGAGACACTCTGATAGCATACAGTACCTGTTTGTTCATAAAGACATAAATAATTGGATTATAAACGGTAGCTGTTTTGGAAAAGAAAGCCGGAATTGCTGCCAGACAAGGATCCAGCTCAATGGAGGGATATGCAGTGACTAGGATAGAAAAGGTAGCATATGGCATCCAGCAGATTAGAAAGGCAATGATCATAAAAACAACCATTCTAGTCACTTGTCTTTCAGGTCTCCTGGTAGTTTGCAGCCTGCCTTGTGCATCTGACACCTTTTAAGAAAAGAGAAAAGATTCTAGAAAGCAAACAACAAGGCGTCCAACCAGTGACTTTAGTGAGCTGTCTAGTTGCCATGCTAGAAGGCAAGACCTACTCTTCCCGTGTAGCAGCACAGAAGGATGGATGCTGAAATTACTGCTGGGGGACGTGAATTACCATATACCAGCATAAGTAAATTTTCCTTTGCTTAAGTATCTTTGCATTTTTATTGTCAAAGTGAAAATGAAGGACATCGTGGTGAATCATAAGCAGATAGTGAGCTGAATTCAAGCACTTTCTATTCCATGTAGCCTTTTCAGACAACTAGGTGTCTGATACGGGTGTTACAGACAGCACTCTGCTAAGGCTGTGCAACCTCCTCACCAAGGGGGAAATTTACACCAGAGGCATCTGTCTGGCTCAGTGGTGCTTTATGGCCTTCCCCAGGAGGGCATTCATGATCTGATGACACCAGAATTAAAGTGGGATTGGGGCCTTTAGTAGGAATGCTGTTCCTCTTTTCCTCATTGATCATTCAAGAAGCTTAGACACAGATGTTCATACAGAGATTAGGCGATGTCAAACAGCATCTTTCTGGGAAACATCTTTGGTTTCTGATGACTTAGTGAAACAAGGCGCTGTTATGAAATGTTATTTTACATGAGAAATAACTAATAACTCTGTATGGCTCCAGAAAAACCTGATGCCAGGTCTTACAATATTACATTCAAATAAAGTAAGGGTTTTTTGTGTAACATGGCCTTTTAACTTCCTGCAGTAATGTTAGAACTCTATGGACATATTTCCTCTTATAACTTTTGAATTGCACTCAGAGAATTCAACATATTCAGTACTTAAAGAGGTATAGAAGCACCTCCTGGGAAGGGCAATGTCCTCACCTCTGTAGAAAGTTACAATTCATGTCAGTTTTTACCAAATATAAACACAACAACAACAGTAATAACAACAACAATAACAAATTGTTAAAATAACTACAAGTTATTAGGCATTAAGAAAGGCTGTGTTTGGTACTGATAAGATATTCCCTGCAAATACATGAAATGTCTATAGCATTTTTTCATGTATGCTGTACCCATACAGAGAGCAGCCTAGCCTTCCTTTCAGCAGAAGTGCAGTCCCCTGGAAAAGGAACGCGATCTCCTTGATTGCACTTTCAGCTGTTTCATTTGTCTCACATCAGCCTGGTCTTTTTTTCAGATACAGCTTTTCCTTTCTCTCTAAATATGGATAAGGAACAACATACTGGTGCTTTATCTTCCAAACAAAGGAATACTGCCATAATTATTTACCTCTGTTGTAAACTGCTAATTTGATATTTTCCTGAAGATTAATTTATTTTGTCAACTTTGATGTTGCAGTGAAAGCTACAATTGGCATTGTAAAGCTGAGGTCACTGGGACTGAGGGACTGGCAGACTACTAAGACAGAACTATCCCACTCAGGAACAAGCCTACACTGTGACAACCATGGGACAAAATGCATGAAGAGGGATGGTTGGGAACATCGAGACACCAGTTCTGGTGCTTGGATCCTTCTCTGTTCACTGTAGTCAGATTTTTGAAAATTAGCTTAGTTGTGAGATATAGCCAAAAATAGTAATTCATTATAGATTTACAGAACATGCTGCAGTTTCTGGCTTTTCAGAGCTGAAAGCCAAGACTGGCACATGCTAGATGGTTACAACTCCATCACTTGTGATGTGGCACCTTGAGGCCACCCCGTGTTGCCTGGCTGTGGTCTGCCAGGTCACTGAGCTGCAAGGGAAGCATGAAACACACAACTTGCCCTGAAGTGTGATTTTTTTTTTTTTTTTTAATTATACCCCTATTCTTTCTGGATAACAGAGAGAGGAGTGAGAAAGACAGCCCAGAGACAGCATGCCAGAGTGGTTTCAGGCCAACGCTTGGACACACTACGTGGCACTGATCAGCCTTCCAGAAGACATCCTGACCTGACTCAAATGGCCAAATGGACCATTCATGACTCCTGCTGTGACTGACTGACATTTTCCATCACTGCCTCGCTTATTCCCCATCTCACCTGCTTTGTTTTTCTGTGCAACTCCTGAAGCACCTGAGTAACAGATTAGCCACTGGTTTGGCAGCCCCAAGGCAGTGCTGGATGCAAATGGTCTCACTTCCTTCACACCCCCTCTGTTGAGGCAACACCCCTCCCTTCCATGCCAGGCCACCGGACTACCCCATGTGTTCCCCTCCCACGAACAGCCTCCCGGAGGTGGCCCTTTCCACTCTGCTCTGTGACTGCCGGTCTGCAGGAAGGGACACCTGTCCCTGGCAGGAGTGGGAGCCCCACAGGGTGGCTGCTGTGGGCTGTGCCCCACCTCCCACCAAATTGGCCCCTGCAGTCTCTCTTCATTCCATTTCCTCTGCAGGTAGGTTAGGGCAGGGTGAAATAAAATACTAATAGAAGTTCTGGGTATTCAGAATAACAGAACCATAGTTTTACAAATTGTCTTAGGAGAGCCTGACCCTAAATCAGCACTTGTTTTCTTCAAGCACTTCCGTATCCTGTTCTTCAGGTCCCCCCATCCCTGCCACCAGCGGGCACTGTGCTGCCTCACTGTCATCCACATTGCGCCTGGGAAACCTCTTATGTTTAATACTGAAATCAACCTCTTCTAGCCATTTAACCTTTTCTCCCCTGAATGAATCCGGGAGGAAAGCAAGACCAATCCATTCAGAGGAATCACAATGTCACCCAAAGTTCCCTTCCGTTTTGTTGTTACTTAGAAAAAATTACACTCAGAATAAATACAATAAATCTGACTATCCCAAATACTTTCAAAACATCAGTAAATTGAAGAAATTTACTGTATTTATTTCTGAAGCAATGTCAAGGCAGCTTTTTAGTAAGTAGAAATACCAGTATTGTCCCAAAATCTTGCCCCCAAATCCTGTACCAAATAGGAATTTTCCTATTCTATTGTCTTCTTTTTCATTTTTTGCAGCTTCTCTTTTGGATCAGGTCAACACAACCATTGAATAAAATTCAAAAACATTTCTCAAGTCTTTTAAATATTCCTGGACGAATGAATATTCTGTTTACTAAACAGCATTGCATTATTTAGAAAGGCTATATCTTATTTTGAATGTGTTACAAAGTAGTAGCCAGCACTCTTAAAATTTACAGCTGCAGTCATTTTAAGCTACATTCTGATTTTCCTGGTTTGAGTCTTATGAAATGTCACTGAATTGAAGTACAATTGTGAATAAACCAATACTGAGTCATTCTGTTTATTTATGAGGTAGACATTCTTTCATATATATGATGCTTGACTAATGAGATGTACTGATAAGTGATGCACACTGCACACTTTAAAAAATCACTTCTAACCATAGCATGAATTTCTGTGTGCAAGGATAATTATATAACAAGGGATATAACTGAGTGTTTGCTGCCTGCAAATCTGATCTGCTTATGTCTGATCTTTATAGAAAATCAAACACAGTAATTCCAAGCTTTTGCTTACATACACATTTTAAAAGTTAACTTATGAGTGCTTCTTCTTACCTTTTTTAGCTTCCACACCAATTTTCCATAGGATACCAAAATCACCAATAAGGGTACTATAAAACAGGTGGTGAAGAATGCAATAATGTATGTACGGTCAGCATAAGCTCCAGAGTACCTGTATAAAACACAAAATACCTTGTGTATGTATTACTAATATGTGTTCTTATTATTTTCTCGAAATATTAATTCTGCTTTTCAAAGATGTCAGTAGTATTTTTTTTGTCGAATGTTTTTACTCAGTGTGCCCCTTTACAGCTCTAGTCATATCACCAGATGCAGCACTGGGCCATCTCCCTGCCCAGGGGCTAGGAGAGAATCTTATGACCATAGATACAGTATGATATCCACAGTTATGATAGAACTGTGGGACCAATTAGGTGGGAAGGGACATGTAGTCCAACCTCCTGCTCCAAGTAGAGCCATCTATGGGGTCAGACCAGCTTTGTCCAGTCTTCTGAAAATATCTGTCTCTTTGTCCTTTGACTCCAGACAAAAAGCACAAGGTATAGGGTGATTATTTTCATTAGAGATGGAGGCTCCACCCTTTAGAAATTCTTGTTTTAAAAACTGCTCATGGAAAAGTTTGATCAATTTTATTACAACTTTCTTTATATCTGGTTTTTTTTCAGAGATTTACATCATCTTTAAACCTTTCATTTAAATTCCTGGCCCTGAGACATCCTGAGCTGCAAGTTTCATTTTTTTACCATACTCTGTGAGAGTGGCCTTACCAGTTAGGCTCACAAGTAGTTCCAATCTTACTGGTGGTGTAACTGCTCCAACCAGTTGTTGGTGGAATGGTCCAAATGAAGGAAAAAGTCCACACAAAGACAATACCTAGAGCTGCATGCTTCCCCTTCAAGCGCATATTTCTCAGCGGGCGGCAGATCACAATGTACCGCTCAAAAGCCAACAGAGCAAGAGACCAGAGAGCTACAATGCCTGTAGCAAGAGAACACAGTCAGCATCAAATTTGGGTAGATCACTGAAAAACAAACACCATCCCAAATTACAGAATCCCTGAACTGTTTAGTTTGAAAGGCATCTGTGGAGGTCATCATTCCCCCTCAAGCACTGTCCATATAGCAGGTTGTTCAGGACCAAGTCCAGTTGGGTTTTGAGTATCTTTGGAGACGGAGACTCCGCAACCACTCAGGGCAACCAGTTGCGCTCTTTGACTACCCACAACATCAGACACCCTTTTTATCAACACAAGTTATGAAAGGATGGCCAATTTATGTGCATTATTCTAATATTAATGAAGAACATAAGAATTTCACATTTGTCCAGTTTGCCAGTCTACAGTATAAGGGCTACAAAACCAAGCAGCTGATAAGGCCAGTTAAGTGATTATGACTTAGACTTTTCATTCGGTTCTACTCTGAAAAGCTGCAAATTATGTGTAGCATTCAAATTAACTAACTAAAATCTTCAAAACACTGTCTTTGCGAAAATTATTTCAGACTATCATAAATCTCAAACCTGCAGACAGCTGCCCATAGCATCAAATTATCAATATAGGCACATATTACCTGGTGGGACACCAAAATCTTGAAATAGCCTGATATTTCTCCATAGGACATGACTTACATGCCACAAACTGATGTAGAAGCATTGTCCCTCACTGATATACCCTCTGACCAGCTTAAACAGGCAGAGAGCAGCTGTGGGACTCCTTTTCAGGCTGAGGATCAGCACTGTGTGTGATTTAGAGCAGGGACAAGCATTACTGGCTGTCTTTATGTAGCTTCAGAAACAGGGACAGGACGCAGGAATGAGTGTCGGTCTCAAGTAAGTAGATGTCCCATTTTTAACTAATACATCATTTATTCTGTAGAGGTGTATGGATGCTAAAAAGTCTTTGGCAGAGAAAATTTCCAGCTTTCTGCAGCGTTCTGTGAGAGCTCTGTGTTTCTCACAGAAACTATGAAAAACAATGCTATGGTTTTGTAAACGGACTCTTTCTATCTTGCACCTGCAATTGTTATGTAGCTTTGTTATGATATTGACTGGAATAATGTTTTGAAGTAGGTGTTGCATGGTTCAGCCAATCCCTCTGAGAGGTGGATGAACAAAGAACCAATGACTTTATACCACTAAGGTATAAAAATGAGTTTGTAAAATAATAAATGGTTCCATTCCTTCCTGCGTCTTGTCTATGTCACTTTCTCTCCGTCCTCTGCACAACAGAGGTGTATTTACACAGGGTTCTATGTGGTGAGGATTTTCCTCTTAGAGTACCTCTAATATTTTTTTGTAGTAAGTGAACAAAGCCATGAAAAAAATCACGAAGAGATGTAGGTGTGCAGACTGACTGTTACAGCTGTGTCCCTGCTTCTCAGAACCACTGGAGGGTAGACAACATGAGATGTTCTGTGCCCGGAGATTTTCCACAGTTTATGGGCAGCCACTCGCTCTTTTTCTCTCTCTCTCTTATTTATCCATATATGCACACACCTAAATACAAATATTGAAAATAGCTATGCATTAGGATTTTTTCCTGAAATTGTTTTACCATAAGCTCCGCAACACTGCTATTCTATTGGCAAGCTTTTCCTCATTCTATGAAACATATCCTATTAACAGTACACATGCGACAGGCCATGTATATGACAGGGATAGAGAGACAGGTTTTTCACTGTCCACTACAGAATATATGTAACTGGGGAAAATACCAGTAAATTCAAAGGCATGCAAAGTCAGTGACTTAGGAAACTGCAGTAGAATACAGTGAAAGAAGTTGAAGGAAAAAACATACAACCACAAACAAAATCAAGCTTACCAAAAAATGTGACAGCAAATCCTTCCAGTACGCAAGCCCAGTATCCCATATAAAAATAACCTTTCAGATTTGTTAAAAAGCTGATGGTACCACCGGTCAGTGAGACCAGGAAATCAGCCACAGACAAATTGACTATAATATAATTGACAGGTTGTCTCAATTGCTTGAACTTAAAAGTTACCAGGATTACAGCCAGGTTCTCAGCAAGTGACAGGGAGGTCACCACCAACATTACTGCTGCCAGAAGCCTGAATTGCCAGGGCTGGATGGAGTCCAAGGGACGACGGAAGGGATCCCATCTGGCAGGAGCAGAGTAACTGGACAAAAGAGACTCATTTTCAAATGCTCTGAATGCATCCATTACTTCGCTCAGTAGCAAAAATAATAGCATATAATATTGGAGTTTAGTTTCAAATCTGTAAATAATATTCAGGATTAAAGAGATGTTTGCTGTCTCCAACAAAAGTGTGAGCAAACTCCCTCTCCTTCTGCTTTCCAATAATAATGGAGGAAAAAATGTTTCAGTTGGAGGAAAGTTTAGTGCTGCAGAGTGAATGTAGGAACAGGGATTAGCAAGAATATCTCTTAGAGCAACTTGTGCCCCTCTCTGCGCATCATCTCCTGCCTCTCTCCCACTGCAGCTGTGCCTTTATCTGTACTAGAACCCAGCTGTGGAAGCTGCAGGTTTCCTCCTCCTGCAGCAGCCAGCAGTGCTGAAATACCCCAAGCCTCCCACACTTTCAGCACTTTAAAAATGCAGCTGATTTTTTTTTTTTTTGTCAGTGCAAGGGCTGCGTGATCTCCCCCACACCCCATGATGATGGGAGCGCACCAAGGGGGAGGCTCCCAGCTGAATGTTTTCTTGAAAGACAGCAGCCCTGGAGAGATTAATGGGGAAAATGGATGAGACTGCACTACAAAACTCCATCCGCATCTCAGGCTGGCTTAAGGATCCAAATTAAGTAAGTTTTCTCTGTTGTTCTGTGGAATTTCATCTTTTATCGAGACAGTATGAATGTCATTCCTGAAGAAGGCATAATGATTCTAACTACAGTTTTAGTATTAAAACTTTAAAGAAGCAAAACAATATTTTAAAGATAGAATTTGTAAATACAGTAAAAGAAATACAACTTGACAACAGACACCAGGAAAATTATGTAATATCTTTCTGATAAAAATTACTGAATATAGCTAAACTCTGATAGTTATCAGTAGTTAGGGTTACTTGTGTCTATTTCCCAAGATAAGTAGCACAGTAATCTCTGCATCCTCATGAGGCATAACACTGTGATAGATACTGCAGTACTCCTGTTTTACAGGACTGCCAGTAATTATTCCACAAATTAAGAAGGATACCTCAAAAAAATGGAAATCATTCTGCTGTGTTGTGAGATAGTTCCTGGGACTGTAATCATTAATCAGATCCTCAGTTTCAACCAGAATCAAAAAACCAAAAGCGATCCAGTTCTTGTCTTGGAAAGTTCACGCTTTGAACACACAGCACATGCAACACATGAATAAATGAATAAATGAACAGTTAGAGTAAGAATGAGTAACACTGTCGGTCCATACAGTCTCCTGACTTCAGATTTGTTTTGGTTTGTACATGAAATATCTTGTTAACGCAGGCTAAAATCTTTCAGCACGCACGAATGGAACCATAAGGATTTCTGGATACTGGCAGAAAGAGTTATGCACTAGAAAATTTTGAACTGAAAAAAAGTTTCCTATTTACCATAAACAAAATACCAAAGATATTTTTAAATAGTTGGTAACTGAAAAAGAAAGAAATATTGCTTAAACAGTTCAAATCTAGCAACAAAATTACTCACAAAATTGTACTTATTCAGCAGGAATATTAAAAAATTCCAAGTGTCATTAATAAAAAAAAGATCAACACAGAGCAACATTAAAATGCCTCCAGACAGTCCTTGCATGACATGATTCAGCATAGTTCCATTCCTTGCATGCTACAGTAGAAGATCTGGGCCACAGCTTTAAAATTAAGTTTGAATATTACTTTGTTAGAAATTACGTGTGGTTTTAAATTCTTGTGGGTGTTGTAATGAAACCAGGACTCTGAATGTAGCATACGACAGGGAAGGTAGTATCTGGACTTGTCTATAGTACAAACCTATTGATTGTACATTCAGGACTAAAAGGAGATGTTTTGCTCCAACACAAGGGTGAGCAAACTCCCCCTCCTTCTGCTTTCCAATAACAATGGAGGAAAAATGTTTTGGTTGGAGGAAAGTTTAGCGCTGCAGAGTGAACCCCTTAAAACAATGGCTAACTATTATTACCAGCTATTTTCTTGTTGTTCTATGTTATCAGATATTAAGGTTGTATGAGTTATTATTCTGGTTAGAGTTTAAATGCATTTTCTTTTCTTTATGTTGTGCTTCTTCTTTGTTAAGAATCCTTTAAAAATATTCCTATACTGTCTCAGTTGCTCATTTTGTTTGTTTTTCTTCTTCAGCAGGTCAGCTTAATCATAGTCAGTGCTTCTCTGCAACGTGCTCTCGTTACAACTTACAGCAGTTGTACTTCTTCCAGCAGCAAGAGTTTGCTTTTGCTACTTGGCCCACATTTGCTACCTTCTTGCACTGCAGGCCTTTTTTCTTCCTTTAGGTCCAAATATTAAAGACATGGATTTTTATATTCTTGTTGTGAAAATTTTTTTCTGAAATCAGTATCAGGCAAAATTAGAAAAACAAAGCATTGTCTTAGAAGCACGGGGAGAAAAGGAGTATCTCAGGTTTATAGCCTTCCTTTAAGGAGACAGATGGTTCCCCAGCATTGCATTACAAGAGCTTTAGCTCCTTTTATTAAAGTCTTGTTTTCTATTAATGCCAAATTCCTTTTCCTGAACTTCCATATACTGAAAGTTTGTTGATAAACGTGGAGCACATGCAAACCAAGAAGTCCCTGCTCATCACTGCCTCACACATCTGACCTACTGCAGCCTTCATTTTCTTGGGCAGAATTGAAGCATGACTGGGCAAAAGTGACGAAACCCACCCAAAATTCCACCACGTATCTGCTTACCTTCTCCCTTGCAGTAATCCCCAAGGACTGAAAGGTAAGTACTTCTGAGGGGGATGATGTGATGCGAACACCTGCACTGTGTCCTGGGCTTCTGTTGCTTCAGGCCATGCTCAGCACAGCTGTTGTCACGGAGAGATTTTGGCCAGTGAGTGGGACACCAGACTCTTTCTGTGTGGTGGCAAAGAAAGGCTGGTGAGAGGGAGATGTCTGTGGTGAGCCAGAGAGCTTGCAGGAATTTGGGAAAATGAACTGTAAATGTTGAAATCAAAACAATGGGACATTTGATATTATACTGACCCGTTTCATCGGGTGGGTTCCAAAGAATTCTCCATGGAAGAATTTTCCTGAACAGACCTTGAGAAACCAACAGATAAGGCAACACATGGAATCAGCAGGGAGCAAAAACCAGACCCGGGGATTCCTTTCCTCTAGCTGCACAAGATTAGATCCCACTGTCTCTTTGCAAAGCAGCTATTTTTTTCTTAATCAACCTGAGTATCTTAGATTATCCAGAAATGAAAATAAATGTTCTAAATATTTCGCTTGTTCAGAGGCCTTTATAATGACTGATGTAAAGATAACCTACATCTGTCTGCAGTGATATGTGCAATACACATGGGGGTCTCATATACATGTCATATTTAATGAAGTTCTGCTGCTAATTTCTAGCCCCAAAATGCATTACTTTTAGCTCAGCTTCTGAGAAGTAGTCTTGCTTTCTTAGATCAGCTGATGATTGAAAAACATTCTGAAAGTCTACTGAATATAATTACAATATTAAAAACTGAAATTCAGCATCAACAGAAACAAAAGCAGTCAAGCTTTTCGCTTCATACTGACAGCTGAATCTATCTTTACCCAAAACAACTCCTGTAGCCCAGATAGCTGGTGGAAAGATTTGACTGCACATTGCTGACATGAAGACCTGTATGCGCTGTATTATTTTGCTGGCGGAATTTGTCAGTTCACTGCTTAAACATGTTATCCAACCTCTGATTAAATTGATGGAATTTAACAGAACAGTAAGAACTGAAGGATTACTGAAAGTTAATTGCAAATATGGATTTCAAGAACTGACCCTGCCTTGATCCTACATGACTTAATATGTGCTTCTACTCTAAATAGTAATTTTGGATATTATTAAGAGTATTCAGGAGCCTACATAAAACATTCCTATCTCTTCCTGATCACTTTGAAAAAATCAGTCTGAAATGTGAAAAGTTAAAGGGGCTTTTCTATTTCTCCTGCCCTATCAGTAAATAATTAATTGCAATCCCTTTTCAGATGGTTTCCCCAGTTAGGGCTGATCTGAACATAAGTTCAATTTCTGCAAACTAAATGCACTTGCAGATGTTTTCATGAACATATATTTCCAGAGCACTTCCTTTTGAGATGCACCAGAAGTTATCATCCACATATCTTGTTTACTCCAGTGTCAATGGAGGTATAATTGCCTGTGATTGGAGTTTTCTGATGGCATAGCATATTTTATGTACTCTCTTGTCCGTCTGAATTAGGTTTTACCTAATAAATGTTTTTTGTATTTGTACTGAAATAGAACATTTATTGCTGAGAAATTATGAGAAGAAAGTAAAATCTTCTGAGATATTACTTCAAGAGAGTTTTAGGTCCTGTATAAACCAAGCCATATGTCACTTCACCATACACAAAGATCCATGAAAAAAGAACAATCACTTCTCAATTCAGTGACCCTCTTATTCCTAGCACAAATGTCCCAGATATATGTTCCTGTATGCTTCAGATTGTTCAGAGTTAACTTTTTAAAATGACAGTATCTATTGCAGCCCTAAATAAAAAGTTAGCATATCTTGCAGCCCATTAAATGAAGGCTTATTCTGATCCAAATGCCATTAAATTCTATCACAAAAAGTGAGTCCCATTAAATCAGGGCAAAAAGGGGATGAAGGGAATTTGTAAGGATACACAGAAGGACCAGTGCCACCACCTTTTCCTCATGCTGTGGGAACACTGCAGTTGCAACACTCACTTCTGGCCCAGCAGGTGGTCAGAAGGACGCAGCTTGGGGAGGGACTGCCAGAGGTTCACACAGCTGGTCACCAGCCTGGAGAGTAAGGTACTGTGAAACTGTAGACAGAAATTTGCTAAGCAGACCTTCAGAGTCAAAACAGCAAGAATTGCACTGACTGCTTCAGAGCATAGGCAGAAATCTTGCAGATAAACTTAAACTGCCTGAGACATCCTGTGTGTGAAATCCCACAACACCTATGTTAGTGCTTTGGAAAGAAAAGCAAAAGAATGAGTGTTGAGAGAGGAGATGAGGCTTTCTCATGCAAGGATGCAAGGTGGACTGACAATGAATTTGCCATAGTGAAAGGCAATGCACAAAGATAACTGTTCTGATCTTCTTGTTGACTTCTCTACCAGAAGTATTACACCCCAGTACATAATTTTCCTATATAATCATAGAGAAGGGCAAAAAGCATAGGCTGAGAAGAAAAGTCAGAACAGTCAGGGTAAGACAGATCCAGCACAAAGTAATCTTCTTTACGCATGGAAAAAATTCACCACATTATGCAACTTGATAATTGACTAGCAAGCAGCTCTCACTGACCTGATTTAGCATTAACATGGTCATGGGACTTCTGGCTAGGAACCGGCCTGGGTAGATGGGCAGGCTGCAACCCTTGATGAGAGGAGCTTTTGATAGCACAGGGTTCTCCCCTCCGTTCTGCTGGGTATGCATGCAGACACTTAGACATTTCCTCTTCTACATTAACTGCACTAACAGGCAAGCGCCAAGCACATCTCCTTCTGCCTGACTATTTTGTGGATAAATTAGGATGCATGTACTTGAAGAGAAATATTGTCTTTACAGAAAAAAAGCTTTTCATCTTCAAAATGCATGGTGTTTTTTGCCTTCCTCACATTTACAGATGTCTAATTTGCCATTCTAATTATCTTTCCTATTGAAGTAGACATTTTCTAAATGTACATGTTTGGAAAGACACAACTGTAAAATCTTTCCACAATCTTTTCTCCCTTTGAGAAGGTTCTTTTGAACCCTTCTTTCCATGAGTTCTTATAACTACTGCTTCTTAGTTCTTTATATATCTTCTTGTAACTATTGCTTCTTAGTCTTTTAACCCCTGTTCCAGTGACAGATTTTGTTAGTCATTTCGTTCTTTCCAAATCTGAGTTCATACAGAGTTTTTCTATATCATCAACCAATAAAAAGTCCTTATGTTCTGCATAAGTGGTTACAAGATTTATTTAACTTTTGCAATTCAGTTTATCTGAGCTAAAATGAATGCAAAACCATTCAGAATTATTTTAATCAGTATAAATAAATCCAATCTTTCATTACCAAAACAAGGGGCAGTGGGGAAGAATAACCCCAGAAAACCTGAATACATAGTGTGGAATAAGGTGAAGCAACAGCACGGAAGAAAGGATTGCTGTCATAACTCATTTGGCAAATTGGATGTCAAATAAGCAAAAATTAGTGCCAGAAAGAAGAAAAATCTGAGGTATTGGTCATTTGGCATGTGAGAGGATAGAAAGTGCACATCAGAATGTGTGAAAGTAAAGTTAAGCCTCACGAATTTACATACGAAGTGTACATACAGAAAAAAAGTTACATTCCATGCTGATACAGTATCACTGGAAAGTGTTTGCTAATACCACATTTGAAAAAATCTGCTAGAAATAAAACTGCCTAAACACCTGTTTCATTCAATAAACACTTGCTGTGAAACACAGAACATATCCTAAAGCTTTTTTGGAACTGAGAATTAAGATGAAAGGATGCAGGACCCTTATACCCTTGCATCTTTACCTTCATATTTCCTCTTCTCATCTACCATTCTCTAGAGTTCTGTGTAAAGGTTTGGATCTCTCATTAGTATGAGAGTCACCTGTGACTATGTCAACAAGCATCTGCTCGTGGAAAGCTGAGGTTTCATGTTTAGCAAGCATGGAAGAATGATTCTGGCTATTGCTTCACTGTAACAAGATCTTAAAATTTGGTTCTTGCCATGTTTTTGTGATAACATTCCCTCCACATTTTCCTGGTGACTTTTAAAAGCAAGTGTATCACTAGTTAATAGCTATATTTAATCCCATAAATAATATTCTAATGTGATTTTCAGCTACACTGAGACAAAAATAAAAACTTAAGTGTCCAAACCTCAAAATAAAAAATTTAAAAACTAAAGCCAAAACCTAAAGCAACTGACCTATTAGCAAACCTTATGCCAAGGGAGTTCTCAACTGTAAGTTCCATCTCAGGCCCCTGAGATAGAATGCACAACTTTTAGATGGCACAGAGATCCTCAAAACACTTATTTATCATCTTCTTGGCCTTTTGGCATTTAGAGTTCTCTACAGACCAACATTTCTGAAGAGGAATTAAGGCTGGACAGGCAGTCACATTCCAGTTGTGGCATCCCCAAGCCCTGGAGAATCCTGTACCTCTGCTTCCACAGGACCTCAAATCAAAGTACAGCCTTCCTTCTCCCCATAGTGTTCATGTTTCACATACCAAAGGTCCTCTCCAAAGTAATTCAGTCTCTCACTAGTGCAAAAACTAACTTCCTAGTCAGATTTCAGGAATGTAAATTATATATGTTTCATACTGATGACCTTAATGTAATAAAATAATGTATTAGAGTGGTCAGATTTCAAGAAAGGAAAGTATCTGCAAGGGATTAATCTCATCTCACTGTTTCAAGATACTTAAGTATCTATAGACAACTTAAGACATACAAACCAACAGGACAAGTTACACAGGATATTCTTGTCTTTTTCTGTTTTATTGGAATTGCTTTATTGGAAGAGCTTAGATCTCTTAAATAACTACATATCTTTTCCTATCCCTAATACAGGGTTCATACCATGTCTTTTAAAGGTAGAGTTATCTTTAAATACAGCTATTAAAATCCTTTTTTCAACTTTCATTTTTCTTTAATATGAGATAATTCCTCAATGAGTCATTCCAGTGTATTTTTATACTACTTTATCTGACACAACTTTCTATTTTACATTATGTGTACCAAGAAATCCTGTTATGAAAAACACAGTTGAGCTCATTCACTTCTGTCCTCAACTGCAAAAGAAACAGTATCATTCCATTGTTTATCCAATTAGCATACACAAATTAAAAGTATTATTTGTGTCAGTCGAATTGGTCATTGTAGAATGTATTATCTATAGAAGTATTCCTGAAGTTACTCCTGGATTGCTGAAATGACCAAACCAAAAAAGTACAGTCTTGAGGCATTTTTTCTGGTGGAAACACACTTGGTTATTATTCTAACAAAATTATAAATCCTATCTAGTTTCTGACATTAAGGTTTCACTCTGTCACATGTTGTATAAAAACAACAAAAAGGCTCCAGGATGTGATTTCAAGTGAATATACACTGGGAGAGTTCAGCCCCTTCCTTGTCAGAAGGGAGGAGTGACCAGTGCCAAAGGCTGTGAGCTCTGGAAGTACATCTTCCTGCAGAGAAGCTCCTGACCTGCACAGAGACCTTCTTATTGGAATTATACTTGGAGACCCTCTTCCTGCACTAGCAGGGAAAATAACAAGATGGTGAAATCAAATTACTAGAGAGCGGATGGAAAAACAGTAAAGAAGAAAGAAAAGAGAGAGATGTCAGTGTAGAAAGAGCTGAGAGAGCATGCAAACCTGGCAAGACAGGGAAAACAAGCCACATCAGGAGTGTCCATGTAGGGAGCTTTTTACTGCTCCTGTTTCTCACTTTTTTGTATTCTTCAAACAACCAAGTCCAGTGGGAGGTGTCCCTGCCCATAGCACTCCCTGCCTTAGAATTGAATGATCTTTAAGGTCCCTTCCAACCCAAACCAGCCAGTGACTCTGTGATTCTAGCTAAGTAGTACAAGCAGTGTAAGTACATGAACACAGCATAATCAGTGCGTGCTTCTACATCAGCTCTGCACTTTTCTGCACACAGACAGGAGGCAGCAAACGTAAACAGCCAGAACCACAGCCCAGGAGTACAGTTCAGTGGCTAATGTAGTGGTGCTTGGTTAGCACTTCGACTCCCTGATCTTGGAGGTCTTTGCCAACCTAAACAATTCCATGATTTTGTACAGCAATCACTGCCACACTAGTAACACATCATTTAAAATAATAATAGCATTGTATTTAAAATTACCATCGTTCTACAGTAGGCACAAGGACAAATTGTTAGTGACAGGAGAAAAGGATGGCCTTCTTTCCAAGATACCTGCCTTCAACAACTCATCTTTATTAATGATTATGATTCATTTCAGTGGTATGCTTGTTCTAGAAGTTAATATTAATAGTAAGAGGAAATAAAATGGGGACCATTTCAAACACTACCCTTTTGTATTTTCCTGGAAAATTAAAGTAAATAGTATTACAGTGCCCTCAGGTGGCGTAAATTCAATTCTGTCCTACAGTCTTCCCTAGAAAGACATCTCTAAATAATACTAATTTCAGCAGACTGGGTGAATATAGAAGGCAAATCACAGCATAAGCAGTTTTGTTTCCAAGGAAGATTCTTTTCTTGAGTGTTTTGACAACTCCTGATTTTTAAAAAGTATTCTTTAATTTTTAAATACTGTGGAATAAACATAACAAATCTCCCAAAGAAAACCTAAATAACATCATCACCAAATGTAGGAACAAAAAATAATAGAAGGAAAGAGATCTAAAAAAGAAGATCAAACCTAAGTGCAGAAGAGGTAATGAATTCTGTAAAAGCCTTTTGGAAAAAAAAACATGAGGTAAGTGTTTAAAAAAACAAAACAAATCCAAACCACAATCAATCAACCAACCAACCAATCCCCCCACAGATATCGTATGATTTCTTAGACACATTCACATGTAATATGCCTTAATGATGAGGAAAATTGCATAAAGAAATCAGAATATGATGCATTTGTAATATAACCTGAAACTTTTTGAATTCATACTGCCATTTTAATCTGAAGAAATCAGCTTCCTGAAGACACAGGATATCTTTAAGTGCATCAGTCCAATATTTTTTTTTTTTTGTTACTAAGAATAACAATATAAAATGGATATTATTTAGCTGATCTACTGCTCCACATTCAGGGTACTTTCAATATTGTGTCTCGCATAACTAAATGGTTGATGTAGGCCCATCATTCATCACTGTTCTATGTCTTCAAATAAATGTGAGGAAGACCAGCACATCACCAGGAGAATCTTCTAACTTACCACAATTAAAAGATTTGTCAAAGCTGAAGTAATATTATAATCTGTTATTCTTTCAAGATACTATTAAAGGAATTGCCTGTCAGCTTACAAATGTAAATTACATCACGGAATATGTGCACTGAAGATGATGGGAATCCTACCATTGAACATGGTTTCACAGAGAACACCACTGCACTGTAGCTTTGTTCTGCTGTCCATCCAGTTCTGTCCTGTTGTCTTTGTTGGAAAATGGCTCTGTAAACAATACTTATTTTCAGCAAGCTGGATGAATATGGAAGAAACACAGAAGACAGTGCAAGCACTATAGACCTGAGTCATCCACTATTCTTCTAGCTCCCAGTAAATGGACTCTGCTGTCCTTCAGCTCAGAACCATACTGCTCCTCTTCCTACCTGCTCCTGAATTGGCTCCTAGTAGCTGTCTACCATCTTATGTTAAAACATTCCCCAAACAGCTAAGAAAAGCATTTTCAAACTGTTGCAAAACCCAGAAGGACAAAAGGAATTCGAATCTCACCAATCTTTCATTTCCTATGCAAATGATACTTTCATTTTCTTTCATGATGATTTGGGGAACTCTCTGATCACTCTGAAATTGTGTATCATATGAAAAACTGTGTTAACATTTCAGTTTTCTAAGGATTGCCTGCAGTATTTCTGAGGAAGGTCAGAAGAATTGCTGTCACATTTTTGTCATCTGTCTTTAAAAACTGTACCCTTCAAAGAAAAACAATATAAGGTTTGCACCCCAAGTCATACCCCAGTCCTCTCTTCTTTCAGTAATCCCTGACTATCTTTTTTCTTATCCTCACTTGCACATTCAGGAAGGGTTTTACTAACAGAACAATTCTCTGTGGCTCAGAGAGAATCAATACTGCTTATAAGCACACTCTTTATTTATTGGCAACTTACTCCTGAATTTCCCCATCCAGGCTATCAATAGGAAGGCAATCTCTTTATAGCATTAATGACTTGCGGTAAAGTATATACATCTGTTTAATACAAATAAGGGCAAACGACTTCCCAGTCTTGGTTAGAGAAAATAGAGCTCACAATTGCTTATCTCACTTAGAAAGAATAATTTGTAGCCTTCTCTCATTAAAAGGATAAACTGTTAGAGTGGAGACAAGTAGGAAAAGAATGGCACTGGAGGAACAAGGGAAGTGGGAGAGGGTTGGTGGGTGAACACTAAGTTTGACATGATCTAAAAACTCAATGCTCTTAGTACTAACAACAATCTAAGCCATTGGCAGAAGAAAAAGGACAGGTAAACCAGGGTTTCCCCAGACAGAGGGAAAAAAAAAATCAAAGTCCCAGGAATCTCAGCAATACCAGTGATCTGCTGGAAACTGCACCAACAATTCAGTCCACCATAAACCTACTCTGAGATCGACTAGGGTAGGAAAAGCCCTTCATTTTGAAAAGAACATTAAGCTAAAAGAAACCCCCCACATTGCCCACCATGTCCTTGTTAAGAGTGCCTATCAACATACACAACAGAGAGAACAAAACTAATGCTGATAACTGCTTATCTTAAATCTCTCAGAAGTTTCACCTGCAAAAATACTGTTTCATTTCTTGCCCTAAAAATACATATGAAATTATGTCTATGCTATTTCCCATCAATATTTACAGTGATGATTGGTGATTATAACACCAGAAGCTTTCCTTAAACCTAATTCATGTTTTCCAGAGCTTCAAAAACTTGTGGGTTAAAATCCGAAGCAGACAAATTCACACAGAGGCACTGAAAACTTTGTCATGATACCCTTAAAATCCCACTCTAGTCTTCAGCAGGAATAAATTCTTTTGAAAGGATTTGTATATATATAGTTCTCCCTCCACCCCAATAATGAGATTAAAACCTTAGAGTCACAAGATTGCAATACAACCTGAGCCTTTTGTTTTTGTTCTTTCTAGAAAGGACTAAAAAGCAGTCTCATCTATGTGCCTGGTAGCTGAAGTTAACCAGCTTCCCAGGAAGACATCAATTAGAAACAGAATTTTTACATTTCTTCACATTTCTGTTACACTGTTCTCAAGGTCACTCAGTTTCTCTTGTTGCTGCTTTAGACTATGAAGACTCTCAGCTCTGCACCATTAGCAGATTCCTACCTTTTGTGCCAAGGATCATAATGAAAAATATTAAAATGGCCTTACCCAGAACATACATCATCCTGCAAAGGTGTTTCAACAGAGATCATCTAGTCTAAAATGACTTTGTTTTCTAGTGACTACATTATTAGGCAAAAATACCCCTAATTTTTAAACACAAGGATCTCTTTTAGGTATGCTGTGAAGAAGCAGCATTCATACTGTCAGGAACACGGGCAGAGAGCATCATCACAGGCCCAGGACATGGATTTTCCTGCTCTCTTGTCACTATTGCTCTAATTCCATGCAACAGTATAATTTCCCTTGGTCCTCCACTGGTACCTCCATCAGCTGCAGAATAACTCAGGAAAGGAAGCCTGTGAGGCGAACTGCTCTGAGCTCCCACTGCCTCAATCATTCTGTTTTCACATGGACTTTACAGCTGCACTTTGGAATAATGTATAATTCAGTGAGGGATAAAGAGAATTCTTATTTGTGGCTTATTTTCTTCTAGTCCACAGCCTCACAGACATTTTCAGCTGCACAGAAGCAACAAGAAAAGGTACTTTGACTGTATGCATAACCAAAATAAGTATGAGCAGGTTAAACAAAACTTGTCTGAAGTTATTTGTACTGTAGAATTTAATTCTGGTCCACGTACTGCCATACTCTTCTTTTAGTATGCTGGAATGCGTAAGTCCCAGACAAATTTGATGTTACTGATTTCAGTTTTGTTTCTATGTCCTTTGTAAGAAATGTTACTGATGTCAGGAGCAAAGCTAAACGATCGTTAACTTTACACTGTGGGAATTCGTCCTTCGCCCTGGCTGTAACTACGCCCGGCGAGTGCGTCAGTGCCGCGGGTCTTACCATCCACGGGCCGGTACGGGCGCGTCACGGCTCCGGGACTGCGCTGGGGCACCCGCGCAAGTCTCCGGGAGCTCCGGCGCCGGTGTCCGTCCGGGCGCCTCTGCCCCATCTCACCGCGGCCATAACACGTCCAGCACGGAGAAAAGCGGCGGGAGCGGGCACGGCGGGGGGAAGGTGACCGGGCGAAGGTGACCGGGCACGGCGGGCGGGGCGGACGAACCGCTCGGTGCACCGAGCCCGGCGCCCGGGGCCGCCAGGGGGCGCCGCCAGGTCGCGGAGGCGGCCGAGGCCGGGC
>VZRS01005465.1:59404-70285 GCA_013398055.1 Ifrita kowaldi | reverse complement strand
CGATTTTTCGAAGCAGTTTTTTTTGTTAAATAAAGCGTTTTTATTTAGTTTAATACCTGGAATTATCCTTTTTTTCATAACACTAGTGCTCATCTGCATTCCCAAGGCATGGGGTGTAACAGGAAGTTTTTTGGAGCAGAAACTCTCCATTCATCAGGCGGATCCACGGACCCCAGAGTGGGAGTCCGGTGTTTATGACTCTCCCCATAATATTAAATTAATACAGTGAAGATTTATCAGCCTGGCAACTCTGAGTCTCACAGAGAGGGGGAGGGAAGCTGAGGGGAGCTGAGGGGAGCTGAGGTTTGCCCTGGGATAAAATATTTGCGCCTGGTGCTGGTGGCTCATAAGACCCAGCCCCATAAAGGTTTCACGGGCTCTTTCCCAGCCTGGCTGTGCTGTCACACACCCTGGGCAGGGCGTTTCAGCCCCGAACCCTGAGTCAGTTCCATTTTCAGGCCCTGACCCTGCGGTTTTACTGCAGTGAAGTTGCAGAGAGCAGAAACTGTTCCTGCTGCAGGCCTGGCCCTGCATTTTTACATCTGCAGGAGGATGTGCTCTGCTGCTCAGCTGCTAAGAGCATGCAGGGTTTGGAGAGACCCTGGTGTTGTCTGGGAATAAATCAGCCCCTGGGCTGGCTCTATTTATCAAGAATGTGGTTTGAACAGGAACCCAAGCAGGAAAGCTGGAGGACAAAATGATAAAATGGCAGGAAACCTCCCCAAATCAGGCAGTGCTCCCACATGAGTCCCCAGGGAGCTCAAGGACGAACCAGCTGCTCCGGGCAAGCCTGCTTTAAAACCAGCACAGGATCAGGGAATGTTCTCCAGCTTTCTGGTTTATCTAACACATCTAAAAGTCCAGAGAATTCAGGGAAAGAGTCAGAGCAGCTCCGGGGAAGCCAAATGTCACCAAAGGAGCCCCAACAGCCACACCCCAGAGGAGCCCTGGGAGGTTCTGTCTGCCCCAAGTCTGAGGAGCACACGGGGAGGGCCCTCACAAGGGGTTTTTAGGGGAATTGTGTTGCCTTAGGAAGAAAGAGGAAGGACCTGACTGGGGGAGTGTGGGGTGGAGGGAAGGAAAGGGGTTGGGGTGGATGAGGAGCGTCACAGTTGTCACCCTCCATCACAGGGAGGGTGGCAGGGACCTGCCTGGGTCCCTGTGCCAGGGGCTCAGCTTCTCATAAACAGCCAGAGAAGCTGCGGCTGCCCCTGGATCCCTGGGAGTGCCCAAGGCCCGACTGGACAAGACTTGGAGAAAATGGCTTGAAATAATTAATACAATTTTTTTTTTTTGAGTATGGAATCTTTAACTTAGTGGGAAAAAATAGCTTTTAATGCTATTGGGATTGTTCAGCCTGGGGAAGAGAAGCTCCAGGAGACCTTTCCAGTGCCTAAAGAGGCTCCAGGAGAGCTGGAGAGGGACTGGGGACAAGGGATGGAGGGACAGGACCCAGGGAATGGCTTCCCAGTGCCAGAGGGCAGGGATGGATGGGATATTGGGGAGGAATTGTTCCCTGGGAGGGTGGGCAGGCCCTGGCACAGGGTGCCCAGAGAAGCTGTGGCTGCCCCTGGATCCCTGGCAGTGTCCAAGGCCAGGCTGGACATTGGGGCTTGGAGCAGCCTGGGACAGTGGAAGGTGTCCCTGCCATGGCAGGGGGGGCACTGGATGGGCTTTAAGGTCTCTGCCAACTCAAACCATTCTGGAATTCTGGGATAAACAGCCTGCAGAAGAGCACAGTGCCCAGGGAGGGGTTTGCTGCTGGGGCAGTGCTGCTCAGAGGACCAAGAAGGAGGAATTATGGAATCACAGTGTGAGGAGAAGGACGGTGAAGTTGAATGTAAATGAATGTGAAGTCAAGTACAAGGGGGGAAGTCCTAATTGGGCCTCTCCAGGGATGGGCTCTGAGTGGATTATTGTCATTCCGGTGTGAGGCACTGAGATTCTATGAGTGCCATAAATACGTCAGCTCGGCACACAAAGGAAGCAAATCAAACCATGGAATTATCAGGACAAGAGAGGACAAACACCCAGGAATCCGTGTGCGATGCTGGGAAATCCATGAGAAACCTCTGCTGGGAAATCCACAGTAAACCTGTGCCTGGATATGGGGGCAGTTCTGGGCCCTCCCAGCTGGAACAGGAGTGCAGGAGAGGTGAAAAAGGTGGAGAAAACCACAAGAACTCGAGAAGGAGCAACTGGGTGATTCAGGGAATTTCAGAGTGGAGGTGACTGTAAGGAATAGGAAGATCAGGGAAAAGGTGGGAAGGTGACAGACCAGAGGAACACCAGAGACAGGCAGGTCGGGAATGTCTCAAGGGAGCATTGGGGGAGCTTCTGGACACTCCCCAGAGGATCCTGCTTGGACATCTGCATGGAAAAGAAAGGAAGCAGCTCCCAGTCACTGCAAACTCGCATCCAGCCTGGCCCTGGAGGGATTACTGCAGAATCCCATCATTTACTGGGACCTCACATGGGGAGGGGACAGAGCCTCCCTCACAGGTGACGGAGGGTGCGACAGCACAGGAAACAGGAGCTGGGCCTTGGAGGAACTACAGGAGAGAGCTGTCCTAAGAAGGGGATTAATGGGGTCTGGGGTTTCTCTCAGGGCAAAACCAAAGTAAAAATTGCTGTTTTTTCTGGAGCCAGCCCGTGGGAGAGCAGGGCATGGATCAGCTCCCAGTCTGGGTGACTGCAAGGAGGATGGGGGCAGGATGGGCTGTGTTAAGCCCCAGAAAGGCTTAACAAAATCCCAGAAAATCACCCTCTGTCCTGCTCTTCTCCCTTCTCCTATGGATGCAGAACGAGGCTCTGGGTGATCCGGGGGGAAGTGAGAGCGGGAGTGAGCAGCAGACACAGCCCTGCCAGCACCAGGGTTCCCTGCAAGGAAACAAAGTTTGTGTCCTGCTTTCCGTACTAATTACCTGAAAGAAAGGTCTGGTCACATTCCAGTGAAGGTAATTCCACCTGAATTCCTCTGGAGCCTGGACTGGAGACATTATTAAGGAATAATCATTTCTCGATTTTTCTCCCCGCAACACGGCTTTGGACAGTGTCAAACATTCCTGCTCCGAGGGGGCTGCATTCCAGCCGCAGTGGCCACAGTGCAGCTGAGGGCTCGGCAATAATTCCAGGCTGCTGCCAGGATGGAGCTCTTCTCCAACAGATTTGGAGCTAAAATTTAATCCATAATGGCTGTAAACAACCCACTCCAGTGGGAAGCAGGTGTAACCTGTGCTGTCTGCTGAAAATATGAAGTCATAACTCTGGGAGAATGGTGCAAACGCGAGCGTCTGTCTGGTTATTTGTCAGTGGGTAATGTCCCCTGCATCCCACAATTATCGGGAGTGGGATTCCTCTGGCTCCATGTGTCCCTCTGCAGCTCTCATCAGGATAAGCAACAGAGCCCAAGCTGCCATTAATCCTGGCCTAAAGCCTAAATTAGGTCAGTGAACAGCACCTGGAAGTGTCACTTTCCCTCCAGACACTGCAAAGGGAGCCCACAGAGATGGGATCAGACAAAGGCATTAAAAATTAGGAGGAATAAATCCCCCAGGGAACAGCTGCCCACGTATCTGAGCGGCATCATTGATCCCAGGGTAAGTTTAATCCCAAAAAGTAATGGAAGGAGACACGGACACGGCTCAGTCTGTCCCTACAGCTGTTCCTCCCCAGGATGTCGTGTCCGGCGTGTTCATCCCAGTCAGCCGGGACTGGCACAGTGACACCAGCGTCGGGCCAGGCCAGGGAAAGTCACCTGGCCACCTTTTCCAGACACAACTCAGCCTTTTCTCTCCCAGGGATCCTCTCGAGGGATCACCGTGAGTTCCCTGAGGTGTGGGGAGTTCTGGGGAGAGGGAAAACCTGGGCCAGGTGACCCTGAATGGGGAGGAACTAAGGGCAAAGTCAGAGTTGGAATTTGGAGTGTAGAAACAAATCCTTTTTACCTGAGGGAAGGGTGGGGAGTAAAAAAGGGCCATCCCACAGACATTCCCAGGTCTGGAGAGCCCTGTTCCAGAGGAAGGTGCCTGAACAGCTGGGGCCATCCTGAGTGAGTCCTGGTGTGTCCATCTGGTACCAAATGGGTCCAGAAAAGGCTGCAGAGCTCGTTTTTCTCCCCTTCCCTCCTTCTGCAGGAACACGTGGAGAGTCCTGTTCCTGCAGGACCTTTCCTCCCCTGGAACATATTCAGAGCAATTTTACACAGGGAAAATCTGGCAGGGTCTATTTTTCCTCCTCCCCTGATCTCTGTGAGCACAGAACCCAGCAGCAGCTCAGGAGCGGCCAGGGAGGAGCTCAGTTTATTGCCTGGAACACAACCCAGCATCGACTGAGCCGTGATGGAAACAGGGATCCTATTGCAGGCAGGCAGGGAAAAGGGCTGTTAGGAAAACGAGCTGGAGCTCTCTGAGAAGCTGCTGCATTTATTTCATGCAGAGATCATTCCCAGCCCCTCCGGGAACCTGAACCTTCCAGCTCTCCTTTCTGTGCCTGCCGGGATTTCGGGGCCATCTGTGAAGCAGCACCAGAGTCTGCACCCCACACTGGCCAAGCATCCAGAGCTTCTTGAGTCCAGCTGAGGCATCAGGGGGAACATCCAGAGGAAGGAGCCAGGTTCCAGAGGAAGCTGGGAGGCAGGGGATGAGGGGCCAGTGCAGCTCAAAGGGGAGGATGCTGTGCACACATTCCAGGGCGCAGAAACAAATCCTCCGGAGAAGATGGAATGGAGAATCAGAGTCATCCCCTCCGTTATCCCGAAAAAGCCAGAGCAAGAAGCAACTGAAACAACTTTTGTTCAGTCACGGCACACCACAAGCCAGAGGAGCTCACTGCAGCAGGGTCTGGGACAAAGCAGCCCTTGGGGTCATATTTTCAGTGGGAATCAGGCAAAACCCATCTGAAATCTCTCAGATAAGATCACTGTAATTCCTGTGCCAGCTGATCCTGACAGGAGGAAGCAGCTTTCTTTCCTCTCACTGTGTGGGACAGAGGGTCCTGGGCTGGGTGCTGGACTGAGTGGGAGATTCCCAGTGGGAGCTGGGCGTTTGAGGGGATGGCTCCAACATGGGTGGCACCAGCTTTGGCTCCGGATCATCTCCTGGGGCCTCCACAGAATCACAGGATCACTGAGCTTGGAAAAAGCCTCCAAAATCATCAGATCCAACCTTTGGCCAAACACCACCATGCCCAGCAAGACGAACTCCATGACAAGTGCTCAGACAAGTGTGGAACCCCATATTCCATCTATTTATCCGTATTACTCCCACACGAGTGAGGTGGGCACCAGCTCGGAGCTGCTGCAGGATCTCTGCTCCTACTTTTCTCTGCTCAGATAAACCTGTCAAGGCTCCGTTTTCACATCTCCAGGGGCTGCAGGTGACTCCAGGTACCCCCAGATGCTTTGGTGCTCCCGGGGCACCAGGAATTGGGGTGACAGGAGGGCTGCAGGTGGCTCTGATGGAGGAACACCCTTTTCCGCCCACACTGCAGTGCTCAGGTCACCTAAGGGCCACTCCAGCAGTGACTGGAAAGAAATTAGGCCCGAAATTGTCTCTTCCAAACCCTGCCTGCTCAGCAGGGACACGGGAGCAGGAGACTCGTCCACACAGGCCGGTCCTTGTCACAGGAACCAGCAAGTGACAGCCTGAGTTATGCTGGCTCCGTGTCCCTTATTTTAAAGGCAGATCCCTGATGGCTCTGATTCCTTCCTCGAGGTGATTTTTTATTGCTTCTTCCAGCAGATGACCCTGATTTCATTTGCTCCACGAGTTCCAGGGAGGCCACATCAATCAGGCAAAGCCTGGAGAGGAAGCGGCCCCACCGTTGATTAAAGCTGGCTCTGAGGGTGGAATTCAGCCTGGAGGAACCTTGTCTTTTAACGGGAACTAATCACAAAGTGAGGGGGCAAAGGAGTTTCTCTTTTTGTGCTGTCGGTGTTCCCTGTGCGCTGAAAAATCCGTCAGCGAGCGTTGAGCAACTGAGCAGAAATTCTTCTGTATTTTCTATTATTTTTACCACCACCACCATCATCATCATCATTATTTTCCCCCTTTTCTGACCCATCAAACTGTCCTTACCTTAATCCAGGACTTTTCCCACTTTCACGCTCCCAATTCCCAGTGGGAGAGGGGCTGTGCTGGGCTCGGTTGCCAAGTGGGATTAAACCACCACAGCCCACCTGGACAATNTCATCTCCTGGGGCCTCCACAGAATCACAGGATCACTGAGCTTGGAAAAAGCCTCCAAAATCATCAGATCCAACCTTTGGCCAAACACCACCATGCCCAGCAAGACGAACTCCATGACAAGTGCTCAGACAAGTGTGGAACCCCATATTCCATCTATTTATCCGTATTACTCCCACACGAGTGAGGTGGGCACCAGCTCGGAGCTGCTGCAGGATCTCTGCTCCTACTTTTCTCTGCTCAGATAAACCTGTCAAGGCTCCGTTTTCACATCTCCAGGGGCTGCAGGTGACTCCAGGTACCCCCAGATGCTTTGGTGCTCCCGGGGCACCAGGAATTGGGGTGACAGGAGGGCTGCAGGTGGCTCTGATGGAGGAACACCCTTTTCCGCCCACACTGCAGTGCTCAGGTCACCTAAGGGCCACTCCAGCAGTGACTGGAAAGAAATTAGGCCCGAAATTGTCTCTTCCAAACCCTGCCTGCTCAGCAGGGACACGGGAGCAGGAGACTCGTCCACACAGGCCGGTCCTTGTCACAGGAACCAGCAAGTGACAGCCTGAGTTATGCTGGCTCCGTGTCCCTTATTTTAAAGGCAGATCCCTGATGGCTCTGATTCCTTCCTCGAGGTGATTTTTTATTGCTTCTTCCAGCAGATGACCCTGATTTCATTTGCTCCACGAGTTCCAGGGAGGCCACATCAATCAGGCAAAGCCTGGAGAGGAAGCGGCCCCACCGTTGATTAAAGCTGGCTCTGAGGGTGGAATTCAGCCTGGAGGAACCTTGTCTTTTAACGGGAACTAATCACAAAGTGAGGGGGCAAAGGAGTTTCTCTTTTTGTGCTGTCGGTGTTCCCTGTGCGCTGAAAAATCCGTCAGCGAGCGTTGAGCAACTGAGCAGAAATTCTTCTGTATTTTCTATTATTTTTACCACCACCACCATCATCATCATCATTATTTTCCCCCTTTTCTGACCCATCAAACTGTCCTTACCTTAATCCAGGACTTTTCCCACTTTCACGCTCCCAATTCCCAGTGGGAGAGGGGCTGTGCTGGGCTCGGTTGCCAAGTGGGATTAAACCACCACAGCCCACCTGGACAATGGCATTTTATTCCAAGGATTTAGCGAGGATAAAGCCTAGGACAGGGCTTTGGGATATCCTACAAGCTCATCTCTGGGATGGGACCTGGCCTGGCCCTCCAGGAATCTCCGTCCCTGGCTGGCAGGGAGGGCTCAGAGCTGGACTGGGGTTGTCTTCCTAGAAAACTGCCTGATTTCCCAAAATTTTGGGATCAAGTTCAGCTTGGAATGTGTTTCGATAACCCACAGCTGAAATAACACCACGTAATCAATCTTTTCTCCATAAAAGGGGATTTTTAATCCATAAATATGGGACAGTTGAGTCCTGGCTGGCCCAGGCAGCTCCCCGGTGACCAAGACTCAGTCACGGTGCAATTTCCGAGTCCCACGTGGATTGTGACCTTTCCAGGGCCTGCAGCAAGGCAGAAGATGCCCCGAAAAAGAAAGAATTTTTCTGTTCTCCCAACTGGGAAGCTCTCCCATCGATCCCTAAATATAACAGCAATTTCCATGCGTCTTGGAGGAGTTTATATGGAAGTAGGTCCTCGGTTGCTTGGGGTGGTTCATCAGATATAAGTCACTATGCAAATGGGACAAGTGCAAATGCTGCAATGATGGCATTAGAATTTTATGGCCTATAATTACAAAATATTTTTGTACCTCGTTATTTTGATGTGATTATTTTCATATCATTATCATGGAACTTGGAAGAGAAGAACCCTTGAAAGGTTTGCGTGAGGAAAATGAGAATATGGGAAAGGGAGAAGGGATCTGCTGCAGAGCAACCCCCGCGGTGTCAGCAATCATTAATATGGATTTGGGGGATTGCAGCAGCAAATGAAACCCTTTTCTTTCAGGCCTCACTTAGTGGCAAAATGGCAAATCCTTGTGGGATAAGAGCAGGATGGCTATTCCCAACAAGGTATTAGTTCTTCTTCATCTTAGGAAAATTATTAATAAAGGCTGGACATGGTTTTCTTTACTGTCGATGCTTCGTGCTGTGAAAATACCAAAATCTGTTGATTTGCATTACAACATCATTATCAGCTGCTTGATTATTTTCAAGATAAGGAAGGTGGCAGAGGGATCATTGCAGAATATCAAAACAAACAATCAAACATTTTGAGCTTTGGCCTATTTATCATCATTTGTAGTTTCTGTGCTAATATTTATTTCAGTAGGTTTGACTCCAGATTAACAGGAGAGGAAAATGAGCGTGCCCTGTGTGAACCAGCAGCCCAAAGCAGGGAATGCCATGGACAGATCCAAGTTTTATCTTTGGAATCATCAAGAAGGCCGAGGGCAGCTGGGCTGTGCCAGCCCTGGGGTGGCAGCAGGAGCAGGGCAGGGCCCGTCCCCTGTGCTGGCACTGCTGGGGCACCTCCAGTGCTGGGGCAGCTCTGGGACCCTCCTGACAAGAGAGACCTGGAGGGGCTGCAGCGTGTCCAGGGAAGGGAACGGAGCTGGGAAGGGGCTGGAGCCCCAGGAGCGGCTGAGGGAGCTGGGAAAGGGGCTCAGCCTGGACAAAAGGAGGCTCAGGGGGGACCTTGTGGCTCTGCACAACTCCCTGACAGGAGGGGGCAGCCGGGGGGGGATCGGGCTCTGCTCCCAGGGAACAGGGACAGGAGGAGAGGGAACGGCCTCAGGCTGGGCCAGGGGAGGCTCAGGGTGGATATTGGGAACATTTTTTCATGGAAAGGGTGGTCAGGCATTGGAACAGCGTAGTGGTGGAATCCCCATCCCTGGAAGTGTCAAAAACCCCACAGATGTGGCACCTGGGGATCTGGGTTGACAGCGGACATGGTGATACCGGGTTAATGATTGGACTTAATGATCTTGGAGGGTTTTCCCAATCTGAAAAATTCCATGACTCCATGAATAACCAATTCTAATCCCTCTTAACTCACGCAAGTTCTTCCAGCACAACAGAAACCTTTCAATTTGCCGACGTTAAACCTACAGAAATCCAGGTGTCTCCCCAGAAGCCTTTTTTTCTCTCTAATGTGCACCTAACAGGCTCATTAAACCATTTAATGTCACTAAAGGTCACTCCTGCGCATCCAGAAGGACTTTCTGCATGGAATTTTTCATTTTATTATGCAGAGATAAAGCTGGGGGTGCACAGACCCTCTTTTTAATAGTCTAATATGCATGTAGTCATTTATTTATTTCCCAAAAGTGGGTTTTTTTCATGCCAGAGCTAATTAAAGCAGACTCATCTCGTGCTCCGTCTATGAGATATTGCAAACATTAAAGAGGGAGCTAAAAAAGGAAAGGAACAAGCGACATTATTTGGCCACAAATACGGCTTTTATTTAAGAGACAGGCGCTGGCGAAGTGGAAAAAAGCCAAGAAGTTTCATTCCATCACATTTTGGGATAATGAGGAGGTGTTTGAGAGGCTTTAAGTTGATCTTTTGGACTACTTTGTGCAGAAAAAGTCAGCACAGGTTGTGTGTGATAACAGACCGGGAGCCCTGGATGTGAAAATACCTGAAATTTAAGCTTTAAATATTTCTTTAAATATTTATCTCACTGCTTCTCACACCAGGGTCCTGTGTTGTCCCCATAGCACTGGGGGGGGAAAAAGCTTTCCTTGAAGAACTAAATATGAATAAGCTGCAGAAATCCATGAAATATTGATCCTGTCCAGGCTGGCCTGCAAATGGAAGTGAGTCCTGTTCATACACCTAAGGAGCATTTTACAAATTCATTAAAAATAACACAGGAGCCCCAGAATGCACTAAAGGTGATTAATTTGTACCATTTTAAATAATATACTCTGGCTTATAAAAGCTGAATTATTTATGAGAGCAGCAGTAACATCTACTGGAAAGAAAAATAAATGTCGGGCTAAAGCAAACAGTGTTTTTCCAAATGTCACAACACATGCCGTAATTTCCGCATTTCCAGCTGGTTGTTCCTCATTTTCAGAGAACCTCGGGATGGCTGAAATTGGAGGAACCTCTGGAAATCACCAAGGACTCTGCATGAGGAGCAGATTGTCCAGGACCAGGGTTTGGATATCTTCAAGGATGGAGAGTTCACAGCATCCCTGGATGACCTCTCAGTGCCTGACCAACCTTAAAACAAAATTCTTCTTTTCAGGTGTGAGTGGAATCTCCTGTATTTCAGATTTTTGGGCATTGTCCCTGTTCCTGGCACTGGGCACCACTGGGAAGAGCCTGGATCCAACTCCTCCGCATCCTGCCAGGTATTAATGGACATCAGCAAGGTCTCCTCTTCTCCAGGCTGAACAATCCCAGCTCTCACAAGGCACCAAAGGCGCTGCCACCCCATTCCCACCCTCCTGAACCTTTGCTGGATTCCTGCTCCCATCTGGGCCATCTCCAGACGTGCAGGAGGAGCTGCAGCCACAGGAGAAGGGGCACAGGACGCCCACAGAGCCGGGGCAGATTGACCACCCTTGGAATGTATTTAGGATCTGGTTTGGGGCCTTGAGGCATCAATGGAAACCTCAGCCAGACGCAATGGGAAGTGAAGCTCCCCTTGGGCATCCCCAGCCCTGTCACCATCGTGTGACCCCACCAAGCCCCCTGAGCGTGGTTCTTTTCCCTGCAGCACAGCCTGGGTTTATCCCTTGTGTAGCTCCTCCAGCT
>VZRS01005465.1:36098-58952 GCA_013398055.1 Ifrita kowaldi | reverse complement strand
ATTTCCGCATTTCCAGCTGGTTGTTCCTCATTTTCAGAGAACCTCGGGATGGCTGAAATTGGAGGAACCTCTGGAAATCACCAAGGACTCTGCATGAGGAGCAGATTGTCCAGGACCAGGGTTTGGATATCTTCAAGGATGGAGAGTTCACAGCATCCCTGGATGACCTCTCAGTGCCTGACCAACCTTAAAACAAAATTCTTCTTTTCAGGTGTGAGTGGAATCTCCTGTATTTCAGATTTTTGGGCATTGTCCCTGTTCCTGGCACTGGGCACCACTGGGAAGAGCCTGGATCCAACTCCTCCGCATCCTGCCAGGTATTAATGGACATCAGCAAGGTCTCCTCTTCTCCAGGCTGAACAATCCCAGCTCTCACAAGGCACCAAAGGCGCTGCCACCCCATTCCCACCCTCCTGAACCTTTGCTGGATTCCTGCTCCCATCTGGGCCATCTCCAGACGTGCAGGAGGAGCTGCAGCCACAGGAGAAGGGGCACAGGACGCCCACAGAGCCGGGGCAGATTGACCACCCTTGGAATGTATTTAGGATCTGGTTTGGGGCCTTGAGGCATCAATGGAAACCTCAGCCAGACGCAATGGGAAGTGAAGCTCCCCTTGGGCATCCCCAGCCCTGTCACCATCGTGTGACCCCACCAAGCCCCCTGAGCGTGGTTCTTTTCCCTGCAGCACAGCCTGGGTTTATCCCTTGTGTAGCTCCTCCAGCTTCATGAAGCGAAAATGGGAAAAGGAGCCATCCGTCTTTTCCTGAGGATGCACCGAGACAGGAACTCGGAGCATCCGTTGGGAAGACGGACAGGTTTAATTCCTCACCGGAGCCACAGACACAAGTGGTGAGCTCCACAGGGCTGTCTCTGCCACACGTCTGCTCTCCCTGCGTGATGGTTTTATTATTTCCCTGTCAGTTTTCCTTCCCAGCTGTTTTACGAGCCAGACTTTTCATTTTGGCGAAAGCCCGGGAAGGGCCGAGCGGGGCCGGGGTTAAAGGAGGTCAGAGAGGGAGGCAGGAGCTGCAGGCTGCAGTTTGGATGCTTTATGTTCTCCTCAGAGCTCCCTGTCAGCTCCTGCTGCCATTGCCCGCTGATGGATTGCCTCTTGCCTCCTCACACAGCAAAAACATTGGGACAGGGATTGCATCCCACCTGGAATGGGAATTGGAGCACAAACCGGGCACCTCGCACCTCAACAGCAGCGATCGGTGGGAGGGGAGTGGAAAAGGTGTCCCTGCCCATGGAACTGAGGAGCTTTAAGGTCCCTTCCCACCCAACCCTTTCTGGATTCAGTGACCCTGGAGAACAGCAGAGCACCCAGGGAAGGCTTTGCTCTGCTGTGGGCGGGAGCTGGGACAGGTTCTGCTGAGGACAGAGGGGCAGGACAGGATCCGACTCTGATAAGGACAAAACAGCACAGCCTTGGAGAAGTAGATAAAGGATGTCACTCAGGCAAAGCACAAGCAGGAGCCAGCCCAGCTCTGCAAGGCTGGCAGAGCAAGAGTTATGGAAAACAAAGATATTGCACTTCCTCAAAAATGGGGGTTGAGGGGCAGCCACCTAAAAGCACACCAGACATTGAAGACAGACCCCAAAGAACCCTCAAAGGACTTTGATAAGGGGTGTGATTGTGTAAAATAAAGTCGAGTAATCAGGGATAGCTCATGAATATGCAATCAGCGTGAGATAAAAACTCCAATCACCCAACACTCGATCAGAGGAAGGATCCTCCCCGTGCCCAGCGCTGCAATGAAGAATNATTTTTTCATGGAAAGGGTGGTCAGGCATTGGAACAGCGTAGTGGTGGAATCCCCATCCCTGGAAGTGTCAAAAACCCCACAGATGTGGCACCTGGGGATCTGGGTTGACAGCGGACATGGTGATACCGGGTTAATGATTGGACTTAATGATCTTGGAGGGTTTTCCCAATCTGAAAAATTCCATGACTCCATGAATAACCAATTCTAATCCCTCTTAACTCACGCAAGTTCTTCCAGCACAACAGAAACCTTTCAATTTGCCAACGTTAAACCTACAGAAATCCAGGTGTCTCCCCAGAAGCCTTTTTTTCTCTCTAATGTGCACCTAACAGGCTCATTAAACCATTTAATGTCACTAAAGGTCACTCCTGCGCATCCAGAAGGACTTTCTGCATGGAATTTTTCATTTTATTATGCAGAGATAAAGCTGGGGGTGCACAGACCCTCTTTTTAATAGTCTAATATGCATGTAGTCATTTATTTATTTCCCAAAAGTGGGTTTTTTTCATGCCAGAGCTAATTAAAGCAGACTCATCTCGTGCTCCGTCTATGAGATATTGCAAACATTAAAGAGGGAGCTAAAAAAGGAAAGGAACAAGCGACATTATTTGGCCACAAATACGGCTTTTATTTAAGAGACAGGCGCTGGCGAAGTGGAAAAAAGCCAAGAAGTTTCATTCCATCACATTTTGGGATAATGAGGAGGTGTTTGAGAGGCTTTAAGTTGATCTTTTGGACTACTTTGTGCAGAAAAAGTCAGCACAGGTTGTGTGTGATAACAGACCGGGAGCCCTGGATGTGAAAATACCTGAAATTTAAGCTTTAAATATTTCTTTAAATATTTATCTCACTGCTTCTCACACCAGGGTCCTGTGTTGTCCCCATAGCACTGGGGGGGGAAAAAGCTTTCCTTGAAGAACTAAATATGAATAAGCTGCAGAAATCCATGAAATATTGATCCTGTCCAGGCTGGCCTGCAAATGGAAGTGAGTCCTGTTCATACACCTAAGGAGCATTTTACAAATTCATTAAAAATAACACAGGAGCCCCAGAATGCACTAAAGGTGATTAATTTGTACCATTTTAAATAATATACTCTGGCTTATAAAAGCTGAATTATTTATGAGAGCAGCAGTAACATCTACTGGAAAGAAAAATAAATGTCGGGCTAAAGCAAACAGTGTTTTTCCAAATGTCACAACACATGCCATAATTTCCGCATTTCCAGCTGGTTGTTCCTCATTTTCAGAGAACCTCGGGATGGCTGAAATTGGAGGAACCTCTGGAAATCACCAAGGACTCTGCATGAGGAGCAGATTGTCCAGGACCAGGGTTTGGATATCTTCAAGGATGGAGAGTTCACAGCATCCCTGGATGACCTCTCAGTGCCTGACCAACCTTAAAACAAAATTCTTCTTTTCAGGTGTGAGTGGAATCTCCTGTATTTCAGATTTTTGGGCATTGTCCCTGTTCCTGGCACTGGGCACCACTGGGAAGAGCCTGGATCCAACTCCTCCGCATCCTGCCAGGTATTAATGGACATCAGCAAGGTCTCCTCTTCTCCAGGCTGAACAATCCCAGCTCTCACAAGGCACCAAAGGCGCTGCCACCCCATTCCCACCCTCCTGAACCTTTGCTGGATTCCTGCTCCCATCTGGGCCATCTCCAGACGTGCAGGAGGAGCTGCAGCCACAGGAGAAGGGGCACAGGACGCCCACAGAGCCGGGGCAGATTGACCACCCTTGGAATGTATTTAGGATCTGGTTTGGGGCCTTGAGGCATCAATGGAAACCTCAGCCAGACGCAATGGGAAGTGAAGCTCCCCTTGGGCATCCCCAGCCCTGTCACCATCGTGTGACCCCACCAAGCCCCCTGAGCGTGGTTCTTTTCCCTGCAGCACAGCCTGGGTTTATCCCTTGTGTAGCTCCTCCAGCTGCATGAAGCGAAAATGGGAAAAGGAGCCATCCGTCTTTTCCTGAGGATGCACCGAGACAGGAACTCGGAGCATCCGTTGGGAAGACGGACAGGTTTAATTCCTCACCGGAGCCACAGACACAAGTGGTGAGCTCCACAGGGCTGTCTCTGCCACACGTCTGCTCTCCCTGCGTGATGGTTTTATTATTTCCCTGTCAGTTTTCCTTCCCAGCTGTTTTACGAGCCAGACTTTTCATTTTGGCGAAAGCCCGGGAAGGGCCGAGCGGGGCCGGGGTTAAAGGAGGTCAGAGAGGGAGGCAGGAGCTGCAGGCTGCAGTTTGGATGCTTTATGTTCTCCTCAGAGCTCCCTGTCAGCTCCTGCTGCCATTGCCCGCTGATGGATTGCCTCTTGCCTCCTCACACAGCAAAAACATTGGGACAGGGATTGCATCCCACCTGGAATGGGAATTGGAGCACAAACCGGGCACCTCGCACCTCAACAGCAGCGATCGGTGGGAGGGGAGTGGAAAAGGTGTCCCTGCCCATGGAACTGAGGAGCTTTAAGGTCCCTTCCCACCCAACCCTTTCTGGATTCAGTGACCCTGGAGAACAGCAGAGCACCCAGGGAAGGCTTTGCTCTGCTGTGGGCGGGAGCTGGGACAGGTTCTGCTGAGGACAGAGGGGCAGGACAGGATCCGACTCTGATAAGGACAAAACAGCACAGCCTTGGAGAAGTAGATAAAGGATGTCACTCAGGCAAAGCACAAGCAGGAGCCAGCCCAGCTCTGCAAGGCTGGCAGAGCAAGAGTTATGGAAAACAAAGATATTGCACTTCCTCAAAAATGGGGGTTGAGGGGCAGCCACCTAAAAGCACACCAGACATTGAAGACAGACCCCAAAGAACCCTCAAAGGACTTTGATAAGGGGTGTGATTGTGTAAAATAAAGTCGAGTAATCAGGGATAGCTCATGAATATGCAATCAGCGTGAGATAAAAACTCCAATCACCCAACACTCGATCAGAGGAAGGATCCTCCCCGTGCCCAGCGCTGCAATGAAGAATTCCCGATTTCTGATACTCCAAACTGTGTTACAAAGTTTCCATCTGGCTGATTTCGGTATCAGTTTCACGCTTTGGAGGATGAAGGTGGTGAGATGGAGAAGGAGAGAGCCCTTCCCTACCCAACTCAGCTCCATGCTCAGGCCTCGCTCCCGTCCTCAACAGCGTCAGTAGGAAATTGATCCCGAGGCCAGCAGGACCCTCCGGCCCTTGGTGGGGCAGGTCAGGCCTCCTGGCCAGGGAAGAACGACCCCAACCCTCCCCTCAGGGGCAGGATCACCTGTGGATTGAGCAGGAGGCCTCAGGCAGAGTTGTGTTCCAGGATGAACCCCGGGCACTGTGTGAGTAACACCATCGGTATTATTTAGCTGAAAATAGATGACAAAGATGCTTATGCTAGCTCTGTATAATCTTGTGCAGTTATCTGCAAGAAATGTATCATTTTAAGAAACTTTCTCACCCGACATGAATAGAGGCTTGTTTGTAGGGTATTTTAGGGGAGAACCTTCCCAGCCGAGGCCCGGGCTCTGGCCAAGCCCTGTCTCTGGCTGGTTGGGAAGTGTGCCATCACATCCGGGAGTTTCTGTGCTAAAAATGTGTTCAAGTCACTTCAACTTGCTGATTTGGGCCTATAAAAGCTGGACCCACTTTTGGGGCGAATTTGGAGACCTCACCTCTGGGTGGACATACAGTATAGGAATTTCCCAATTGCCAGGAAGGGTTCTCCAGGTCCTCGCTGTGAAACGGAGCTCCCCAGTGACTGCAGACTCTGGATGATGGTAAAGTATTTAGGCAATTGGTGATGTATCTTTCTCAATCACTATCCTTTGTCTTGATTAATGAGTAATGATTGGTGCATTACCTTGCTGAATTTTGCTCGTTGCTAAAGCCAAGTGCATCATTTTATCGGATGGATCATTTTACTCTTGTGTTGTCTTTATATTCACAGTAAAATAAGACCATTCTTTCCATTGGTGCCTGTGTTCTTTAAACCGCCCCCATCAATCAGCAGAACAGCACCAGAGACAGATTTGGGCCGAGATTCAGAGACCTGGGCTTTGTCTCCCACCTCTTCCAGCCCGGCATCAGATGAGGAGAGTGAAGGGCACTGAGGCATCATTCCTGCCTTTCCCATGTCCCACGTCCGTCAGGGAGGAAGGTTGTGTGCAGGAGACTCAAGCGCTGCAGGGGATCGCGGGTTCCTGTGGAATCTCATGGTCAGGATCACCTCCAAAGCACCCAGAGGAAGCAGAAAACCTCCAGCACTGACAAGGGGCACTCCTCTGGACCCTCTGCACTCATTAGATCCTCTCATGAGGGAGGAAATGAGTGAGAATCCCGCATTTTCCCGGAGTTCTCCACTGTTGTGTTCTCCAGCAATGAGGTGATGGAGGCAGAGCTTTCACAGCAGATCCTGTCACCTCCTGGACAGCCAAACCTTTAGCACCAGGCCAGCTGTGAACTGGACACTTCCACCACTGCTGGGACATGAGGGACAGCAGAATTTGGGATGCCTGGAAGGAGAATTCTTGCCAGCAGAGCTGTTTATTTGGGAACATGCCCTTGATGAAGTTGTGTTTCTTATTATGACGCAGAATTACAGTCATTAGAACTTCCCATTTAGTGAAAATCTCCTCCCTTTGGAGATTGCTGCGACATGATGAGGCAGGAGTGATCCGAGTTCTCCAGGGAATCTCGTTATCTCGTCCAAGGAAACTTCTGTTCAGCCTAAAACAGCGGCTGGAAACCCGGCAATGACATCAGGAGCCATCAGGATCCCAGCCAAGATCGTATTTTGTACATCCAGCCAAACTGGCTCAGTGGACACAAAGAAATGAAACCCTTTGGGATTTTTCCCTGCAGTCCTGGTTGGATTTTGTAGATGAGACAGGAAGAGTCGGGTAAATCCTTTTATCCCAACATTCATTTGCTGCGATTGCTGAGCACCTGCTATTGAATAAAACCCACAGTTCCTGCTCCTGGACATGTGCTGGGAGGAAGGCTGAGCGAATAATTGATTTTTCAGTTCAACTACCGAGTTAAAAAAGTGGAAAAAAAAAAAAAAAATCAATTTGATCCAAACCCAAGCAGATGTTTTCAAGTTTCCTTGCCAAAAAGAAAAATGAAACAATTCCACTTCAGTGATTAGAAACAAAGAAGTTTTATTCTGGTTTGGGCCATTTGGAAGAAAATGAACCTGCAAAGTTATTGCATCTTTTTACACTCAACAGCTCCTTACAGTCAGCATTAGCAAGCCCTGGAGTGGTGTCCCCACCTCCAAATGGGGACTATGTCCCTGTGTTCCATGGGGAATCTGTGCCATGATTTGGGGGAACCTGTTCTGTATTTCAGGGGGAATCTGTTCCATGTTTCGGGGGGAATCTCTTCCATGATTTGAAGGAATGTGTTCTGTGTTTTGGGGGAATCTGTTCCGTGTTCCATGGGGAATCTGTTCCGTGTTCCATAGGGAATCTGTTCTGTGTTTATAGGGAATCTGTCCCACTCATGCTCTACTCCCTGGAACAAAAAGGAAAGGTGTCTCCTCTGCCTCCACATCCCTCGGAATGCCGGATCATCCTAACCCCCAAAGTAAGCATTTGGTCTTAAGTGGAATAACGAGGATATTGTCCCAAAATCCCCCTGCAGGGAGAGGAATTCAGCAGGGAGCTGGATCACCCCAGCGACTTAGAATTAAACAGAAGTGGATTCCAACACATTTAACCTTTGAATTGAAGGACAGAAAGTGGTTTCTCTTCTTGAGATTTTTTGTTTGTTCCCTCTTACGAGGCTGGACATTTCACGGAATTACTTTGAAATGCAGATCAGAGCAAAATATTTCAGATCAGTTTATTCTGCCCCTGAAGTTTCCTTCCCTGAGTTGTCAGTGCAGCTCATGGAGTCTGTCAGGTCGCTTTGCCTTTTCCGTTTGGAATCCTGCCCAGAGCCCAGGATTGTTGTTGTGGAGTTTTAATTCCCCCCAGCAGGAGCTGATCGCACTCAGTTCTGCTGTCAGGAAAGGCAGAGCAGTTTCACTGATCCTCTTTGTAGCAAGGACAGGACTCAAGTGTCTCCCTTGTTCCATCGCGAGGCAGGGGAATTGTATTATCCAAAAATTCCTTCTTGAACATCCTTAAAAGACAGGGATGTGGGAGACAGCAGAGAGAGTGTAAACAGAAACACAACGGCAGCTCTTAACACCAGGCAAGCTTTGATTTTAAATCAAAAATGCTCACCCAGCCTGCAAGAATTTGGGTATTTATTTCCTCTTCCTCGGCACAGCTTCTCCTTCCCAGAGAACCTCTCACTGCTTCTCAAGTGGATCCTTGGGAAAAAGAAGCTGGGAGGGAAAAAAATAGGGACTTTCCTCTTATTTTGTGGAAGCTGCCCCCCGAATAGCTCAGAATTTAGGATGTGGGATGGAACTGGAGCTGAATGTTTGCGCAGCAGGAAGGGCCTTTTGCACCAGCAAGGGGCACTTTGCATCCCAGGATCTGGGGCCAGGACACTCCCATCCCACTGGGATTGACCTGACTGGAGTTAATTCCACCAAATCATGATAGTTCTCCTCCAAAAGGACCAATCTGGGAGTTGGGAAGATGCACGGAAGACCTGCTTCCCATCAGTGGCTGTGNTTTTAGCCAAACCGGCACACACCCTGTGAGGGAAATGAGAGAAAATGGTGTTCAAGGAGAGTTTTAAGGCAGAAAACCAACAAACCCAGTACATTCCAGCTTGGACAGGGCTTGGAGCAACCTGGGACAGTGGAAGGTGTCCCTGCCCATGGCAGGGAGTGGAACAGGATGACCTTTAATGTCCCTTCCAACCCAAACCATCCTGGGATTCTAGGAATTCTGTGAAGGATCAGAACCCCACTGAGAGCTTTGCTGTCAATGGGGTTGCAGATTTGGGGTTTGCACCTGTGTTTCCTGTCTCTGTGCAAGTCTTGAGGCAAAAAGATTCTCAGAATGTGTGAGGTAACAAAGACACCTGCAGAAGGTTCAAGGTGGGTCTTCCAGGGAGCAGGAAAACCCCACCTGGCTGGATGAAATGTCCATGCAATGCAGGTTTGCCCCAGCCCAGCCTGCAGGAGGGTGGAATAAGGCTGAAGAAATTCAGGAATCCTGATCCTTGGAGGAATAGCTGAGGTTCACAGAGGCCACCTCATATCAGCCTGGTTATCTCCTGTCCCTGAGAGCTGGTGAACAACACGGAGCTGCATCCTGGGAACGGAAAGAGGGGCTGGAGCAGCAGCTCTGCATCTGCTGCTCAGAGAGAATTCACTGCTTTCCCGGCTGCCCGTCTATCACCTTCCATCAGCACAAAGTCTGTCTGGATAAAGAGATGGAATGTGCAGGCTGAGCATAATTGCAGGGGGGAGATTGGGATAATGGCTGTAATTTGGATTGTGGGAGCAATAAAGCCCGGCTCAATCACTGCCTGCTTTATTTGGGAACAAGCCCAAGCTGCAAACAGCAAAAATGAAATTTATGAAAAATAGAGATTTCAAGAGAAGTAATGAGCATCTGTCTGCTGCGGTGATTGCAGGGGGCTGGGTGCTTCCAGCTCCGTGCAGAATCCAAGGGATTTGCTGTGGGATGCACAGGCTGGGTGGGACACAGGTCAGCCGGGTGGGATGGATCCCCTGTCACAGGTGTGGATCCTCATTAGCAATCATTGGCTGATTGGACACGGAATTTTTAGGCAGCTGAAAGTAGCCTGGATAAGTTTTGCTGTCATTGGATATTTGGTCATCAGCAGCTCATCATTCCCACCGAGGGGCCGTGTTCATGCCAGTGGCCTGGAAAACATTCCCTATTTTTCCTGCTGCTGAGGCTGACCCATTCCATGCTGCTCCACGTGACAACGTGCTCAGCAGGTCATGTGAGGAGAGGAAGAGAAGGAAAGCCCCACCTCAGCTTTCGGATACTTCCTTCCCTTTTTCCTTTCTTTTTTATCAGTCTGGAGTTTCCTGTTGGCTTCACAGACTCATGGAATGGTTTGGGTTGGAAGGGACCTTAAATCTCATCCAGTCCCACTCCTGCCATGGGGAGGGACACCTTCCACTGTCCCAGGCTGCTCCAAGCTCCGTCCAACCTGGCCTGGAACCCTTCCAGGCCCAGGTTGCCCAGAGCAGCTGTGGCTGCCCCTGGATCCCTGGCAGTGCCCAAGGCCAGGCTGGACATTGGGGCTTGGAGCAGCCTGGGACAGTGGAAGGTGTCCCTGCCCACGGCAGGGGTGGCACTGGGTGGGCTTTAAGGTCCCTTCCAACCCAAACCATTCCAGGATTCCTTGATTTTTTCCATGTTCCCTGGAAGACAGGAAATGGGAAGAGCATCAGAGGCCCTGGCTGGGGGTCTGGGACTAGCCCTGGCCCTGCAGGAATGCTGGCACTGGTGATGGAATGATGCCAAGGCCTGCCATGAGAGGACACTCAGCACCGGGAGACAGCTGATCCAAGGAAGGAAACCAGGTGCCCTCCCGAGCGGGAAACCACAGGGATCAGCAGGAAAGGAGGAATAAAGAAAAGCTTGAGGTCTCTGGGGTGCTTGTGGCACACCTAATAAATTCCAGCATCGTTTGAAATCCTGGATTTTCCATAAAATCTGCTCAAAGTCACCCCTACCTGCAAATCTTTATCACCTGGAAGTGCTGGAATGAGGTAATAAATAATTTTCTTCGCATGGCAGGAGGACGTGGCACCCTTGGCTTCACCTTGATGGTCCCACAAAACCATCCATGCCTGGAGCTGCTCCCAGGGCTTCGTTCGGCTCCAAGCCACCCCATTCCTGAGCCACACAGAGTGCCCTTCACACACACCACAAATCCCAAAACCCCACAGAACATCCCAAGGGATGGCCAGGCTTGGAAGGCACCTCTGGAGGTCACCTAGTCTGACCTCTCTGCTAAAGCTGGGTCCCGTGGCCAGGTGATTTCAAAATATCCCCGGGGAAGGAGACATCCAGCAGGATGTGTGATCCTGGGAAAACCCAAACCCAGCATTTGGGAGAAAATGAGGGAGGAGAGTTTGCATCCAAATCAACATTTTTCATTTTTTTTTTTTTACCAAATAGACGACATTTTCCACAAGAAAAACGTAATAAAGGAATTTGTGGGATTCTGCATTCCGCCTTATTCCTGACCAGTGGCACTGTCTGCACCGGGAAGATCTCCTGTTATCATGCAGATTTTGGGAGCAGATCCTGGCAGGGCTCCTGAGGAAGCTCCATTGGTAAATCCGAGGAAAACTCAATCCACAATTTACCTACGGCCTGAAATTCTGAATGCTACAGTCACAGGAGAACCTCAGCCCCTTCCAGGAGTAAACTGAGGTTTTTCCTGCCCACTCTCCTGTCTGAGATGCCAGGAAAAGGATAATTATCCCAAAGAAACACTGAGAAGTGTCAGGGTGTGTTTAAACTCCTTCAGAAAGGGTTTAAATGGAGCTAAATCCTTCCTTAGCCTCGGATTTTGGCAGCAGTTTGAATTTAAGGAAGTTACGGAGGAATAATTGAATCACTTTGTCCCTCAAGTTCTTAATGCTGGCAAACCAGATCTATTTATAAAAATGAATTATTTATTAAGACAAATGAACAGGCAAGAGACAACAGACGAAAGATCTTAATCAGAATTAATTGCTATGCAGTATAGAACTGAAAGAACTCCTGGTAAATTAGAGAATAACATAAAACTGTGCAGTACAGCAAAGTACCCACATTAGAGTAAAAGAAATGGTATTGATTAGGGGTCGGATGTGATTTAGCGCTGAAATGATGATAATGTCCAGATTCTTTCACTTAAATCCTGGGAAGACCCATGTGTCCCTGCTCGTGGGGGAAACTCCACACATCACCAGGAAAATGCACAGGAGATTTCTGCTTCTGTGGAAGTTTGGGGTGGATTTTAGAGCCATAAAATGAGTGGCTGTCAGTCAGAAATTCAGATTATCCTGCCAGATCTCAATTCCACAGGCAGCTCTGACCCCAGCTAAGAGGGATGAGGCCTGAGGAATGAATCCAGAGACCACTGAGCTGCTCCAAGGGCTGGAGCCCCTCTGCTCTGGAGCCAGGCTGGGAGAGCTGGGGGTGCTCACCTGGAGAAGAGAAGGCTCCAGGGAGAGCTCAGAGCTCCTTCCAGGGCCTAAAGGGGCTCCAGGAGAGCTGGAGAGGGACTGGGGACAAGGGATGGAGGGACAGGACCCAGGGAATGGCTTCCCAGTGCCAGAGGGCAGGGACGGATGGGATATTGGGAAGGAATTGTTCCCTGGGAGGGGGGGCAGGCCCTGGCACAGGGTGCCCACAGAAGCTGTGGCTGCCCCTGGATCCCTGGCAGTGTCCAAGGCCAGGTTGGACATGGGGGCTTGGAGCAGCCTGGGACAGTGGAAGGTGTCCCTGCCCAGGGCAGGGGGTGGAGTAAATGTCCTTTAAAGGTCTCTCCCAACCCAAACCATTCCATGATCCCATGATTTTCCCTCTGCAGGCCTGGCTTTACTCCTGACGTATTCCCAAGCCCACAGTCACACAGCACAGAGGGAAAGAGGACTTGGGGCATAAATTCCATGGGGCAGGGACCATCCTGGTTGATTCGTGGCCCCAGGGCTGCTGCAGGGGGTTGTTGTCCCTCCTGCCCTGGGCTGGATGTCACGGACACCCCTGGAATAGCAAAGGATGCAAAGCAGGGATGAGGAAACAGCACAGAGCAGCAAAATAAATATTCCCATTCTTAAAAGCTGCATTTGTTCCTTTGCCTTCCCGGAAAGAATCGAAGATGATGAAAAAGAGAGAACAGAGTTAATCAACACAGAGGCTCTGGCAGGGAACCAAGTCACCTTTGGAGCTTCTCCCGCTGAATGAGAAACCATCAATGAGCAGGGAGAGCAGCAAACGATTTTCACAATGGACTGGCCCAAACCCTGGAATTATTCTGCAGGGAACAGCTCTTCACAGGCTAATTGGGCTTGTTCAGTCTTGAACGCCGAGGATACACCAGGGGATCTTTTAATTTATTGGGTTTAGGAGGAGTATTTACAAATCTAAACCTGTAAAGCTGAGGCTTTGCAGCAGGAATGGAGCTGAGGCCGATGTCAGGCAGGACTTGGCCTTCATCCTGCAGCTTAACTGCTCGATTGGGTTCCATGTAGCTCATTAAAAAACATCTATTAAATATATATTAAAAGGAGGAGACCAGCCCTGAATGTTTTAATGCTGCAAAAACCAGCCAGAATTCAGCAGCAGAATCAGCAAATCACCTGCAGGCCCAAGCAGGGAGAAATCATCCAGTTAGGAGCCAAAATCCCCAGTCTGGCTCTTGCTGGGCCCTTTTTGAGGTGGCCTTTGCCGGTGTGACCTCGATGTCACCACAGCTGGCCCAGGGTGGAGCAGTGAGAGGCTCAACCAGGAGCAAGGTGGGACTTGGAGAAGGTTGAATCCAACTCAGTGGGGTTTGGAGGTCAGAGCAAAGTCCCTGTTTGCAGTCCCCAGAGCAGGGACTAACTAGACCAGGACTAAGGTTCATTAATTAGCAAAGTCCCTCTCAAGTGAATGATTGCAGAGGGAGGAAGGGAAGTCACAAACGCCACTGAAATTTGGCATAATTATTAAAATGATTTTTAAAAGTAATAAAAAAATGTAAATTGAAAAATCAATTTTAATATTTTTTTCAGATCTAAAAACTTTTAAATAGTTATTAAAACAATTTTAAAATTAGGAAATATTTGAAACAATGGTCATATAATCGGCTTGAAAGGGGCTTCAGGAGGTTTAGATCCCAACCTTTTCCTCCAAGCACGGTCAATGGTAAGATGAGATGAAATATGAGATTATTTTGAGGTTTTTCAAGATTTGTCTTTAAAACCTGCAAGTGTGGAGCCTCCATGGGAAACCTTTTCCCATCCTGGGCCGCCCAGTGGTGAAAACATGGATTTGGGCTTTTCATTTCTGAGTGATCCTATGGAAAAGAGGAGGAGATAGGGAAAAGAGGATCAAATGGGTAAAGAAAAAATGTGATAACCTCATGTTGAGTAGTGGTCAAGTGCAAGAAGCAGAGCTCATTTCGCCTCCTATTTTATGTTTCCATTCTGAGCTGGCCTTTCCAAGTTCCTCCAAGTTCTCCCTGAGAGCCGGCACAGCTGGGATATTATCCCATTTATCCTGAAGGACTGGCTGATATCTCAGAGGGAAGTCCCTCAGGACTTCTCTCTCTGGGACTGAGGGCACCAGACAAAACCACATCGCTGGGCTGTGCAAAGCTGGATCTGGAGACCCCGGCCCCGCTGCCCCCTCCGCACCACCTCCCAGACATTCTTCCCTCCCTTCCGTCCTCGCACCAGCTCAGATTTGCTGTCTGTGGAAAGGTGGAGCCTCAGCCAAACCAGAATGTTCAGCATCGTCCTCACCGATGCAGAATCCAAGGCGTTGGAAGTGAGGCAGTAGAACAGCTTGGGGAAATGGATTGTCCTCCTCGCTGGGATTAAATAAGGAGCTCTGTCCCCTCAGGAGGGGCTGATCCATGCTCTGTGTGCTTTTCTTCTGTCACCCTCCCATGTTCCCCGTCCAGAGGCAGAGCCCAGTGCAGCTGCTTGGCTCTCGTGGGCCCCGGTGAGCTCCGAATGAGCTCGGAGAGCCCCGCCTTCCCTTGGACTCGCAGCATGGTGTTGGCACCACATCCCAGCTGCGGGAGGCGTCTGGCTGGCTCCAGGTGCCACATCCAACGTCCTTGTAAAGCAGCCCAGGCGTGGCCTGGAGCTGATCCACGCTGAGCTCCGTGTGGGCAGGACAGGACAATTTGTCACCCAATTCCTGGGGACCAGAGCGGCTTTAAAGGGTCATTAATTTACCCCGGTCTCTTATTTAGCTGCTACATGTATGCAGCCTCACTCACCGCTCAGTCAGGCACTTCCCCTTCCCAATTCCCCGTTCCCAGTTCCCCGTTCCCCATTCCAGTGTCTCCGTCTGGAGCTGCCCCCCCAGCAGGGCCTTTTCCAGCTGACACGGACCAGTGGCCAAGGCACTGACTGGAGATCAGGGCTGAGCACCAGGAATGAGCCAGCTGCAAATGTCACTCCTCTGGTTTGGCTCCTGCCTGGAAAGATCCATCCAAGCAGCTTTGGGAATGGTTCACAAACAAGGACACTCCTTCCACACCATGCACGGAAAGGATCAAAACGGGAAGGAGCTGAAACATGGGAATGGTTTGATAGAATCCTCTTTATTTTCCAGCTCCTCTGTAGGAGGGATTGTTTGGGCATCGAGCAGAGGAAAAATTAGCATTGTTAATTTGCTGCAAGCCAGGGCACCTCAAGAAATGCAACACAATTAATTAGCCCCTAAAAAAAACCCCCATTTGAAGTGTTTATTGCAGGATCAAGCTCCTGGTTTTATAAGCAGATGGGGAAATAAAGTGCTGGGAATGACATGGAGGAAACAGCTGCAGTGGGAGCAGATCCTAATTCATAATTCAACAGCCTAATCAGGGAACATCTTCCGCAGCTCCTCGCTGGAATGGCAGAACGTGAGCAGGCAAACGATGAGGCTGCTTTAGTTCTTCAAGAGCTGCTGCCAATTAACTCGCTGTCTTCGTTAGCCGTGTACACAGCTAATGAGGGGCCCACGGTATTAAAGAGCCCGACAAAAGTAGGGCAGCCTCAAATAATTGTCTTAATGATAAACACTCGGCGGCGGCGTTTCAATAGGGTTTGGTGGGAATTCATTAACAGAATGAAGACCTGTTCACACTCCCTTTGCTGATCATCTCCGTTCTCCTGCATGGAAGGAGGGGGATGTTTTGGTGGAGCTGCTGTTGGCTCTGGAATTGCCTTTCGGGGTGGCTGCAGTTGGTGCTGGATCATCTCCAGGCAGATCCCAGGGTGTGGCTTTAGCTTTGCACTCTGGATGCCCAGTGCTGGTGGTGGCACCCAGGAAAATTCACCTCTGCTGGGCGGGGATGTTCCTGAGGGTCCCAACTCTCTGCAGGGACAGAGGGGGAATGACGCAAGCTGCCGTATCTGGGAGAGCACCAGTGCTGCGCCTCCCCGAGTGTCCGCCGCAGATCTGGAGACCTCTGGAGACCTCTGGAGTCCCGATCTGCGGTTGGTGGCCCTCAGGAGGGGCTGTAGAGCCACCACGCAAACACCCACTGACCCAGGAGCAATGACAGGCCCAAATGCAAGCAGCTATGTCCAGGTGTGCACACCGAAGATGAAGAGACAGAGGGGGAATGGGTTCTGAAGGGTTTATTCCAGCAGAGGGTCCAGTGACAAAAGACCCTAACAGGGGAGGCTCCAGGGTTTTATAGGGGTGCAATTAACCAATCAGGTTTAGGCAAAGGGGAGGGGAGAATACAAATGGACCAACCAGAGACAAGGTGGGAGGGAACAGGGAGGGGGGACCAAGGGGGTATCAAACAACAGAGAACTTTCTAGAACTTATACATATTCAACAGGGTAATGCGTATTCAAAGCATCATATATAGAACGGGGTGGGGAAATGACGAACCAATCATAACTTAGTAGTTAACACAAGGGCCTATGGGTGCTCACCCTAAGCACCAGGGGAGATGTCAAACCTCTGAGCCAGCCCACCATGAGTTTAATGCTGTGGTTCAGCCCTGTGGCTTACCACCAACTCAGGCAGCGGCAGCCACCTCCGCAACAGGGAAACCCACTGGGACAGGCCCAGGTCACAGGAGCAGCTGGACATCTCTGGAGAGATGAGAGATGCTGTAGGGACTGTGCTGCTCTCAGGGAAAAGTGAATCCTCGTATGGATCTGTCCGTGAATCCGACAGGGAAACTTGTTCTGGGGAAGACCCCACAGAGGGATCAATGTCCTACACTGGGAATAAGGAATTTGCTCTGGAATAGTCTTTGCTCTCCATCGAGCCCTTGGCTTGAAAGACACCTGACATGATCAGTGCCCTGGGCAGAAAAATGCTTTTTATTTCAATTAAAACCCATTGGTCTGAGCTGGGATGTTGGGGAAGATGAAACAGGGAAGCCTTACTGCCTGGCAAAAGATGCTGAGAACATGGAAACTATAGGTGAAATTGAAATGAAGGCATACTTTGAGATACCAGGCCTCAGTTACTGAACAACTGGAAAACAATGGTGTGGCCGGCTGAAGGTAATCCCCTTTGATTGAACAATACCTTCTGCTAGCAGACAGGTCCAAGGGTCAGAGCAGACCCTACTACCTTGGCAGAAGGGGTCCAAAGAGTAGTTTTTAGGGTTTAAAATGCAACGCAGTATGGTGATGCAATGATTCTTATAGGCTGTATGTTAATGCTGTAGGATTTGTTTCTTGTACTAGATTAGTTGATGAAAATTAGAATATTCAAGACAGAAGAAGATTTATTGTATTGTAAAGGAGAACCTTGCTCTCTTAGTTCTCTTATCTCCCTTATCTCTCTTAGCTCTCTTCCACCTCTTACATCTCTTACACACAAGCTCTTGCACTTCTTTTTCTTTACTCTCTTGCTTCCTGCTTTTCTGGCCTGCTTCTAGCTGCGGCTGGCAGCTCCAAGCAGGCCCCCTGTACACAAGCCTTTAGCAATAAACCTCATGCTCTAAGACCAGACTGCAGAGATCTCTCATCTCCATCCGTCCCGACCGTCCAAACCGAGACAGGCCTCACACTGGGATCCATTGGGATGATCCTGGCATCCTGGAATTCTGGTCTAACCTGGAGATCATTCCACTGGAAGCCTGGTCTCCTGCTGGCTCCATTTCCCCGCACAGGCACGAGGACACGGAGCATTGCCTGGTTCTGTGTCACACAGTGACATCCTGGCCCTGGTCCCCTCCAAACATCCCTGTGCAGGTCTGTGCAGCTGGATGAGTCCAAGGTCCAAGAGGAATTCCCTGGATTTGGAGCTCCTGTGCTGGCAGCAATCCCTGTTGAGGTTTTCTCATTTTCCTGGATTCTCCAACTAGAATCGAGTGCAACTGGGAGAGTCACCACACTGAATACCTCCGCTGGTCTTCCCAAGGCTGGGATAGTCCAGGTCCATAAAAGTCCCTTTGGAGGGCATCAGTCCACCAGTTTTGGACGGAATGTGTTTTCCTTGGGGCAGGATCAAACCCTGTGAGCTGACAGAAGCCTGGGGTTTGTGTTTGGCTGCCGAAACCTTTTGTAAAACCAGCCCCAACTGCACTGATAACTTCAGCTGAGGTTCCAGTTGCACTGAATTCCCCAGCTGAGGTCCTGATCCACTTGGGAAAGTGGAACATTTCCCAGAGATGTTTTACTTGTTCCTTTCGAAACAAAAACTTTGCGTTTTCAAACAACAAAAGCACAACATTCCGGGATGTGCCTTGTCAGCCCTTCCTTTCTACACCAAACCCAGAAGCATTTCCAAGTTCTTGCAGAAGGATGTTTTTTAATTTAACTCGATGGAAAAGTCCAACTTTTTCCCAATCTGGCTCTGATAAAAGTGGATGTTCAGAGCCCGTTGATACCTTCAGGCTGTGCCATTTGTGGAGAGAGGAGCCAGAGCCCCAGATCAGAGTCGCTGCCTGGAGAACAAATGGATGAGTCCTCCCTGATGGACACTTGGACAGCCCCAACCCGGGGTTTAGATCTCTCTGATCCTGTCTCAGAGCATTCCCTGCCAGCTTCTCCCCCAAATCCCACTTTTGTGACCCATCTGAGCTTCCCTGGCTTTCATCTCCTGCTTCTCCAAGCACTTTGGGGCTCAGAATGTGTTGCCTGGATTGGGAGCTGCTCCCTCAGGGCAGACTTGGATACAAAACCTCTCCCACCTCCTTCCACAGAAGGAAAACGAGCCCTTCCCAAGGCATCGCTCCCTAAAAAGCCCTCACGAAGCACAAGGCTCTGATTAAAAGGAGGAAAAGTAACTTTCCATGTCCCCATTCAAGACTTGAGCCTTTCAATAATTACTGAGCTAATCTGACATGCATGATCCTTGATTTCAGTCATTTGTTCCGGAGCTGATTAACGAGATGTTCCTTAGTGGAACACAGCTTCCCTTCTTCCCCCAGGACAGGGGAATTTTAGGAAAAATATAAAATATTCCAAAGGAGAGCAGGTAATTGGCAGGAGCGCTCCTTGTCTGCTCCGCAATCCTTGGGCCTCCTCACCACTAGGAAAGGTCTTTCCCAAAAGATCTCTTGGGAATGAGCAGCTGGGAAGGAGGTGGAGTTCCTCTGGATTTCCTGTTGCTCCCAGTAAGGAATCAGCTTATGGAGGGTCCTATTTCTTACCCACTTGGAGCATCCATGACAGTTTTTTTTTCCCTCTCCCATCCACTCCCCAATTTCCCTGCAGCCTCATTTTGCGGTTTGGAGCAATTCCTTGGGTTAGTCCTGAGCTTGTAAATAATTTCGCATGCCACCGATGCCATGTGTCCTCTCAATCCCCTTCCTTAAAAACCATTTCCACACCGGATCAGCAGAGTGGGTGTGTCGGTTTGACCAAAATCTAGCAATATATCCTCTGAGAGAAAACCAGGTTACAACCACCCTTCCCCCCACCAGGTTCGGGAAAAAAAAAAGAAATTTTCCTCGAAGGAAAGTGAAAGAGCTAAAAGCTATTTATTTAACATACACACAAGAAAAAAGGATAATAATACTAAATAATGAAATCTCTCACTGTAGAGAGACACCTGGGAAGATTTCAGAGTCCTTCTGTAGGTGTGGTGTCTCTCCTCCTCGGAGCTGGGTGAGGGCCCACCCCCTCAGGCCTCGGGGAAAATTCTCCCGATGTGTTCTGATGTTGTTGAAACAGTCCAGGAGAGAAGAAGGGAAAAAAAACCAAAGTCCCAGGAAACAAAGTTCAGCTTTCTGTCTCACACCGGAGAGAGAGGCAAGGAAAAAACTGGCTGAAGAAGCAAGCAGGATGCTCTCCCCGTGCTACCGCAGCCAGAGCACGCAGAGGAGTGAATCTCCGTGTCCTTGAGACACTGCTTTGAAAAGTTTGCTTGGTCCTTTTGGTTTTTTTTTTTCCTCTCAAGCTCAGTTTAAAGACACAGAAAAGGCACAAAATCAATTGTTTGGCATAAAGCCGTGATAGGGGATATACATGATGGAGTCACCCCAAGACAGTGGGTCATCCCAAACTTCCAGGACAACATCCGACCTCTCTTTGGGCTCCATAATTTTTCAATTTACAGCACGACATGGAATCCGTGCTTCCCACAGGAGCATCCTCAGGGATATGCGGCAGGACTGAAGTGGGAGACATGGAATCGGTGAAGGATCAGTCACATCCTTCTTTTATGGGGGAAATGAATTCGATATTTAGGGGACAAAATTCCCCCCACACCAGACACATCACAGGCCACCACAGCTTTAGACTGGAAATTCCTGGTTTGCCTCTGGATGAGATGGACTGACCACTTCCATAATTTGCTTGGAATTTCCGCAGTTTGGAGGTCACCAATTCGTGCCATTCCAGCACAACAAAAAATATTTTCCTTAAGAAAAACCCAACAAACCCCAACACAACCACTTCGAATTCTGAAGTGGATTTTTTTGGCTCTGATCCTTCGGATTATCAGGAAAATTGGGAAAAATTGGTCTCCAAAGCCATAAATACACAGAGGTCATGGATGAATCTTGTGTGTATTCAACCAGTCCCAGCATTTTGGGGGATTCCTCTGCTGGTTTTTGGGTTGGGTTGAACTGGTTCCCATCTCACAGTCCTGACTTTCTGTTACCTCGTTGGTTATCACCTAAAAATTGGGGTTGGCTGCTCAAAATGAAACTTTGAACATCAAAAAAATGAAGATTTGAGCCATGAGTGAGGAGTTTGTACCCTAAAATGAGGGGTTGGACATTTAAAAGGAGGATTTCAAGCCTACAAGTGAAACTTTGGGCTGTAAAAATTAGAATTTGGGCCCTAAAATGGGGATTTGGTCCTACAGTTGAGGGTTTGGAGACTGAAGATGTTACTTGGATTCTAAAAATGATGGGCAGGATCCTAAAAATGCCCCTCGGGAGGCTTTGGACACTAAAAATGCTGATCTGGACTCTTAAAAGGAGAATTTTTAATGGAACGGACCCTTTGGACCCTAAAAAGAGAAGATTTGGGCCATAAAAATGGGGTTTTGTCCTAAAAATGAGGGTTCGGCTCCTAAAATGAAGGTTTGAACCTTCTGAGTGAAGCTTTGGGTCTTAAAATGAGCATTTGGAGCATAAAATGAGGGTTGGGTCTTAAAAATGTGGCTTTGAGCCCTGAAAAAGAGAATTTGGGCTTTTTGGACCTTCAGACTGGGATTTTTGGCTGCTGGAAATGAGGGGTTGTGGTTAAAATTGGAGGTATGAGCCCATCCTTAAAATGGAATCCTAAAATTACTCCTCAGGCCTGAAAAATGAAAAATTTGTGCTCTGAAAGTTGGGATGATGAAAATGAGGGTTTAGATCCTGGGAATGCTCGTTCAGACCCTCAAAATGGGCCTCTGGAGAGAAAAATGGGACTTTCTGCCCACTGCAGTGTGCCATTTAGGGCACATTTAGGATTTTTCTGTGTGTTCTGAGGCTTTCCCGATCTTTTCCAGGGAATATTAGCAAGCAAGAGTGGTGGTGCTTGGGAAGGGGACGTATCCATGAGCACGGAATGTCATAGCACCAGTGCCTCCATCACGGCATTCACCAGTCCTTCCTGGACTCCCGTAGTTTATTTGGAAAATGTGTCCATTTCAGCTCTTTCAGATAAGAATTGTGGAATCATGGAATGATGGGGGTTGGATGGGACTTTAAGCTCATCCCATCCCACCCCTGCCATGGGCAGGGACACCTTCCACTATCCCAGGTTGCTCCAGCCCCATCCAATCTGACCCTGGAACACTTCCAGGGATCCAGGGGCAGCCACAGCTTCTCTGGGAATCCTGAGATGTGGGAATCCTGGTGATTCCTCCTGCAACAAATAGGAAGTGTTTCCTAGACAGATCCCACTCTGGAAAACCTGTCTGTGGTTCCCCGATGTTCCCGTGGGACAGCACCAGCTTTTCAGTGAGGTTTTCCCAGTTGGAATCTCAGAAATGAAGGACAAAGGTCCTGATCCCAGGCTGGAAAAAACCTTCAAAACCTCATAATCCAACCAGCACCCGACAACCCCACAGCCACCGCTAAACCACATTCCCAAGTGCCACATCCAGGTTCTTCCTGAACACTTCCAGACACAGGGAATCCACCGCTTCCCTGGCAATTCATTCCAAGGCCTGACCGCTCCATCAGGGAAACATTTTGTTCCCACTCTCTGATCTGAACCATCCCTGGTGCATCTCAAGGCCATTTCCTCATCCAAGCTAATCCCAATTTTTGTGGGATGCTGTCCCCAGAAGACTCTGGTGGATGCTGGATGAGCCAGATGGGAGCAGGGGCTGTTTCCTCTGGATGCCATGGACATAGTTAGGGAATTCTGGGCCATGACTGAGCTCAGGTGATGTTTGTCTCCATCTACTCCAAAGGGTTTCCGTTGCCATTCCTTTGGTGTTGGGGAATTTGGAGTTGCCAACAACCACCACAGGTCCTGTTTGGTGGCCCAGGATGGGGTTTGGTGGCCCAGGATGCGGTTTGGTGGCCCAGGACAGGGTTTGGCAGCCAGGATGGTGTTTGGTGGCCCAGGATGGTGTTTGGTGATCAGCATGGGGTTTGGTGGGGCCAGGATGGTGGCCCAGGACAGGGTTTGGTGCCCCAGGATGGGGTTCGGTGGCCAGGACAGGGTTTGGTGGCCAGGATGGGGTCCGGTGGTCCAGGACAGGGTTTGGTGGCCCAGGATGGGGTTCGGTGGCCAGGACAGGGTTTGGTGGCCAGGATGGGGTTCGGTGGTCCAGGATGGGATTTGGTGGCCCAGGACAGGGTTTGGTGATCAGGACAGTGTTTGGTGGCCAGGATGGTGTTTAGTTGCCCAGGATGGGGTTTAGTGGCCCAGGATAGGGTTTGGTGATCAGGACAGTGTTTGGTGGCCAGGATGGGGTTCGGTGGTCCAGGATGGGATTTGGTGGCCCAGGACAGGGTTTGGTGATCAGGACAGTATTTGGTGGTCAGGATGGGGTTTGGTGGCCCAGGATGGGGTTTGGTGGCCCAGGATGGTGTTCAGTGGCCAGGACAGGGTTTGGTGGCTAGGATGGGGTTTGGTGGCGCAGGACAGGGTTTGGTGGCG
>VZRS01005465.1:0-36029 GCA_013398055.1 Ifrita kowaldi | reverse complement strand
GTTTGGTGGCCAGGATGGGGTTTGGTGACCAGGACAGCATTTGGTGGCCAGGATGGGGTTTGGTGGCCTAGGACAGGGTTTGGTGGCCCAGGACAGGGTTTGGTGATCAGGACAGTGTTTGGTGGCCAGGATGGGGTTTAGTTGCCCAGGATGGGGTTTGGTGGCCCAGGATGGGGTTTGGTGGCCAGGACCACTCTGACATTTCCAGAAACCTTTTCCTGCCCACTAAAAAGCCTTTTCCAGGGTGCCAATGACCTGCCTGGCTCCACAGGAATTTTTCCCTTGGATAGCAGGAATTTTGCCAGATTTGCAGGCGCTCCGAGGCTGGGAGAGAGGGATTCTCCCACCCCGGCCTAACTTTGGTACAAACACACCGAAACCTAGGCCAAAAAGGGAGGGAAGAGATTAAAATCCTGACAAGCCACCTGGTCCATGCAATGATTCCCGATAATGAGGAGTCGGAAAGGGATCGTTAGCGCGGGCTGGAATTAAAAATGCAGCACGGGAATGTTACGTAATGTAAACATGTTAATTAATGGAGCGTGTTTAATGAATGGAGCAGGTCCTGACAGCCCTGGTGTGCAGGGGGTGGTGCCTCTCCCAATCCTCACAAGGAACATCCAACAGAAAACGTTGTTCCCTTAATAACTCATTAAAATTGGGAGCAGCATGCCAGGATACGGGAAGAGCCCCGTCCCTGCCTGGAACTCCACATCCTTTGGAATTACGCAGGCACAAGTTTAAGAATATAAAAAGAAGGCTCATTTCACAGGATCATGGAATATTTGAGGATGGAAAAGGTGATTCCCAACCCTCCTGCTCACAGCAGGGATATGTCCAGCTTGGAATATCTCCAATAATTCCCATCAGTCCATTCCGCTTTTCCCAGTAGCTTCAGGTCAGGTGGAAGCAGCCAAGCAGATCCAAACTGATCCAAAGTGATTAGGGATTCCCAGGAATGCTCTCCCAGGGAGCAGCATCAAACTTTAAGCAATGATGTTGCTCCAGCTGATTGTTTTATTAAAGCCCACAGAAGACACTCCAAATAATTATTCCCATCTGGAGAGACGGGCTGGAAATAACAACTCTGATGTGCAGAATTCCCTCAGCTTCCACAAAAAAACCTGTTATTCCAGTAGGATTGTGGGATCTGAACCCCAAAATCAACATGAGTGCCCCCAAAAAAGGACAAAATAGGAGGTGCCAGTCCTGGGATGTGACACCCACAAGGGCAGTGATGCTTGGGATGAGGGACTGCATATCCAGCAATCCTTCCCTTGGGATTTTCCTACTATTATTCAACACACCCATGGAAAAACAAACCCACTCCTGGCCTGAATTTCAACTCAGGGAATGATCTTCGTTACTGAAAACTTTGGCAACAGACCCAGGTGACACCTTTCCTTCTGCCGCTTATTTGTCTTCCCTTCACGCGTGGAAAAAACCTGGATTCAGCCTTCTCCGCAGGGCTGGGAGCAGGCAGGATGGGAAGGAGGTCACCCTGCCTGTCCCAGATTGGTTTCTGTGTCCTGCTGAATCAGATTCCAGGCGCCAGACAGGAGATTCCAAATAAATTGAATATGAAAAATTTCAGTCCATGTAGGAATCTCCCAGCTTTTACAAGAGCACAGCCATCAAAACAACGCAGGGATGCAAAATATTCCTCCTGGGATGTTTCTGCCAGCTGTGACCTCCAACACCTCTCCCTGAGCAGATTCCTGCTACTCCTGATCCATGTTCAGCCCCATTTCTTCATGCCCAGGAATCTGCCTGATGAGACCCATCCAACATTGTGTGTCCTGAAGCTTTTTCAGAGATGTGAAATCCCCAAAATTCCCAGAGTTGTGTGCCAGACTTTGCTTTCCCAGGCTCTGGGATTTGCTCTGGAGGTTCTCCAGTTCAGCTTTTTCAGGGGGAGGGATTTTCATAAATACGTTTAAGAATACACTCGGGAATCAACCTAAGGGAGGACTTTGCTGTGTTTATTGGAATTTAAGGAATAGAAAGGTAGATTATGAAAATAATTCTTTAGTTTGCTTGAAGGAATCTCTCAGCACTTGTGTGGCAAGGTCACAGAATCCTACAATTATGGAATGGTTTGGGATGGAAGGGAATTTAGAGTTCATCCAGTGCCACCCCTGCCATGGGCAGGGACACCTTCCACTGTCCCAGGCTGCTCCAAGCCCCAATGTCCAGCCTGGCCTTGGACACTGCCAGGGATCCAGGGGCAGCCACAGCTTCTCTGGAAAACCATTCCAGAGCCTCTCCACCCTCACAGCCAGGAATTCCTTCCCAATATCCCACCTAACCCACCCTCTGTCCATGGGAAGCCATTCCCTGTGTCCTGGCACTGTGATTCAGATCCCACTCCTCTGGTCGTGGGGAAGATGCTCCTGGCTGGAAAAGGACCTGGGTAGAGTTTGGGAAGTGGTGATTTTAATTAGTCATTAAGCCCAGCAATTAATGATCCCACCAGCCTGTGGAATGCTGGGTTTAATTCCATTGGCATTATTCCATCCACATCCCAGTGTTTTCCGTTAGGATTGTTTATATGCCCCTTACAGGAAGGTCTCCCAGCCCCTGTTCGCCATTCCAAGACAGCTGCATGAACTCCATGGGATGGGACATTCCAGCCATTAAACGTGGAGCGATCCCAGTTTTAGTGATCCTCACCAATTAATCACAGCAACGAGCTTAAGACAGTTAAAGACAACTAATTAATGGGCTGCTTCATTGTTTGTCAGGAGTGATTTCTTCGGGTAGGAAACGGAGCTGAACCCCAGCGCTACAAATGGGAAGAATCGGGGAGCTGGGAATACATCCCCTTCCCGAAAATTTGGCAACTATTGCTGCTGGGAATGGGAGTTAAACAGAAAGGCACCTCCAAGATCTGATCCCAAGATTTAATTGGAATTCTGACTTTTCGTTAAGGTTGGCCGCCTCAGAAAGCGAGGATTTCTTACTCGATTGTAACTCACGAATTCCTAACACAGGGAATATTTTCATTTTCCATGAGATTCCTCTTCTGGATTTTCATCTTTTCACTTGCAAGCTTTTCTTCTCAGTTCCCATGCTTGAGAGTTTAAACTCGGGCATCTTTTCAGTCAGAAATGCCACTTTTAGTCAGTTTTGCCACTTCCTAAAACTTCACAAAAGTGTTTTTTCATCCCAGAATATTTGTTGGGTTTGAATTCTGGTGGGATTTTTTTTAATTTGGGGGTTTCCAATAGAAAATATGTTCAGAAGAGAGGAAGAAAAATAGAGAAAGGGTGGAATCTTTTTCTTTTTGAAGTTGGGATTATCTGTGTGAGGTTTTTACCTTTCTAAGCAAGAAAGGTGGTCCAGGATTCCAAGAAAACCGGGAACACTGATCCGACGGAGCCTTTTTTTCCTGCTTTGCCATAAATCCCGTCCATCACCCTCCAATTTATCAATTCCCAAGTGACAGTGAGAGTAATCCAGAGCCCCATTCCAGAGTCCTAATTCCAAAAGCATCCAAGCCTAAGAATTAAGGAATGATCTGCGGAAGTTTGAGTTGAGAATCAGGAAATTTAGGAAAATGTCCAAATGTTACATTTGTGGCTTTGAGACAGAGGAAAATCACTGGATTCCTGCCCCAATATTCCCTTTGTCCAGCCGAGGAAGACAGAACTGTCAGGGAGCTCCAGCTGCTGTTGGGGGTTTGGCACCTTCAGGGGAAAAAGGAGGGGATGCAAACCAGAGGAGCTGACACATCCCATGGGATGTGACCTGGAATGGCTGCAGCTCCTGGGGATTTCTGAGCAGAGCCAGGCTTCTCGCTGCATCCAGCAGGAAAAGGCACCCAGGGGCTGGGAAGAGCAGGGAAATACAGCTGGGTGGGATAAACAATGTCCCTGGGGCACATCCCAAGGGATGAATTGAATCCCAGCCCTCGAGCAGGGAAGGGATGGAGAGCGCAGGAGACACCAGCAAAGGCCCTTTAAGACAATCATGGACATCTCACAGAACCATGGAATGGTTTGGGTGGGAAGGGACCTTAAAGCCCATCCAGTGCCAACCCTGCCATGGCAGGGACACCTTCCACTGTCCCAGGCTGCTCCAAGCCCCAATGTCCAGCCTGGCCTTGGACACTGCCAGGGATCCAGGGGCAGCCACAGCTTCTCCGGGCACCCTGTGCCAGGGCCTGCCCACCCTCCCAGGGAACAATTCCTTCCCAATATCCCATCTAAATCTTCCCTCTTTTTGTGGAAAACTGCCCCCTCCTTGTCCCACCTGCCTTCAAATCCAGGATGTTTCTGTTTTCCCTCGTGTTTTATGAGTGGAAAGTGTTGAACAAATATCCAGGAATCTCCATGGACAGGAGGGAATAACAGAAGCTCTCCGCCATGTGAGGAGGAGCACGGAATCCACACCCAGGGGTGGCCCTGGCTTTGGGGGATGGAGAAGTGAGCGGGTTTAGGGCTGGAGGCCCCTCTGGACATCCCTGCCCAGCACAGGGGACTGCTTGATCCAACCCCTGTCCTGAACAGGGACGTGGCACATGGCCAAGGAGCCTGGACTGAGGCTGGAGGAGGAGGCCCAGCCGTGCTGGAGCTGCTGGATGGCTCCGTGTGATGGATCCCAACAGCCTCGGAGCCCCGGGGTACACAGGGATTATCCTAATCCTTTCATTACCTTAAATCCTGCTTTTCTCCAGCACAGGCGAGGCTGTTCCAAGGAGAAAGGAGCCAGCGGTGCAGGAGCACACTCTCCCTTTCTGCCAAGGAGAAGGAGCTGGGAATAATCCCCTCTGTTAAACTGGGATGAATGGGATGTGATTGACACCCCTGGTCCCGCTGCTCCTCGCTCCGGAGTGGATGGAGCTGCTCTCATAGCAGCTCAGGAAAGGAGCAGGAAAAACCCCAGAAGAGGTTTCTTAATTAGGAAAATTTCATTTCTGCAGATTAACATATTTATTAGAGCCATTAATCATCCCTTGCTGTGTCCTACCAGAGTACAGCTCGGCAGGAGCAGGGTGGGATGGGAGAACTCCCAACAAGGAGCCCGTGGCTTCCAGGGGAGCTTCCCAGCACAGAGCATCCCTCTGCTCCAGGGTCACCGGGAATGAGCCAGGAATAGCCTTGACAAAGTTGTCACCACTGCCACAGGAGGCTAAAACAGAGCTGGAGAGGGACTGGGGACAAGGGATGGAGGGATAAGACACAGGGAATGGCTTCCCACTGCCAGAGGGCAGGGATGGATGGGATATTGGGAAGGAATTGTTCCCTGGGAGGGTGGGCAGGCCCTGGCACAGGGTGCCCAGAGAAGCTGTGGCTGCCCCTGGATCCCTGGCAGTGCCCAAGGCCAGGCTGGACACTGGGGCTTGGAGCAGCCTGGGACAGTGGAAGGGGCCGCTGCCCATGGAGGAATGGGATGAATTTTAAGGCCCTTTCCGTCCCAGGCCATTGTACGGACTCCGAGGAACCAGCCTGGGGTCCCATTCAGTGGTGAGGGATGGGAATTGCTCCAGCCCCGATTTCTGCATCATTCCCACCTCCTACCAACCCCATATCCCCACCCAAGAAGGCAAAACAAAAGGTTTTCCAAACATCTTTTTCAGGATATGTCCCAGACAACGCTGCCTCCCTGGACCCCTCAGCCCAGCCAGGCCCAGCAGGTCCCACTCAGCAGCTCCTGCCATGAGGGCACTGCTTTGGAACTTCAAATGTGTTTTACCCCAAATCAAAAATCCAAGTGAACTTGAGGGATCACTTTGTACCCCTGAGGCCCCTCCTGGAGCAGCTGGGGGTTCCTCCTCCTCTGCTGTGACCCTTTTTGGGGGTCAGGGAGGTGCTGGTGTGTCCTGGTGGGAGGGAACAGGGGGCCTGGCTGGCCACACTTGTCACCACCATGCAGTGAAGTCGGTGCTCTCTACCCTTCACTCCGTGACTTTCTTCCCCCTTTTCCCTTTTCCAGCACTCCAGGAGCCCACCCAGACTCTGAAGTCCTCAGTGACCTCAGCATTCCCATGCAAACAACTTAATTCCTGTCCTGCTGTATCTTTTCCTGCTAAACTGCATCTGCCCCGCTCCTGGAGGAGAAGCAGAGGGAATTTGGTCTCCTCTCCCCCATGTTCCTGGGCACAGCCATCAGGAGGAGGGGAAACTCGCTGATCCTTCACTTTCTGAGCCTGCCCTGATTTCGGAGCCTGGGAAAGGGCGAGGAGCTGCCGTGTGCTCCAGCTCCAAGGACGATGTGCTCCCAGGAAAGGGGACACCACCAGGGCAGGCAGGGCAGGGAGCAGTTTTGGGGAGGTCTGGGCTGAGCAGGAGGACTTGGTAGCACTGACAGACACTCAGGAACAAGGATTTTTTACAGTGACGTTTCCTCTGAGCTCCAAAGGAGCAGATCCTGGCTGGATTTGCAGTGATGAGCAGCTCAGAGCTCATCCATCACCCTCAGAGGGTTCCCCTAATTAGAGATCCCCTTTTGGAGCATCCAGCCCCTGGCAGAATCCGAGCAGGGCCCTCCCTCTGTTCCGCTCTGCTCCAGCCAGGAGATTTTTCTTCATCTGCTTCTGACAACTCCTCGCGCTCTTTGGGAGCTGCTGTGGCTGTCGGGAGCTGCTGGCCAGCAGCCAAACCCCAGCACAAGTGGCTCAGTGTCACTGGTGCAGGAGATCGGAGTTTCCAAGAGATCCAAGGCCCATCCATGCTGTCACGTGGCACTGGCTCCCCCCAGTGCATCCCAGTGCCTCCCAGTTCAGCAGAATTGAGCTGGATTCAGTCTGGGGATCTCCTGGTGGTGACCCCGGCGTGCAGGTGGGTGTCACACATCCACCCCTTACCTGCTCCGTGCGTTTGTGCCAAAGGCAGCAACGCTCCAGCAACTCCGGGGTCGGGGGCAGCTGCTCTTCCCCTGAGCAGCTTGTGGTTATTCTGCCCCCTGAGCAGTTTGTGGTTATTCTGCCCCTGAGCAGATGTTTGTGGTTATTCTGCCCCTGAGCAGATGTTTGTGGTTGTTTTGCCTTTGCCCCCAGAGCCCTCACCTGATATCAATCTGCATCCCACAACCATCCCAGCTAATCAGTCGCTAATTACATGATGGAAGACCCCAGTGGCTTTCAGGAATATCACACCGTGCCCTGGCAGGAGTCAGGGAAGTGCCGAAGATCCTGAACAACCCCCCTGGGAAGGGAAATGTTTATCCAGAGGCCAGGCTGGCCCCTGACTCACCGTGGCTCTGGTCCCTTCAGCGTGTCCAGCTGCCACTGTGGATGTCCTTGCTCCTGGAAGGAGAAGGGGCTGGAATTGGTGTGGGGCAGTTTCAAAGCCCAAACCAGTCCCTGCAGATGCATTTCTGATCCCCTTTTCTGATGGAGAAGGTTTAGAAAGAAGTCCATGATTTTCCCTAAATCCCAAGTGCCTCACGATTCATTTTGCTCCCCCAGGAAAGTCCTGTCCCCATTTCCAGTCACCTGTCCTTGGTGAGCGAGGCACAGGTGCCAGTCTGTGAGGAAAAAGCCGCTTTTTTTTGCTCAGACCGAGGTCCTGCTCGGCCTTGGGCAGCACCAGAGCAGAGATGTTTGTCCCAGAGCTCCCATGAACACGAGCTGATCCCATGGATCAGGACAGGGGTCAGCACTGGCAGCAATTTGGGGCTCCCTGGCAGGGAGGTGTCACCTCAAAATGACAGCAAGAACTGACCCCAGCTGAGAGCTGCAGTGAGGATCCTGCTGCTCCATAGCAGGAGGATGCACGGGCAGAACTGCAGGAGCCAGGGAATTTATTTGGGGAATTTCTTTTGTGTGTCCGACATCTTAAAACTCTTCTCCCGGGATTTGCTGGAGGTTAGTGTCAGAAATCCCAAGTTAGATGGACCTCTCGTGGTTATTTACCTTTTGGAAGCATGGAAATATGGAACAAAATATCCAGGATTCATTTTGACCTCCACATCCATTAAATATTAACCTCATTTGCTCGCTAAGTGGGGAAGACAGGACACCAGGTCCATGGAGAGAATCCCTTCCTGTCTCCTCCATAACTCAGCTAATGATGATTTTGGAAGACCAACTGTTCCAGGGAGCCGAATCCCAGCACAGGGCACGGGGCTGGCACAGGGAATGGCAGGAGATAATCAGGATGTGCTGGAGCAGATGCAGCAGCAGAGGAAGATAAATGGGTGGGAGTTAGAAGGGAAGCAGCAAAAATGAATAGGGGCTGCGAGACCGGAGAGATTAAACAAGATAAAAAGCAATAAATATGTACATTCCCAGCAAACAAGGATTAATGGGAGCGGGGGATGTTGCCAGGAGAGGTCTGCTGGAGCCAGGAGAGGGTGACAGGACTAACAAGACACCGGGGAGGCAGAAAAGCACTGGCAAACCTTGAACCATCACAGTGAGGAGGAAAAGAGGAGCCCAGGGTGGGGCTGGTGAGGAGAGAGGACAGGGAGACAACGGGAATGTGGGGACAACGGTGACCAAATCGGTGTCACCTCACATGGCAGAGGCACAGATGGACACAGCCAGGCCTGCAGGGGCTCGAGGCCCCTCACGCCAGCTCCTGGTGGGAATTTGGGAACCAGAACTTCTCTCCTAGGGAAGGGTGAAGCCTCATTGAGAGGATGAAATCTCCCACCAGCTGCTCAGTTTTATTGCCCACAGAGAAGCAGAGTTCAAACCCTTTTCCCTTTTCCCTTTTCTCTTTTCCCTTCTCCCTTTTCCATCTTCCTTCACAGCAGGACCTCCAAGGCTCCCTCTCCAGGAGGTTTCAGCCTTGATGCTCCTGCCCAGAGGATCCAAACCCCTTCACCCCCAGGTCTGGGCACTCCCTGCCCTCTGCAGAGGCCCAGAGGGGAGGAGGAGGAGGATGAGGGAGGATCACTTGCCCACCTTGGAGAGGATTCTTCCCAGCTTGGAGAGGATTTTGGAGAAGAGGAGCTGGGGATGTGGCAGGAATTCCAGCCGAGGACAGGAGAGTGAGTGCTGAACTCTCCGGCAGGTGCTGAGAGAAGGGAACCATTGATTAAATGGAATTTCCCTTTTCCCGCCAGGCTGCAGATCCCGCAGTGATTAAATTAATTAACAACTGCAATTAAACCCAAACCTCCCCTGTTTTGTCAGGATGAGCTGGGGTTTATAACAGCTCCAGCATCCAGGGAAAAGCAAGGGTGGGGAGCGCTCACAGGTTGGGATCCTCTGAGCACTAAATCACTTTGTTCTTGAGGAAAAATTTCTTAGGAGGCTTGGATTTAGGAAGGCAGGATCCAAATTCCTTGAGTATCCTGGAAAATGATGGCCAGGAGAGCTCCAGTGCTGAAGATGGGCTCCAGCTCCAAGATCTCAGGGATCCTGGACTCAGGACAGAGACCAGAGAGTGAGGAAGGTCCTGAGTGAAGAAGGTGCAGATGCCAGAGCAGCTGTGGCTGCCCCTGGATCCCTGGCAGTGTCCAAGGCCAGGCTGGACATTGGGGCTTGGAGCAGCCTGGGACAGTGGAAGGTGTCCCTGCCCATGGCAGGGGTGGCACTGGATGAGCTTTCAGGTCCCTTGTCCAAAATCCCTCTCAAACAGAAGTGCTGATGCCCAAATTTTCCGGCGCGTGAGCCCTAACTCCGACTTCTGGGAGCAGCAATCCCATCTCGTCCGTGCTCTTAATTAAATCAATTCCAAGAAGTAATTGAATTAAGAGCCATTTATACAGAGCCTGATTATTTCAGGTCTTTGTAGAGCCCTTAAGAGAACAAAGCTTTCAAGCAGGGCCTGACTACACCCGATCCACCCAGGGAATACAAACCCGGGAGTGCAAGGAGAGAGGAAAACTCAGGGAAAAGCTCCACATTAAGACATCAGCGCTGTGCAGGGGAGGTGTCTGTGAGGCTGTGCAGCCTCTGACTATGGAGACTCCGAGATCAGATGGAATAAAAGCCCTGAGCAGCCTCGGCTGGCCCCAAACTCCTCCTGCTCCAAGCAGGAGATCGGTGCAGAATCCTGTGTGACCACACCGGTCATTAATGGGACATTGGCTCTCTTGGTGCTGCACAATCATTAATTATCCATTGGATAACTCCTGTTAGGCTACCAGCAAACCTCTCCAGCCTTTTTCCCCCTTTTTTTTAGGGATTCAGCAATGCAGGAAGCACGGGGGGGGCAGCAGACCCTGCAGCCACGAGCAGCAGCACCTTAATTACAGCTCCCTGCAAGGGCAAGGAATCGTTCCAGAAGGAATAAAATATTTGGGTTCTTGGGTTGGTTTTTTTAGCAGAAGCACTTCAGGGTTTTCTGGGCTTGGATTTTAAATAAACGTGGCAGAATTCCCCGGGAATGAGGGCTCTGCTGTTGCAGCAATAAAGGAAGGATTAGCACTTGGAGGGGAACATTTCAATTTGCTTACAGGTGGCATTTAAACCTTCTTGGCTGGGCCTTTCCCATCCTCATTCCCTGGAATGAGCTGCCTGACTGCCTAGCTGGGATAATGAAGTGGCAGCAGTGCAGGAATAATAAAAAAAACCCCCAGAATTAATCCCTTTTAATTCCATTTTAAGGGAAATAAGCAAAAGGCTGGGTTCTTAGAGACACAGAGACTGGCGTGGAGCCTGGAGCTCTTCCCCTTCAAGGATCTGTTGGAATGCCAGGGAAGGAAGAACCCTTCTGGTTAGAAACTTTGCATTTCCCTCTGCGGAGACGCCCCTGCTCCACCACAGCCAGGGGAGGAAGCAAATCCCATTGTTCAGTTCCGAGGACTGAGCTTTACAGCAGCAGTTGTGGTTTAATAACAGGGAATTAACGGGAATCCGGAATGTTCGCCTCGCACAAAATGGGGATCAAACGGAAGCAGAGCTCTGGAGAAAGGAGAAAAAACCTTTCAGACAGCCAGGCTCCAGAAAGAGGGGAGAGATTAATGTTGGATGGATCCCATGGGATCATCCCTGCTTGTGGATTTTTTTTTTTTTTTCATTCGGAACATCTCAAAAACGGGAAGTGGCTCCGTGTCATAAATTCTCGATCAGATTTGATTAAAGAATGATCTTGTGATGACATTTTTGTCTGATTAAATGGATCTGGAGAAGAGATTTTTCTTCCCCCAGTTTCAGACTCTTGTTCGCGCCATAAAATGGCAAATGAAGCACTAACAAGAGAGAAAATCCTGTGGGAACCAAGTCACCTCCTGCTGGAAATGCTGGGATGAGCCTTTGGCTGACACCGAGATGTCCTCGTGGTGTCCCCTCAGTGTCACACGGAGTTTCTCCCTCAGCCCCGGTCCTGTGTCCTCCTTGCTGTTGGGCACCACCTAATGGCTCCTCACTGCCTCACAGATCGGGGAAAAACGGGAAAAGGCATTCCCAACGTTGCGTGGCAGCGCGAAAAGCAGAGAATTTCCCTAAATCCCCCTCAGCTCCCGAGGCAGAGCGAGGTCTGTGTGTCCGAGCCCTATCCCGCTTCCCACCCTTCCGCTGGGACAAATTCCTGTCGCAGCTGGGGTGGGAAGGGAACGCACATTCAGCAAAGCCAGAAATACAATCCCAGCTGGGTTTTAACTGTGCATAGAATAATGAGTTACAGGGAAAATCTCCTTATGGATCATCCAGATTTATTAGGGAAAGCGCTCATGGAGCCGTGCACGTGAAAGGGTTGGGGCCGCACAGACGTGGGAAGGGAATTGTTTGGATTTTGGAGATCAGTTGGCAAGTCTTTACCTTCAGGAAAGATAATATTCCTTTGGGAATGGGAGCAGGGAGAGATCAGGTCACGATGGAGCTCCTCTGACAAGTGGTCTCCTTCCCAGTTTTCTTCTTCTCAAACCAGAGGAGCACTGGGGTGAACAGATCATCCCAAACCTTGTCCCTGAGCCAGCCCTCGGTGGGTGCAGGGATTCAGGAATGCAGGGATGAGCATGGAATGCCCATCCCAGAGCCCCCCAGCGCCTGGGGTGAGGAAGTGCAAAGCATTTGGATCATGGATTGTGTCGTGTTGAGATGTTCATAACTCCTTTATTTCTCATTTTGTTTTCACACCCCCAGGTGTTGCTTGTCTTCACCAGCAGGAAAAGGGGACTCTTCTTCCTTTCATGGAATCATGGAATGGGTTGGGTGGGAAGGGACCTTAAAGCCCATCCAGTGCCACCCCTGCCATGGGCAGGGACACCTTCCACTGTCCCAGGCTGCTCCAAGCCCCAGTGTCCAGCCTGGCCTTGGACACTGCCAGGGATCCAGGGGCAGCCACAGCTTCTCTGGGCACCCTGTGCCAGGGCCTCCCCACCCTCCCAGGGAGTGACCACCCCAGCGTGTTCACCACAGAGTGACCACCACAGCGTCTCCAGTACAGAGTGACCACCACAGCATGTCTACTGCAGAGTGCCCAGTGTGCCCACCACTGTGACCACCACAGAGTGACCATCACAGCGTGTCCAGTACTGCACTGGAAGCAGGAACGCTGTCACTCTGTCCAGTACAGAGTGACCGCCACAGCCTGCCCACCACAGCATGTCCACCATAGAGTGTCCTGCGTGCCCACCAGTGGGACCACCACAGACTGACCACCACACCACAGTGTGACCATCACAGTGTGTTCACCAGAGTCACCAGCACCACAGCATGTCCACCATGGAGTGATCACCACAGCCTGTCTGCCACAGCATGCCCAGCACAGAGTGACCAGAACACCCTGCCCACCACAGCGTGTCCACCACAGAGTGTCCACCCCACCCTTCCCAGTACAGACTGACCACCACACCACAGTGTGACCATCACAGTGTGTTCACCAGAGTCACCACCACCACAGCATGTCCACCATGGAGTGATCCCCACAGCCTGTCTGCCACAGCATGCCCAGCACAGAGTGACCAGAACACCCTGCCCACCACAGCGTGTCCACCACAGAGTGTCCACCCCACCCTTCCCAGTACAGACTGACCACCACAGAATGTCCACTACAGAGTGACCACCACATTGTGCCCACCACAGAGTACCCAGAACACCCTGCCCACCACAGAGTGACCACCACAGAGTGTCCACCCCACCCTTCCCAGTACAGACTGACCACCACAGAATGTCCACTACAGAGTGACCACCACATTGTGCCCACCACAGAGTACCCAGAACACCCTGCCCACCACAGAGTGCCCACCCCACGCTGCCCAGCACAGCTGCCCAGAGCTCCCGTGCCGGTGCCAGCTCCGGAAGAACCTCCCAGCCCTGCCAGAGCCGTGCCGTGGTGGCAACGGGAGCAGGAGGATTCCTGCAAGGATTTGTCAGCGACGCTGGGAAATCACTTGGGGTTTGCTAATTGGATAACAAGGCAATTACAGCCTTGCATGTGTAATTGCCTGCTCCGAGTGCGCTCAGACCATGGGATGAGGATGTCTCGGTGCGGGGGGAAGGTTTGGATCAGCCCCTGAAGGATCTGTTCGACATCACAGCTTTGCTCAGACTCAGGGAGAGCCTCCCAGCTCTGCCCCAAGGCCTGGAGAGCCCTGGCCCAGCCCCTTCCCTGCTCTGCACTTTGTTCTGTGGGGCTGCCCAGGCATCCCAACGCTCCTGGGAGCACCAGGAGGCTCCTGAGGGACCCACACACCCCTGACCCCACCCCAAACACCGCCCAAACCCCCCACCCACCACCTGCCACACCAGGATGGAGCTCACAGCACTCTACACCCACCCCTGGGGCACTCCCTGCCCTCCTCTCCTGGATGAATGAGAAACATCCTCTCTTTTAGCTCCTCCACCACTCTGAAGGGCCAAACTCCTCCTTTCCTGAGCAAAACACCCCAAATTCGCCTTTCCCTCACTGCTCTCCTTCTCCTGGGTGGGTGAGAAGTGTCCTCTCTTCCTTGGCTGCTTCACCACCCTGAAGGGCCAAACTCCTCCCCTTTCCAGAGCAAAACACCCCAAATTCACCTTTCCCCCACTGCCCTCCGGCTGAACTCCTGCCAAGGTGATATTTGTGGTGTTTTCTCCCTTTTTCCAGCAGCCAGAGCATTTCAGATCCCTCCTTTACCCCATCCCACAGTTCCCACCAGAGGAGTAGCGGGGGACACCAGGAGCACGTCTTCAGGCAGGGCTGTGGCAGCAGCTGGATCCAGGAAGCTTCCTCACCCCAATCCCCACGTGACTGAGAGGTTTTATAACATTCCCACCTCTCCTTGTTGCTTCATTCCATGTTTTTCTTCATTAGGAAGAGCTGCCCCCCTTCCTCTGCTCCGGCAGGTTCTTCGTGCTCAGCCCAGGGAGCTCCTGCTGACACCACCTCAAACGTGGAGGTTTTTCCAGAGTTTTCTGCTCCTGGATTGCAGCAGGAGCCCATCAATGTGTGCAGGACACTTCCGTCAGCTCAGGAAAGAGACTCAGTAAAGTGTTAGTAAATTATGGAATCATGGAATGATTTGGGTGGGAAAGGACCTTAAAGATCATCTCATCCCATCCCACCCCTGCCATGGGCAGGGACACCTTTCACTGTCCCAGGCTGCTCCAAGCCCCAGGGTCCAGCCTGGCCTTGGACACTGCCAGGGATCCAGGGGCAGCCACAGCTTCTCTGGGCACCCTGTGCCAGGGCCTGCCCGCCCTCACAGCCAGGAATTCCTTTCAAACACCCAAAATTTTGCCGAATTCTGTCTCTCTCTTTAAACTTCAGCCCAGCACTTGAGTCCTTTTCCTTCAGGAACAGGGGATCAGCCTGGCAACTCCTCTTTTGGGATCTTCTCTGCAGATCTTCCTGCTTAATCCTAAGGCCCTAAATCACTTGGGAATATCAAAGTAAAACAAGAATTAATGCCTTTAGCAACACAATAATCATGGAATCATGGAATAACCTGAGCTGCATCCACAGGGATAATGGAGTCCAACTCCTGGCCCTGCACAGACACCCCAAAAATCCCATCCTGTGCCTGGGAGCATCAGTCAGCCTTACTCCCAGGGAGACCTCTGGGATCATTAAATCTTTATTTACTCCATTTCCTCCCTCTGTCTTCTCTAAAATGTCACTCTTTTATTTTACCTTTTACCGAAGGAGTTTTCCACCCCGAGTCTCAGATTTAGCTGTAATTCTGTCAGAATTGTCTCTGACCGTGCCCACAAATCTGTTCCGTGCCAAAAAAAACCTTTGATTTTCGCTTTGTTTTGCTCTGGAATCAGGAACGCTGTCACTACTAGGTGGAAATGTCACAAAACTACATCGCTGTAATTTTTATGTCCCTGTTGCAAAACTCCTTTGTGCTGTGTTTGCGTTTTGAATTTGCTGCTGGAACAATAACATCCCATTTGGGTCACAATCAGGGGCCTCGTGCTGGGATAAAATTTTATGCTTCATCAGAATAATTTGGGTTGTTTTGTGGGCATTTGGAGGTTTGCGATGTCCCAAACCATTCGCTTTGTTGCTTTTAAGTGGCCAGGTGTGCTAAGTAGAGGCTTTACTGTCACTCAGCCACCCATAATTGGCTTTGGAAGCAGAGACTTGTGCTTTTTGGAATATTTACAAGCAAGTGGTGACATTTTCGACAGATCAGGCAAAGCTGCTGACTCGAAAAAGCCTCATTTTTGTGACTATCAGCAACGTGACCTCCCCAGTTTGGAAGGAAAAAGAATGGGCTGTGCTGTTTAGAGCTGACAATGAGGTCTCACAGCTTTTCTCAGATTCCCGGAGTTGTCCTAACGCAGCTCAGTGATGGAAGCTGCACCTGGAGGGATGGATTCCAGCCCTGCACAAGGATTCCAACTCCAGCCAGGAAAGGTTTTGGCTTAGGGAATGTTTTATTGGGATTACCTGCTGAATCATAGAATCATGGAATGGGTTGGGTGGGAAGGGACCTTAAAGCCCATCCAGTGCCACCCCTGCCATGGGCAGGGACACCTTCCACTGTCCCAGGCTGCTCCAAGCCCCAATGTCCAGCCTGGCCTTGGACACTGCCAGGGATCCAGGGGCAGCCACAGCTTCTCTGGGAATTCCATCCCAGCCCCTCCCCACCCTCCCAGGGAACAATTCCTTCCCAATATCCCATCCATCCCTGCCCTCTGGCAGTGGGAAGCCATTCCCTGTGTCCTCTCCCTCCATCCCTTGTCCCACATCCCTATCCATCTTTCCTGGAGCCCCTTCAGGCCCCAGAAGGCCACAATTAGGTCAACCCAAAGTTTCTCTTCTCCAGGCAGGACAACCCAAATTTTCCCAGCCTTTCTACAGTGGCCCAAGCAGCAGCAAAATTCCCACTTCTCATCATCGGCAAAATACATCGAGCAGGGATCCACTGTCACATTCCCAAGGGGAGATTCCTTGTGGGGGCACACACAGGGTCTGGCTGCAAATCATTAAAATTTGCGATTAATTCTAAAACAGCCTTAATTCTGTCCTTCCTGAGCGCCATCCCAGAACCTGGAGTCAAAGACAACCTGATGTGACCGGGAGAATTTTTCCTGTGGCCATTTCTAGAGTGTCCTTTTGAGCTGCCACAGGACACCACAATTCCATGAAATCCATGATATTTTGTCTTTTTCCACTTAGACTCCGTTCTGCATCACTCTCAGGGTTGTGACAGTCACCACAAAAACGGTGACGTGTTCCCGTCTGAGCTTTACACCTCCAGCTCTTCAGGAGGCTGAAATTCAGCACTAGAGCTGAGCCCAGCTGAAAAACCAGCTTGGATTTAGGCTCCAAGATGGAAATAACTTGATGTTGGCAAACCGATATTCCGGGACGTAACCATAGAAACGTTCCCAGGGATGGATGGGGGAGATCCAAAGTTGCGGGAAGGCAGGAACAGGCTCTGGATCGGTTTTTGTTCATGTGAGGGCATCACCTTGATGAGGGATTATTGATTGCATGAAGGAGCTGCCTCCGTGCAGCTGCAGGTGATTCCCACATGGATGAGAGCCGCTCTTCCCGAAGGAGCAGCAGCTCCTGTGTGTTCACACGTGCCTGTGTTGCAGCTCACAATTCCATGATTATTCCGTTATTCCATTATTGAGTGCAAGCACAGGGGCTGGAGTGCCCCCAGCAGGAAACTGGGACCAGATTGCTGCTGCCCTTGGAGTCAGGGGTTGGATGTTGTGGAAAAGGCTCTGCTTTTAAATTTGGGAAGAGTCCACTGAGTCCAGGGGAGGATCTCCCAGTTGGTCACAGGGCTGGAACACTTCTGAGGAGCAGCTGAGTGAGATGGAGAGAAGGCTCCAGGGAGAGCTCAGAGCCCCTTCCAGGGCCGAAAGGGGCTCCAGGAGAGCTGGAGAGGGACTGGGGACAAGGGATGGAGGGACAGGACCCAGGGAATGGCTTCCCAGTGCCAGAGGGCAGGGATGGATGGGATATTGGGAAGGAATTGTTCCCTGGGAGGGTGGGGAGGCCCTGGCACAGGGTGCCCAGAGAAGCTGTGGCTGCCCCTGGATCCCTGGCAGTGCCCAAGGCCAGGCTGGACATTGGGGCTTGGAGCAGCCTGGGACAGTGGAAGGTGTCCCTGCCATGGCAGGGGTGGCACTGGATGGGCTTTAAGGTCCCTTCCCACCCAACCCATTCCATGATTCCATGATTCCATGACACAACCCTGATCTAGGCCAGCAGGGGCCAACCCCCCACACCCTCACCAGCTCTCAGCCCTCCCTGCCAGTCCAGGCCTGGCAACAAATTCCAGTTCCCAAAACACCGATTTGGATCAGTCCCTGTAGGTTTGAACAACCCATTATTGACTGCATCTTTTTCCTTTTAGAAACTCGAGACCAGACTCTCTTTTTGCCAAAAAAATCTGTGCCACTTGTGTGGCACAAAAACATCTGGGGACATTTTCTGTCCACTTTGCAGGCACAAGATTTGGGACATCCATGGGCCCATCACTGTCTCACAAATCTCTTTATTGACCAATTTCCACACACATGAAAATCCAAACTAAAGCCGTCACACTCGACTGGCTTTGGGAGTGTAGCCCTGTGCTCCCCACAATTATTTGGATAATCCCTAACGAATCATTGGGTGGGAATCGGAAGAGCAATCAGGGTTTAATTGGTTTCACGATACTCCTGCAAGATTCTGTGTTTATTTTAATGATATTGAAAACCAGGAATCATCCATGGAAACTTGCTCTGACCTGTTGCTGCTGTGACAGTGAAAATAAAAATAAAAGGAGCCATAAACCCATGAATTCAATAAAAACACCCAGATATTTGGATATTTCTCCACGTTATCCTCCCTGCCTGCCACTGGACCTAGGAAATAAGCAAAGCCTGGACAGAGAATCTCAGAATCTTCACAGAATCATGGAATGGTTTGGGCTGGGAGGGACTTTAAAGCCCATCCAGTTCCAGCCCCTGCCATGGGCCTTCCACTGGGCCAGGAGCAGAGGAGATGAGGCTCATGAAGGGCTCAGGACAGAGATCCCATTCCAGAGGTTTTCCAGAAGAAAGGATGTGGGTCTAAGGCCTGGACGTTGTTCCTTATGGACATTCCTCCATGGGAATTACATTCCATACATCTTCACAAGAGGAATGTTGCTGTGAGCCCCAGGTACCACCAAACTTCTGCCCCCAAAAACTCTGCAGACAATGCAAAGGACCAAGGCTTTAATGGTCCCATGGAGATTTTAACGTCTTTGTTTGCTTTTAATTCCACTCTTTATTTAATTCTTGCTTTGAATTCAGCTCAGCTACTTCTCGTATGCATCCCAGAATCACGGTATCACTGAGGCTGGAAAAACCTTCCAGGATCACTGAGTCCCAGCTGTGCCTGATCCCCACCTTGTCCCCAGCCCAGAGCTCTGAGTGCCACGTCCAGCCCTTCCTTGGACACCTCCAGGGATGGGGACTCCAAACCTCCCTGGGCAGCCCCTGCCAAGGCCTGAGCACCCTTGCCATGAGGAAATTCCTGCTGATGTCCAACCTGAGCCTCCCCTGGCCCAGCCTGAGGCTGTTCCCTCCCATCTGTGAGTGTCCCCAAGGAGTGCAGACTCTCAGGGGTGAATCTCTCAGGGTCACCCTCACTGCAGCCAGCCCAGCTCTTTGTCACAGGCTACAAACCCGGCTTTCACCAGGAAAAAAAATTACCTGGGAAAACAAATCTCCTGTTTCCAACCCAACCCTGATGTCTTGCTAATGGCACAACACACGGAGAGACATGGCTGAACCACAGCTGAGTTATTTGTCTTTTCTTTTCCCTGTGTCAAAGGCTAAAACAAACCCGGAGCAGAATCCAAACCCAAATAAAACAGCCCCGTTTCTCCCTTTCCAACATGCTCCTGTTAATAAATTTTGGCTGATGATCTATTTGAGGGGGACACGCTCCTGCCCTTTCTTTGTGGTATCTGGACAGCTTCTCTATAAAATTAATAACAAGAATTAAATCCCCAGTGAGCTCCAGGCAGTATCTGATCCTTCTCCCTGCCAAGGACAAAGCTCTGCTCCGTGTGGGTTTTACAGGGCTCTGATAACCAGAGCAGAAGAGAAGAACTGGGTTTTAGCACAAAGAATTTTAGAGATTTTCAAATACAGTCCCGAAAGGAACATGAAACCAAACATTGATATTTTCTTCCCGGGTAATTCTTGAGGGGGAAATTCCAAGCAGCCAATGAAAGAATTTAATTTGGAGACAATGCAGCGGGATTTTGATTCTGAAATTGGATAATCAATTACAATATATTATATTATAAATATATTGGTCTCTGCAGTCTGGAAGGCAACAGTTGGAAAACAAAATGGGAAAAGTTTCCATTGCAGTATCCTGAAGGGATCAAAAGTCCTCCACTTGGAGAGCCAAGACAGCAGGAGGCAGAGGGAAATCCTGGAGGCTTCCGGAGTGGAAGGAGCTCTGGTCCCATGGAATGTGTTGGGTCTGATGTAGATCCCTCCGAAAGCGGTGGTGGCCCAAAGCAGAGGGACTGGGCAGCTCTTGGGTTGCATTCGTGGCCAACACTCCAGAGGCAGCTCCTCCACATGGGATCTCAGCTCACTTTGGTTACTGAGATGTGGAATCACAGAATCATGGAAAATCCTGAGCTGGGAGGGACCCAAGAGAGCTGGAGAGGGACTGGGGACCAGGGATGGAGGGACAGGACACAGGGAATGGCTTCCCACTGCCAGAGGGCAGGGATGGATGGGATATTGGGAAGGAATTGTTCCCTGGGGAGGACCCAGGGACATCAAATCCAGCTCCCAGCCCTGCACAGACACCCCAGCAATCCCACCAGGACCTGATGGACTCACACTGGAGACTTGATAGAGAACTCAAAATACCCTGTCAGCACCAAGGCCCATCTTCCCATTCCCTGATGCTATGGGTTTAAATCAGTCCCTGCCTTTTGCCCAGGCCTCTGGCAGCAGGCAGTACCTTTATTGAGGTATCCAGCACCCCAAAACCCACTCTTATCCTTAAGTTCTTTAATAACGGCTGACTGGGTCTATTATGGAATGGATTATTTATTAACAGACACAGAACTAACAGACATGAGACTGAAAGCAGAATATTCCTGCACAGGGACACGGCAAAAGGGGGTCGTGTGTTACACACGCGGGGTTAAAGGTGCCAGTGCATTTACAGCTCACCAAGAAACGGTGAAACTTGGGATCCAACGTTTCTTACCACCAAACTGGGGAAGGGGCACACATCGAAATCCTTTCCCTCCATTTCCAGAACAGCAACCACAAAGCTGCGTCCAAGCTTCGGGCAGGAATCGTCTCACGCGTTCCCAGGGAGTGTGTGAGGGGCTCCTGCCTCTGTGATGAACTGTGGGACTTTCACAGACACAAGAACCACCTCTTCTGGTCACCGGTGTTTATTTTCTTTGGTCTCTTTCCACATCTGCTCCCACACCAAGATGTGAACTCAGGGCTGGGGCTCAGACTCTCGGGCTCCTGGAGGTGACCCCGTGCTGGGCTCTCTGACCCCGTGCTGGGCTCTCTGACCTCTTGCTGGGCTCTCTGACCCCTCACTGGGCTTTAATCTGGCCTGAGTTATCTCTTCCAAATGTGCCAGCCATGAGAGAGAGGAGGATGTCCTGCCACACCTGATCTTCACATGAGAACAGAGGCAAGGAAAAGACAACTTTATCCCTGTACTTGGAGCATCTCGTGGTGACCACAGCTCAGGACTCAGCCTGAGGGCTTCGAGTTTGTTTTCACAAGTGAAAAAAAAAAGAAGGAAAAAAGGAAATAAAGAGAAAGAACCCTCTGAGGGCTTCAGGTGCATCTTTGTGCTCAATAACCCCTCCTGTCCTTTCTCCAGGTGTTTCTTTAGGCACAGATGGAATTCCCTGATCCTTCCACACACCAAGGACAAGAGTTGTGCAATTCAGCCTTATTTTGAGGGAAAACCACCAAATGAATTGAAATTCTGAATGAAAAAACCCAAACCATTCCACTGAGCCTGGTCTATATCTGCTCTCACATCATCCTGTTCACTGGCTGCCCATTTCCAGTGGACAATCTCAGGAATTCCCATTCCCACTCCATTCTGGCATTTAGAAGGTGCTCCCTTATCTCTGTTCCAGCTGAACCAACCCAGGCTCCCTTGTCCATCCTGGAGCCCACTCCAGGTCTCCGTCCCTCTTGTTGCTTTTCTCTGCTCAAATTTCTCTTTCCCAACCTGTTCCTGCTTTTCCAGCACAGGGACCAGGAGTGCACCCTGGATGAGCAGGAACACCTGATGTCCTCTCCATCCCTTCATCCTAACACCACCTAAAGCCTCTGTGACATCACCGAGCCCGAATGTGCGGAGGAATCCTCGGAGTCGCTCCAGGATCTCCCTCCTGAGCAGGAACAGCCTCTCCAGAGCACACCTTGGGAACTGCTTGGTTTTGCTCAGCAGTCATTGCATTTCCTTGGAATTTCCTGATGGGATCGTGGAGCATCCCAGGTTCCTGCAGCAGCTTTTTGCCATCAGCTGCCATTTCCTCCTCCAAGGTGGGAATGATGCGGGACAAGCCCGTTTTGCTCTGCAGATTGGATTTCTCCTTCCAGCTGAACTGGGGGAAGGGGATGAGGCTGAGTTTGCTCATCCTAGGGGGGGAAAAAACCACAGCAGAAAATTAAAAGTTCTGGAGAGCAATTTTCCTAATTAACTCCAGACTCCAAGCCCCAAACCCGGTGTATTTATTAATCTTGTGACTCAGAAATGCATTTTTCTGTACGTGGCTCATCTGTCTTGTCCTTTAATTGCTGTTCTGTGTCCATCTCCAGGAACACTGGCTGAAAAATATTGGATATAAAAAAGAATGGATGGATGAAACCCACGCCATGTAAAGAAACTCCTGGATTTTACTGTTTTCCCTAGATTTTTGTCACATTGAGGAATGCAAGGAGCTTCCCAGCACACGGAGAGCAATAACACTGAGCAACTCAAAGATGCTGTATAATAACCTGGAATATTAAAATTAACTAGTTAATTGAAAGGAATTGGGTGAATTACGGCAGCAATTACAACCTCCAAAGTGGAGGAAGTGCTTAAAAATTCACTATTTATTGTTTGCATTTTATTTCATGTATTTTTTGCTATGGAAAACAGAAAGGCTCCATGCACACTCCAGGTATCTCAGCCTATAGATCCACATAATTCTATTTTATCCCATCAAATCATGTGTCACACTTCCTGAATTAGTGCATACATTGATTGCTTATCGAATGGACCCGACCTGGAAAATGCAGGGAAGTGGAAATGTTAAATTCATTGGGATAAAGGTTCCAAGAAAAAGGCTTTTGTTTATTTCCTTCTCTTCTCTTCTCTTCTCTTCTCTTCTCTTCTCTTCTCTTCTCTTCTCTTCTCTTCTCTTCTCTTCTCTTCTCTTGTCTTCTCTTCTCTTCTCTTCTCTTCTCTTCTCTTCTCTTCTCTTCTCTTCTCTTCTCTTCTCTTCTCTTCTCTTCTCTTCTCTTCTCTTCTCTTCTCTTCTCTTCTCTTCTCTTCTCTTCTCTTCTCTTCTCTTCTCTTCTCTTCTCTTCTCTTCTCTTCTCTTCTCTTCTCTTCTCTTCTCTTCTCTTCTCTTCTCTTCTCTTCTCTTCTCTTCTCTTCTCTTCTCTTCTCTTCTCTTCTCTTCTCTTCTCTTCTCTTCTCTTCTCTTCTCTTCTCTTCTCTTCTCTTCTCTTCTCTTCTCTTCTCTTCTCTTCTCTTCTCTTCTCTTCTCTTCTCTTCTCTTCTCTTCTCTTCTCTTCTCTTCTCTTCTCTTCTCTTCTCTTCTCTTCTCTTCTCTTCTCTTCTCTTCTCTTCTCTTCTCTTCTCTTCTCTTCTCTTCTCTTCTCTTCTCTTCTCTTCTCTTCTCTTCTCTTCTCTTCTCTTCTCTTCTCTTCTCTTCTCTTCTCTTCTCTTCTCTTCTCTTCTCTTCTCTTCTCTTCTCTTCTCTTCTCTTCTCTTCTCTTCTCTCTTCCCTTCCCTTCCCTTCCCTTCCCTTCCCTTCCCTTCCCTTCCCTTTTCTCCCTGCTGCAGCTCCGCCTGTTTCACTCCATGGATTCTCCATGCCTTAGGAGAAATCCCACACTGGCTGCTCTTCCTTCATCACCCAGGGTTCCTGTGAGGTCACGGACTCAGCTTTGAGGTCACTGTCCCAGGTATAATTCCTGTAGGAATCCAGCTTTTCTTAGGAATTCCCTGTGCCCGTATCCTTTTTTGGACAATCCTGCCATGGAAAACGGGAATACCTCAATTAGGGACACACCAAACGTGTTTTTGTGTCTCTGGAAAGAGCCTTTGCCTCTCAAACATAAAGGGTGGGACCAAAGCGGGCCTGGGTGGGACCTTCTGACCTCCAGAGGTTCAGCAGATGATGCTCCCAAAGGTCCACCAGCCCTGGATCCCTGTGCAGGGATGGGAAGAGGAGATCCAGTGAACTGCAGTGGGGTCAAGGCAGAGATTTGGAAATTTTTTTGCTGTCCCATGGGAGGATCTTGAAATTCCTGGAAGAAGATCCTGAGGAGGGTGGAGATCTGAGCGTGAGGAGCTCTCACAAGCCTCCTGTTTGCCAGCAGCTTTCAGGCCATGGTTGGAAGGCATCTTCCAAAACAAAAAAACCCAAGAATTCCAAAGGCTTGACACGACTTTCCTGATTATCCTTTGGGAAGGAACAGATCCAAAGGGAAGCTGGGTGTGAAAGCACCAGGACGCCTCCACCCTCTCCCCACCAACCTCTTGTGAGACGTTCCTGCCCTGCTGCTCTCACATGAGCACCCATCACTCCTTCCTGGATAAATCCTGGTGGTCCCTAAAAGCGTTTATTCCAAATCCCCAAATCCTTGCTGTGGACCCCATTCCCTTGGGAATCCTGCAGCTGGGAGGTTAATTAACTGCCACCTCATTAGTGTGTCCTGCCCAGCAGCCACTGCTCAGCCTCGGAACCACGGATCTGACCACAAACTCTGATCTGGACACACTCCAGCAGGTTAATTGCTTTATTTAAAGCAAATTTATTTAAATTGCTGCATTTCCAATTAATTCAGCTCAGATTCCAACTCCTTCAACTCAAACCCATGGTATGGCAGAGTTCCTTTTGGAGAGCAGAATCACTCATCCCCTGCCTTTAGGGATAAAAGTTTGGGGTCATTATAATTTGCCTCAATCCACTGGGATTACCCAGCACATCTGAAATCTGGAGTTTCATCACAAACACGCAAGGAAATGTGAAATTATTGTCTGGAGCATTCCAGGATTCTGTTACAAACTGGAGATCTCCTTGTCATTACCAACTCTTTCCATAGGCACTTTTTTTCCTGGGAAGCTTTGAACCCATTAGCATAATAAGCTGTTCCTCAAATCCTGATTGCTAATTAAAGCCATACATTATTGTCAGCTCCCGCATTGCTGTGTGGGCTCTGTTTTCCCTCATTAAAGTGTAATAAATGCTCCTTTTTTTTTTTCCTTTCTTTTTGTTTCCTTTTTCCCTTCTTTTTTTCCTCTTGCAAAAACAAACTCGGAGCGAACTTGCATAAAACTGGATTAGTTCTTTCCCTGCTTTCTGGAGGGAAACTCTACAGCCTATTCAGCATATTTTCCATGTGTTTTCCACAAATAAAGGGCTGTATTGACTCCCAAAGACATCACACAGCTCCGGAGCTAATTAAAAGTCAGCCTCTGTGCAATTGCCACAGCACAAAAAGCAAAAAACTCGCGGATTTTCCTTTGAAACTCAACCCCGGAGCTACTCCGTGCAAATACTAAATGAGGAAGTCAACTCCAAAACAAAAAAATTAAGAAAAGCCAGGGAATGATGGCTGTTCTCAGCACAGAGGGGGTTTAAACAGCTCAGGAGTCCCACGAGGGTTCCATGACCCAAAATTAGGAGACAAAAGGAGATGTGGGATGTTAGATTGGAACCCAGCTGGGACAGGCTGAGCAGCCTCTTCCCACAGAGGACATATCAGCAGAAATATCCATGAGATTCCAGAGGAGTGAGAAAAAACAAGGAGGAGCTATGAAGGGAAGGTGAACAAAGTAAATCCACAAATAAAATGTTGGACTTAGTGATCTCAGAAGTCTTTTCCAGCCTTAATGATTCCATGAACCCATGGCTGGAGAGGCTGGAAGGGTTCTCCACCCCTCAAGCTGGATGTCTACCCCATGGATGGATTCCAGAGCATGCCACAGGATGTCTTTAAACATTCCTGAGTTTCCTGGAGAGGGAATCACCCCTTTGTGGGAGAACAGGATGTGTTGGGATATGAAACCACCTGGAATTGGTTCAGTGGGTCAGAGCAGGGTGCTGATAACACCAAAATTGCGGATTTGATCCCTGTATGAGCCATTCGCTTTGGAGTTGGATTTGATGATCCTTGTGGGCCCCTTCCCACCCAAATATTCTGGGATTCTGTGTGAAATTTAATCCTGGCAGAAGAGTCTGAGCCTGCCAGAGGGCAGGGATGGATGGGATATTGGGAAGGAATTGTTCCCTGGGAGGGTGGGAGGCCCTGGCACAGGGTGCCCAGAGAAGCTGTGGCTGCCCCTGGATCCCTGGCAGTGCCCAAGGCCAGGCTGGACATTGGGGCTTGGAGCAGCCTGGGACACTGGAAGGTGTTCCTGCCCATGGCAGGGGTGGCACTGGATGGGCTTTAAGGTCCTGCTCATCCCAATCCATTCTGTGGTTCTACCATTCCAAGATGGAATTGCAGGAGTCACATCCAACTGTTTAAATTCTGAATACTGAAGGTCAGTTCAGGGCTGAGGAGAGGCCAAGGCCAGGCTGTCCCTGCCTCCTCCCATGGAGAGAGGATGGGGAACAGGATCAGCTCCGTGTTTTCCCAGTTCCCACTTCTTACTTTCTTTCACGAATAATAGCACAGTCTCCAGAGAAAGGAACATCCCGACCAAAACAAGCTGGGATTTGGGATTTTCTCTGTGATCTTTGGGAAAGAGCAGAAATCTCTTCCATGGCAGAGCAGGAATCAGGGAAGATCATCACTGCATTGATGCACTTTTCTCTGAAAGCCATGATCTCACTGAAGTCTTTCAGCTAGAAATGTCCCTCTTCCTGCCAGGCTGGATACAGGAGAGGGTTAAAAGTGGAAGAATGGCAAGGAGGGGGTAGATTCTAAATGACCTGGCATCTGGGAATGTCGAGGCCTGGAAAATAAGTGTGGAAAAGCCATTTCTTATCCCTATTGCTCTGTTTTGAGAAGTACATCCTCTGTGTAGGGTAAGGGAGGTGTTTGGAAAGACTTGGAGGAAAACTCTTTTTCTTCAGCGGACTAAAAACTCCATGACCATGCTGTGGTATCCCAAAAAACCTAGGGACATTTAGAAGTGTGGGGCATGTCCAGCAATGAGGGAAACACAGGAATTGTGCAAAAACCCCCAAAGAAAACGTCCCACTGAGAAGTGCCCGCAGTGCAGCGTTTCCATTTCACTCCCTCACCTCTCCAAATTAAATTAATTAAAAAGTATTAGCTGGAGTTATTAATCTTTCTGTAATTGCTATCTTAATAATAAGGAATTGATTAATGATTGCATTAGGAATTATAATAATAATAATTATTAAAATTTATGCTGGCCAGTAATTACCAAATGCCTGCTAATGGGTGGAATGGAATCATTGAGCTTTCCCTTGGAGGAGTCAGGAAAGTGAGAGGAAACACAAAGTTTTTGGGAGCTGTGGGACTGAATCCTGATGAGAATCATTCCAGTCCGGTCCTGACCTCGGTGCTGAGGTTCCTGCAGGGAATGGTGGGATGTGCCCAGAGTTCTGTGTCACAGGGGACAAAATTCCTGCTACTGGATCATCACAGAGACCCTTCTGGTGCCCTCCAGACTCCTGGAGTTCAGCAAATTCCTAAATTAAGGTGTTTCTCAGAAGAGGGCTCAGCTGACCTTGGTGAAATGCAGAGGTAATAATGGAATTATGGAATCATTATGGTTGGAAAAACCCTTTAAGGGCATCAAGTCCAACTGTCACCACAGCACCACCACATTCACCATTAAAACATGTCCCCAGGTGCCACATCCACAGGTTTTTGAACACCTCCAGGGATGGGAACTCAACCATGCCCTGGGCAGCTGTGCCAGGGCCTGACCAGGTGTTCCATGAAGAAATTTTTTCTGATATCCAATTTAAACCTCCCCTGGCCCAGCCTGAGGCCGTTCCCTCTCCTCCTGTCCCTGTTCCCTGGGAGCAGAGCCCGACCCCCCCGGCTGCCCCCTCCTGTCAGGGAGTTGTGCAGAGCCACAAGGTCCCCCCTGAGCCTCCTTTTGTCCAGGCTGAGCCCCTTTCCCAGCTCCCTCAGCCGCTCCTGGGGCTCCAGCTCCTTCCCAGCTCCGTTCCCTTCCCTGGACACGCTCCAGCGCCTAAATCAGGTAATTAATAAACTTCAATCAGACAATTAATGAATGAATACATTTCAGGCCATGCTCTAGGAATGTTCAGAACTTCCCCAGCAGGCAAAGCCTCCTGGCTGAGGGGGGGTTGCTGTGGGAAGCATCTTTTTGGAGGTTTTAATGATATGAGAAATGCACTTATTTTATTTCATTAACAACAGCTGCAAATGGCCCCAAAGGGAGAGGAACCAGGGGCTGTGGACTTTGTCTTCTGCTCCCACCAAGATCTGCACTGGAACATCTCCTCCCACCCTAAATGGACAACTTCCACTATCCCAGGTTGCTCCAAGCCCCGTCCAACGTAGCGTTGGACACTTCCAGGGATGGGACAAAATCCCTGGGCAAAAACAAAAAGAAAATGGGGGAAAAGAAAATGGGGGCAAAGAAAATTAGGAAATCAAATTTTCCTTTAAGAGGACTTCTCCTGAAGACCCAGAAACCTGGAAACTTCTTAAGGTAATTAGCTCAAAATAAGGTAGTTAAGAATATCTGCAGTGAAAGGAATTCTCATATGATGATTTTACAGTTAATATTTAACGCTGGTCCTAAAAATACCTGCCTGAGCACAGTGGAAATTGTGGAGCCTCCAGGAGGTTGTTGGGCAAAAGTCCAAGGAGATAATTTTTATTTTCTGCGTTATCAGAGCTGTGGGTCCCTCTCACCCCTTGCTGCTGTCATTCCTGGGGTGCCAGGACTTCTTTCCCGTATTTTGCCATTTTTTTTAAGCTGTATTAAAATTTCACCTGGCACAGATCAAAAAATGTTCAAAAATTGGTCTTTGTATCTTCGGAAAACTCTGTCAGCTCTGCCTTCCTCCCACTGGATATTCCCTGGATGTGGCAGCTGGAGAAGTTGAGGCCAATCCCAGCTGGCTCAGTCAACTCTTCATGGTCTTAAATTGGATTTTTGTGGATCAAAAGATCTTCCACCTCTCGATTCCTGAGATTTCCACGCAGGCTGCGATCCTCTACCTGTGCAGAAGGAGATGGGAAGCACAGACATCACTCCATGAACTTCAAGGCTCCAACAAATTCCCAGGAAAAGGCCGGACATGGAGCACTCTGGAGAAGGAAAGAGCGCATTTATCCACCTTGAAGGAAAAATGGAGCCCTGGTGGCTCCGCAGAGGTGTCATTTTTCTGGCAGTGCAATATTCCACAGGATCCTGCTGCCTTCCTTAACCTTTTCCATGTTATCAGCACATCCCTGGCACTGAAGGGAAACCTGAGCCCTGGGAAGGGTTGTGGAAGGATCGCATTTCCCAGCAGATGCTGTTCCAGTACCAGCAGGAAATCCTGCACAGTGCACAGCTCAGGCCTTGTTCCCACTGGGTTTAAGTCTAGACTTTCACCTTAGGCCTGGGCTGGAGCTGTTTATGCCTGGGATTTTCACCTCCATGTTTTTCCATCCCATCCAGGTCCATGAGGAAACGGTTGGTCCTGGATACTGTGGGAAGGAACAGCATCTGCAGGGCTGGGCAGGCAGGGAGTTCATTTTCATTTTCATTTTCATTGACTGTCAAGTAATTCTAATGCCACAAAACCTTACCAGACAGCCATGGCTGAAATCCCTACAGGGAATCAGAACCATCCCAGGACCAGAGACAGGGATTTGCCTCTTTCCCAAGCTGCAGTTTCTCGTTTTCTCCCAGGAAGTTCAAGAGGACTGTGAGGATTTAGGACAGTCACCCAGCTGTGTTGTAGGACATTTGCAGGGCAGAGTTCTCCCCCTGCTCTCCAGAATTCCATGTCTCGGTGCCATCCCCTCGCTGCCTATTTTGATACGCATTCCTCAGGGAGAAGACACTCCACAACATGGAGTCACAGGGGAAATCCTTCCATTTCTTCAGACTGGCCACAGAACTCGTGGAGAAAGGGATAAGAGGGCAACTTTGGAAAACAGGGGAAATAACAGAGTAATAAATGACAGATGAACCTAAATCTCTGCTCTATCCCGGGGTGACATCAGCAGGACACCACCCACAAGGCCCAACCTGAGCAGAGGTTTCCCACAGGCTCTGATGGAGCACAGTGGGAGGCCATCAAAAGAATCATGGAATCGTGGAATGGCTTGGGTGGGAAGGGACCTTAAAGCCCATCTTGGGCAGGGACAACTCCCACTGGGCCAGGGCGCTCAAGGAGAAGCGAGAAGGGATCACCTGAGGTCAGCTGCAAGGTCCTCAGGCCTGCCCAAAGAGACAACTGTTGTGAGCACTCACATGGATCTCCCCAGGCCCCCCCGTCTGTTCTGGGCTCCAAAGGACAGTTAATCTTCCTGAGGAATAAATCCCCTCAATTACTGCAGAGGGAAAGGGAGCGGTGTATTTATTGGGAGGAAATCGAAAGTAATTACTCTGGAAAAAGTTATGCTGGGGCCTGCAAGGGTAATGCATTATCTGTCATGGTTCCTAACGCCGCTGGCAAAGCCCATTCCATCATATCCCTCCCGATACCCCGGGAAGGGCTGCAGGAGCAGGACCGAGGGATAAAATGACGCTGCTTGGGCAGGATTGGCTTTTCTGTACCTCAGTCACCCAGTGTGTCTTGGCTCTCCTGGCAGGAAGATCGGTGCTGCCTGCACATCACTCCAGGCTGGCTCTCCACCCTCTCTCCGTGTCCCTTTGTGCCAGACCTGTATTTCCAGGAATCCCCAGTCCCACAGCAAGTTGCCTCTTCTTTCTCCTCCACCTTTCCCTCTGAACCCACCATCGCCTCCTGTGTTCCTGCTGGGCCTTCCCTCTGCCCCAGGCTTTTCCAGGAACACGAATATTTCTGCTGCAGGGGTTCTGGTCAGGACAGCCCTTTCCCATGCTGCTGGGAAGCTGAACCCCAAAATTCCATGGATAATCCGGCTCAGCAGATCAACCATTAACAGTCCTCTTGGTCCTCCTTCTCTTAGAGGAGAATATCGAAGATTTGGAGCAGTTCAGAAGTGCCCATCTCGAAATACCCCCATCACTTCACTCCAGTGACCAGTGGCCCATCCCAGTGTCTCACTTGCCAGGGGAAGTGTCTGACACCTGCCCTGCTTGGGCAGACAGGTACCTGGAACACGGAGTTGGGAAGCCAGGAGTGCTCCCCTCTCCTAGGTCGTTCCTTTGATGCTTTTTCCTGGTCTTAAAATCAAGAGTCAAACACAGTTAGAAGGGAAAAAGGGATTTTACCTCAGTATTTACTTTCAGGATCCTTAGGTGCACCACGTCCAGATTGAATGCGCTGAAATGCACCCCCCAATGCACACCCACGATAGAGCGGGTCTATCATTATAGGTGTTACTAATTAGCATATCTATCAAAGATTCCCCAATGAGAGGCTCGAGCGAGCCCCCCTCCCCAGGGAACCTTCCCCTGGCTGGTTCTGTCTTAGTTTACAAAATGTGTTCTGGAGAGGACCTGGGGGTCTGGGGCACACTGATCTCTAACTATGAAGCTTCTAAGATGTTTCGTCTCTTAGTTTAACAAACAAGTCCAAGAAGGTAGGCAAAAAGCACTAAGAATACAGAAGTTGTAAAAAGCTATAAAAGGGGTTTAAAAGAAAAGGCAAAAAAGTTATCATGGCATCACCTTTAGGGATCATTAGGCACAGGAGACAGATCCTTTAGAGCTCAAATTGCTCCCAAGGAAAAAGCCCAAAGGAATATTCATTTGCCAAATTCAAAATACCTGGCAGAGTTATCTCGGCTATGAAGAGATAAGAAACTGTGAGTAGCTGTACCAAACCTTGTTTGTATTTAACTCCCATTCCTGGCTCAGTGTGGTGCACTCAGGAGCATCCAACTCATGGGGTATCCCAGCTGGAATGTGGGGGGGGCTTTGATGCCCTCCGTGTGTCCTCACAGAGAGAATTTCTATACTCAAAACGTTTCCCTTTAATCCCACAGGCCCATCTTTGCTATTTACCTGCACTGGACCCTCTGGCACCCCCACCCCCCCTCTGCACCCCCCACCATCCCAATTATCTCTCTGCAGGGAGGAAGATTGGCCTTTCCTGTGTCTACAACGTGATCTGTCCTTGCTGGCTTTGAATGTGGCAGTGTCCCTTGAGCCTGAGCTGCTGCTCGCCGTATTTGCTCTGAAAACAGCCAGTTAAGACTCTTCCTGTGCTTTAGGAAGCTCTCAGCACACTGTCCAAGGAAAATACTCTTTCCAGGAGTTGTGGCAACCTTTACACAGCTTCAAACTGCTTAAAACCACTTGAAGCTGCTGGGAAGTGGCAGTGCTGATGTTCCAATGCCCTCTGCCACCCCATGAGTGCCTTCAGGAGCTCCTGATACCAACCAGGCACAGGGTGGGATTGTTGGGGTGTGTCTGTGCAGGGCCAGGAGCTGGACTGGGTGATCCTGTGGCTCCCTTCCAGCTCAGGATATTCCGGGATTCTCTGAACACTTCCTCAGTGTGGGTTGTGTTTTATGGCTGTGTTGCCACCCTAGGGTGGAATCCAGATTTGTTTCCAGCAGGGACAAATAGAAAGGTTGTCTGGAGAGGTGCGAAGCTCCCAGTGACTGCCCCAAACACACGGTGTTTGTGTGCGGTCTGTCCCCAGTGCCCTGGGATGCTCAGGGACAGTGATTCCCTGGCTGATTCCCAGTGCTGCCTGTTCCCTTTGTGCTGGGAACAGATCCATAAAAACAGCTGAGAGAAACCTTTTCAGCCCAGTTCCTCTTATCAGTTGTCTCAGACAAGTCATTTGCAAATAAATGTGTTCCCCTTTCTCTTCAGGCCACCCGATAACCCTTGTAAGGTAAAGCCCTCTCAGCGACCCCATTAATCACTCAGGATAACATTTGCAAATGAGGATTTCACACTTTCACCTCCTTTAGATCTGCTCTAATCTCTGCTTCAGAAGTGGACTTTGAAAGAGTGACAGAAAAAAATGAATTCCTTCATTTCCCACCCAGTTTTCCGCAAAGGAAAAGAAACCTCACCGGTGGAAAGGTAAGAACAACCACCGTGATCACCTATAAACACTTTTCCAGGTTGTTATCTGTGTTTATCCCTCTCCCAGTCTTCTCTCTGTAGCAAAATTTGTTCTTTTAGGAGAAGAACAAAGGCTAAACTGAAAAATGGACCATCTCAGTGAACACAAACCAGCTTTGGAAAGGTGCTGTGGTGGTGAATTGCCCCACATTTCCCTCAGCTCTTTCTCTCCAATATTCTTGGAGCAGCCTGGGATAGTGGAAGGTGTCCCTGCCCACGGCAGGGGGTGGCACTGGATGAGAGTTAAGGTCTCTTCCAACCCAAACCATTCCAGGACTCCATGAAAAGGTCATACCTGTTGGGTATCGTGTCACTGAGTGACAACAGCCTCACATGTCCCTCACCTGTCCCCTGAGGGTCACACCCAGCCCTGCAGAGAACCCCCAAAGCCCTGCCCTGGGAAGAGCTCCTGAGCAGGAGAGCAGCTCCCAAGGGGCACCAAGGATTCCCCTCCAATCCATCCCTTCCATCCCTGAATCCCCTGAGGTGCCCACATTCCCTGCTCTGCCTCCAGGCCCTCTGCAGGAATGTAGGACCTGGGTGCCACCGCCTCTTTCCTCAACTCTTTCCTTGTTTTACCTTAAACAGTGACAGTTATCCTATCCAACAGTGGTACACAGGCCCTGCCATCCTTCCCCACTCTGGGGATGTGGGATCACCATGCATGAGCCCAGGGAGCAGGAGGCAGGTGCTGCTTCCCTCAGTTTTCATTGTGTAGCAATTGCTGGCATCCTCTGTCCCATTGTGACAACATTTTCTGGGAAACCAGATCCCTGGAGGGTTCTCTGCTGACATTTGGGGTCTTTCTATCCATCCCTCTGTAGATCTTAGCAGGGAAAATATTCCTTCACTCTGGAGACTCCTTGGCAGCTCTGAGCCACAACACACAGCTCCAAAATTCCCTTTGGTCACGAGGGGCTCCTGGAGCACTGAATTCAAACCGTGCCGGCTCAGCAGCTCCCAGAATGAACACTCACAGCTCCCTAAATTGTGTCACTTGTGGAACATGGATTGGTTTTAGGGAGTTGTCTACAGAATGAACTCTCAGGCTGCTGTGTGCAGGAGAACTGCAGCGCCCTGGAATTCTGCTCCCAGATCCACAGGCAGGCTCAGCTCGCTGGCCGAGGTGAAAACTGGAGCTGGGCACGCACTGGTGCAGGGGTAGGGCTGGGTTCATCTACCAAACCAACATTCAAATTAACAGGCACCCTTCATGTTGAAATTATGCCTGCTGCTGCTCTCAGGGCACGATTAAAGTCTGTCAGAGGATGATGCCTTTGGAAACCTCAGCCTGTGACTCTCCCCAGAGGTGGTAGAGGCAGAACTGATCTCTGAATGGACCTCATGGAGCTCAGTCAGTCCCAATGGATTGACCATCCTACATTTGCACAGGCTGATGCCTGGAAGTACCTTTGGGAGGGTGGCAGAGAACTCCCTGTATTTATTATATATTTCCATAGACTGCAGAGTTACGGAGCTGTGCATCAGCGCTCAGTTCTGGACCTGAGAGCTTCTGGAAAAGGTTTGTGTTTAAAAAACACCTGTCAAGGCTGTTGAAGAAGGGGACGCCCACGGGACACCCTCCTTGGGGGGCCACCCAAGGCCTGCCTTGGAGAAGCTGGAGAGGCACAGGAGAGAGGGAATTTGTCCTTTGAATATCCCTGGGCTGGGGTTTTCTCCCTACTCCAAAGTCTCTCCTGCAGCCAGGGAACACAGCCAGCACCCTCATCCCGCAGATCCGCAGCCAAGCCCGGCTCCTCCAGTGATAAAGTGGGATCTTGCCTGGATGTCCGAGCACACGACTCCTCCACATTTCCAGGGAGAAGGAATTATTCCCCAGCCTGCAAGATGAGACTTGATAAATCAGATTAACCTGTCCCAGCCGTGATGGATTGGTCCTCCCACTCCGGTACAAGGCTTCAGGGCAGGACTGGAATTTAGATGTCCCCAGAGCCACCTCTGGGCCCGGGAAAGCCACAGTCCTGCTGTGTGCAACGGCTGAAAGGGGCTTGAGAGCATCTCCAGGACTGCCACAGGTTGGGGACAGATGGAAAAGGCAGGGCTGAAGCCACTCCAGCAGAACTGAATGTGTCACCTTTGGATGAGATTTCCCTGGAAATGTCCAAAGAACAACAGGACACAGCTCTCCGTGGGATGGTTTCGTGGGAATGGAGGTTTTCAGTCAAAGGTTGGACTTGATGACCCTGGAGGTTTTTCCAACCTTAATGAATCTGTGATTCTGCAAACCTTGGGACAGCAGTGATGGAGTCAGCGTTAGGAGGGATGGAAAGGAAGGAATGGAGCCCTTTCCTGGGAGTCTGCTCCCTCAGGGTGCTTTTACATCCCGGCTGCTCCGAGTCCTTTCTCTGGAGGAACAGCAACAGCAGAATTTGGACTCAGATTTGATCCAGACACCACCAAACCCCGGCTCCTCAGCCCACCCATCACACCCTCCTTTCACACAACTCTCAAAGCCTTTGGTCTGGGGCCTGGAGGCACCTGGAGGGCTCTGGAGTTCACAGATCAGTGTTAGAGGCAGCTTTAGGACTTCTCATGGCCATGAATTCCTCAGCGCTCCTGCTAAGAAGAGCAACATGGGTCCAGCTACCACTTTTAATGGGCTGGAGCTCATCAGAGGAGCTGTGACAACACCGAGTCCAGCAGCTCCAGCTGCTCTGAGCTTTGTGGGCTTTATCTCTCCCCAGACACCCCTGTGGGCTCCGGACAAATAAAGCTGCTTCACTGAGCATCCCTGGGAGGCCAAAATCCAACACCCAGCGTGCAGCTTCTGCAGGAAAAGCGGGTGTATGCAATAATTCACCTGCTCCCAGACGCTCTCCTCCTCTGCCCTCGGGTCTGCAAAGGAAGGGAGGGAGGGAGGGAAGAGATGAACACATTTCCAGCTGCCCAGTAATGGTTCTGAGCCCAATTAAAACAAATCAGCAGCGTTAATGGGCACGGCTCAGGGGATGGCTGCCTTCCCAATATTACCAGGCCTTAATCAGCAGAGAAGGATTTTGAAATTAGTTCCCAATGAGCAACTGGAAGTGAAGTGATGCCACATTTGCATCAGGAAAGGTGATTTATCCCAAAGATAAAGATGGATCAGGTTGTGACGGACCAAGGAGGTGGCAGCTCCTCCGGATTTCCAAGCTCAGAATTGTGGAGTGGTTTGGGTTGGAAGTGGCCTTAACAATCATCTCATTCCACCCCCTGCCATGGGCAGAGATGCTCTGAATTCCATGGATCCCACAGGATGGATGGTGGGATTTATTTATTTATTTATTTATGTATTTATGCTCAGGTTGGGCACAAATCCTTTCCCTGATCAGGTCTGAGCAAGTCAGGAGG